>JAWPHD010001039.1:0-364345 GCA_037043455.1 Cyrtodaria siliqua
CGCCAGGCGATATCCTGTTAGATAAATCCCCGCCAGGCGATATCCTGTTAGAGAAATCCCCGCCAGGCGATATCCTTTTAAGTTGCATATTCACTGAACACAATTGCTAAGTATCAACTTGTGTATCTTAACTAATTTCCTTATCCAAAAGATTCCCGATTACAATGGTTTCAAGAAAAAATAAACCACAGAATTACTGCTACAAACATCCCTTTTGACAACTGAAAAAACTGAAACACTCATAGTTGATTATGTTAGCATTGTATCTATCTACGTTAAACAATTCTGTATACAAGATATATATTGCTGGGTTTTGAAAAAAAAACAAATATTTCTTTACACTTATCAATGAAGGCGTATTAAAGTAACAAAATAAATATTTTGAAAAATTGTAAATATCAAGATTTAAAGGGACACACAGCAATCTGGTGTATTTGTAAATACAATATTTTTTTATTTTTTTTTGAAGAGCCTCAGATTGCAGAGAGCCCCTTCTATCAAAATTGTATTTTAAATCTTCTTTTGAATATTGTAAAGAAATATTAAAAAACCTCCCATTTATATAGTTTCTAATCAAGATATGCATTTTTTTTCTTCTAAATATTTTGAAAACTGTTCATATATAATAAATATTATGCATATTACATCTATATCTGTACGGTTTGTTGAGGGGTGGCCCACCCGACCCTCACAGACCTATTACGGGGTGAATAATGGATTACCATTAATTGGTGATCGAAATTAAAAAAAAAAAATCCTTATTTTAAATATATTTTAGAATAGATATATGATAAGTATTTTTTTTTGACACATTGTTTGTAAAACATATATTTTTTGTTTAAAATTGTTACATCTTTTGAGAGTTACCCTCCCTTTATATGAAAACATGAATGTACTGATAAAACACATAACATGAGTCAAAGATCGTTAAAGATATAAAATTCTTAAAATTGGTATGAAATAATAAAAAACCCATAAACATTTGACCCATTTATCGCAGATTTTCCGTCTATAAAAAATGAAATATGGATAATCTTAAATTACCTCCCTTTACATTGAATATTGTTTGAAATTCAAGTAACTGCAATTTCGAAAAAAAAATGTGCACACGCATTTGTAGTGGTAATGCTAGTAAAACATGATGAAATAATTTTAAATGGCATATTTTAGAATTAGGAACATCGAAAGCTTCACTCATTCGAAGTACTTAATAAAATCCTATATACCCAGTTGTATAAGTGTTATAACTTATTTTTAAGAAAACACATCGACTTAAAAGTTTTAAAATATGTTCATGCAATCAGAGCAGACGATTTACACTCGTTATTTTGCAGTTTAACCGTATCTCTAATCAAGCTCAAAATACACAAAACATTGAGAATATTATTGACATATTCTTAGGTTGATACTTATCAATTTGGTTTAGTATTATAAATGAAATGAAATACATGAAATGAAAAAAAGCCTTACCGTTGGGTTATACGACTGTAAAAACAAAGGTGCATCAAATAATACAGCAGGTACAGTAGTTGAAAAGCGAAAGTACACTAAACTACTGAAATACACACATTTAAACGTCCTATTTACCAAATGTGCTGACTATGAGTCACATGCTAAATAAAAATACACAACTCAAGCGTATAGCTACGCGCAGACTTTAATACCGACATAGTTTGTGCAAGGTACTTAGGGACCAGGCAATATTTATCGGGGGGTTGGGACCGGTGCAAATAAAAATGTTATATTAAAAAAAAATGTATGTCCCATGGAAAGCAAACGAAAAAAAAAGGTATCGTCCCATGGTTTGTCGCGACAAAAAAAGTATCTGTCCGATGCCATTTTGCACCATTCCCAGATAGATATTGCCTGGTCCATAAGCACCCTCCTTACCAAATGAGGTTTGCTGCAAGCTTGCTGCGAACAATTTTGTTCACCATAACAATTCTTGATTGTTCGCCAATGTTTTCCACTAGCGGTGATGTTGCCGCAAACATGATGGTAATCTTTGTCGAATTTGCCGCAAACTCGCCAAAAAGCTATACATTCGCCAGAAACATTTATTTATTTCCAATGTACACCATAACATCACAACAAACGTACTTGCATGATTTTTTTGTTCGCCACAACATTGCGACACATTTTACTAATCCGATTATTTTTTTTATTGCAAGCCGTAACATCACCACAATCTTTTAAATTCAGATTTGCCGTTTCTTTATTCACAGAACATCACGACAACCTTTTCCATTTTGATCTGTTGTATCTGAAGACTCTGTTTGCCAAAACAGCATCGCAAAACTTATACTTTATACAGAATTTTATTATTTCCAGTTACTTACTACTATTAAAAGTGAAATTTGTATTTTATGTCAAAGGACGTACCACTTGTACTTGTAATTTAGCCAGGTGTAATTTGTTTCGTGGAACTTTATTATTAAAATTTATTCAATTGTGTTCATTGCAAGAACATTTTTAAATACCAAACACCATGATAACTCCAACATTTAAAACCAGAAAAATTAAAATTGTATCCCAAATGCAAAATAATATGATCAGTATGACCTTAATAGGTAGATGTGTGTATATATACGTTTGTTGGTTTGTCTAGGGTCTGGTGCTGATTCTAAGATTCTGCCTATTGGACTGCTACAGTAAGTGGCATGTCCATGAAAATGGGAGTAATGCAGAAATGACAGTGCTCAACATCTCTATGAAAATGAGAGTAATGCAGAAATGACAGCGCTCGACATCTCCATGAAAATGGGAGTAATGCAGAAATGACAGTGCTCAACATCTCCATGAAAATGACGGTAATGCAAAAATGACATCGTTTGACATCTTCATAAAAATGGAAGTAATGCAGAAATGATTGCACTCGGCATCTCCATGAAAATGAGAGTAATGCAGACATGAAAGCGCTCGACATCTCCATGAAAAAGGGAGTAGTGCAAAAAAAGACGGCATTCGACATCTTCATAAAATTGGAATAATGCAGAAACGACTGCACTCGACATCTACATGAAAACGTGAGTAATGCAGAAATGACAACACTCGACAACTCCATGAAAATTAGAGTAATGACAGTACTCAACAGCGCTCAATGAAAATTGAAGTAATGCAGAAATTACAGTGCTCGACATCTTCATGAAAATGAGAGTAAGGCAAAAATGACAGCAGTCGACATCTCCATGCAAATGTGAGTACTGCAGAAATGACAACGCTCGACAACTCCATGAAAATTAGAGTAATGCCGAAATGACAGCGTTCGACATCTCCATGAAAATGGGAGTAATGCAAAATTGGCAGCGTTCGACATCTTCATAAAACTGGGAGTAATGCAAAATGACAGCACTCGACATCTCCATGAAAGTGCGAGTAATGCAGAAATGACAGATTTTAATTTTGAGAGGATTTATTTAAATATTGTCGGTTTATTTAAATTGTGTCGATTTATTTACATGTAAATATAGTGAATTGAATTAAATTGTTGCACATTTAGTAAAACAAAGGTCCATTTATTTAGAATTCACAAACAATTATTCAACTCAAAAGCATGTAGTTAAATCGTGAGGATATAATCTAAATCGTAAGGATATACTTTAAATCGAGAGCATTTATTTAAATAGTGTCGATTTATTTAAATCGTGTCAATTTATTTAAATATGGTGCAGTCCATGTTAAACAGTGAAAAAAAAAAAAAATGTTTTCAAGCTAAATATTTTTTTTTTACAAACGGCGCACCATTGTTCTATTTCATAATTTCAGTCCATTATTTAGTTTGAAACACATCGCCAGAACATTGCAGAGAAATTTTTTATGCAAATGAAGTTTGTTGCAAAATGTTTACAATGTAAACGAGGTGTGCGGCAAAGTAGCAGCAAACACCGCCAAAACATCGCCAGAAGATTACAGCTAAAAGTCTTATGCAAATGAAGTGTGCTGAGAAGTTACTATGCACTGAGGTCGCAGAGTTGCAGCAAACAGTCGCCAGAAGCCTATGATTTTGGTAAGAGTGCTTTTTTGGGGGGGAAAGGATTTGACTTTAAAAAAAGTGTACGTCCCATGACAAGCTAGCGAAAAAAAAGTATCGTCACATGGTTTGTCGCGACAAAAAATGTACCTGTCCCATGCCATTTTGCACTGGTACCAACCCCCCAATAAATATTGCCTGGTCCCTTAAAAATGTCATTTTAATGCAATATCAAATGTCATGCTTAAAACATGAACATCAGTAAACGCAAGAAATCATCCCCCTTTCCCCAGTTAAACGGATTTTTCTTCCATTAAATGTCATCGGTATGCAAGTATACTGCTATAACTACTACATCACACATATACACAATCTGATTTGTGAGCGATGAACCTTATAAGGTAATCTAACATGGTATACCATAATTTATATTGTGTTGTTTTTTTTAAACACTTTTTTGTTTGATTTTTGATAATAGAAATAACCGTCGCAAAGTAAAAAAACATTGATACACTCATCCCAATATATCATTCGGAGCGGTTATAGACTGGGTACGAATATTATATGAACTTGACCACGAGCCCATATACGTAATAACATGTAGTGTATTTATGTTGTATGTGTTTGTCTATTTGAAAAAAAGATATGACTTGAATTGTGTTAACGGCTCATCAACAAAGTATAAGCTTTAGAGCCGCGCCAGAGAGTCCTACCCTTACTAACGAATATATTCCTATGGTTTTTTTAATTTGCTCAAAGAGGCCCTCCAAGGGAAGGTCCATGTTTCCTTGTTCCCCAAAACCTATGGGAGACCCTCTTCAAAGGATATACGCCGATACACGGATAGGGGAAATTTTCTCGCCCCAAGAACACATCGACGAAAGTCAGTGGTGCCGATGTGGCCATCAGGTTCCAAGTATACCGCGCTATCCACTGGGTTGAACATATCAATATCCGTCACAAAGCATGCATAAAGTTTAAATGTAAACATCTATACATTATTTACAAAACAGTGTGTGTTATGTTTGATTACATGTATCCCTATCCTTTTATTTATTTGTAAACTCGAACTATCGTTGAAGATGATGAATACCCATACATGTGTATATGAAATTTGGGAACAACCCATTGAAACCTGTTTGAGGAATGCAAGTAGTAAAAATGTGCTACGCGACGCGACGAGACAAAATGTGTTACGCGACGGGACGGGCCGCGACGGGACGTTACGGACAGCGTGATTCCTATATACCCCCACTTCTCTTTGTGAAAGCGAGGGTATAATAAGTTTAATATTAATACCTAATATACTGAAATGAAAAAGAAACGCAACTCGGAAATTTCCGCTAGATATTGTATGTACAATATGCTCTGTTAATCGAATGGTACATGGCTATATAAGTACCTTTTCTACTCAAACTACACATATAACACAGCAAATAGTATTCCTTCAAATACTTCAAAGTTTCATTTTTGACAGAGTACACGTTTGGCTCAAGCATGTGATCAAACTTAGGTTGCAAAACTTTGCAAACTTTTTACGTTAAAAACAGTACTGAAATGGCTCAATTTTTCAAAAAGGAACTTAAACATTTATGAATTTCTTGTTACAAAGTGTACTGTGATTAAAACTTCTACAAAATCACAGTTGTGTCCTTACTCTGACTAACTGCATTTATTTGTTACAAAATATCTTGGTATTTCTTTGGAATATTATATGGAATTAAGTATGCGCTATATACAATATATAGCGGAAATTCCCGAGTTGCGTTTCTTTTTCGCTTCATTCATATATGCATTCAGTGTATATTGATAAATTCGTCATACACGTTCTGTGTTATAGTTATGATAATTGCTCTGTGCACTAGTCAAAGTCTGATAGTTTTATACATTATCCGTCTCAGAGAGGTTTAATCACACATTTCTAAAATATAAAGCATTTATATGAATCAACATGCCTCATAATGACACTCGCTGTGTCAAATATGAACACCCTCCTTATATTAAGAACAAATAAGAATGCAAACCGTGGATTTATGGGAGTTAAGTTTAAGAGAAAAAAAAATGCATGCTGACCCTAATTCCTCTCCCCTGTATATATGAGTCCGTACATAAAATCGTACATAAAATCGAAAAAAAGGTTCCATCATTGTATATGTATATATATATCATTACTAAAAGCAAGTACGAAATTTGAATAATCTGTTTTGAAAACTGGTTTTAATGTTCCTTTTGACCTTGACCTCTGACCCCAAGGATCAGACCCAGGATTCGAACCATTCTTTGTCATCTACTCATCCTAATCAATCACTATGCCACCCTCACCACACTAACTAATATAGGAGATTGTTCGGTGAATTTGACCTTTTGACCTTGACATCTGGTGATCAGAACCTAGATCCAAAAGCTGTGTTTTCATCTAGGCATCCGCTGTGCAAAATATGAATACCCTTCTTCAAATACAGCCTACGAGAAACTGACTGACTGACGGACAGATGTACTACCACACCTTCCTTCGAAAAGTGCAAAATGATGGTAAATATTTTAATAATACGAACAAACTTCTAATATAATGTACATGAAATAACTGACGGGAAAGTAACTGTCTGCAATTTTTATTTGGTTGGTGCGTTCTCGTTGTCCCCCCTTGAATAAAAGTAGTTGATTTTAACCTAATATAGGCGGGAGTTCATCCGGCGTTGTAGCCATCGAAGTGGATTTTAACTGGAATATGGTTAACGGCTCCTGAACATAGTTACGGTTATTTAGAGACGCCCAGCGAGAGGGGAAGGAGAATAGGATTCCAGTATCATGACAGCCCGGTTTACGTCCCAGTTCGACTCATTTTTTGCAGAGCTAGGGCTCCATCTTGCGCGTTAACGACAATGTTTTTACATACGTCCTTATTTGTGGTTTACGTTAAAGTCATAGTTTGTCTTGTCTAATCTTTTTGGTTTAAACAATTTATTATAAACAGTATTTATTTCGTAATGTTCATATAGATATTATATACACAATATAAACGGTAAGGATCTGAAAACTAGCTTCTCAAATCTTGTATAAATGCATCTCCTTTCAGAGATGTCACATTATGATATGGATGAGTTTTAATCAGATGGAGTAAGTAAATCGGGTAGGATACAATAATAAAGAAAACAAAATCAAAAGGGTAGCTGAGGACAAATAACATAAACGTTTTTATTTTATGATAAACCGAATTTGTTGAAATCACTGTTCAAACATCGATTAGTTCTAATATGACCTATAATGTGTTTGTTTTGGGTAACTGCATTATGTGCTGTACATGCATGAGCTTAGATGGATTACGTGGAGAAAGTAACCATAAAAGTGAGAAAAGGGACCTATAGAAACCACAGCACACGCCCGCAATGTACTATAAACTTAAAGCAAGTTAAGTTTGTAATGAAAATGACAATATACAATACAAAATGTGGTGAAGACAATGTTACCGACTAGTAACGGTCAATACTGGTGAGCTTAAATAATCATGTCCTACCTATAATAAAGCATTTTTATGTATTTCAGACAACAGGATTGATGGAAAGAAACAGTTTTCCTGTTGCTACTGTGGGACGGTATGTATAGCTTCGAGGATGCACTTGACCATTGCACGACCCATCACGCTGAACTGAAATTAAAATTCCAAATAACTCAAGATAGAAATACAACTGTAAAAAACTTCAACATCATACCAAAAACATATTTGGACCAAAATAGGAGTATAACTGCCGTACAAAACAATAAGATCCGCATTTCAAAATGCATGGATACAAGTATAGGGTCGCCATTTCCCGTTCGCCTTTTTTTTTTCGTGGTGTAGGCAGACCACCCCGCACTCTCCTGGGAAAAACCAGTACCTCTCATGCATATATTTTCTCCCACACAAGTCGCCCCATTGAGATTCGAACCCGCAGCTGTTAGTGGCGAGAAGGTTTTAGATGCAGCATTATTAATCCCCACGGCCACACTTAACAAGATGTAAAGGAGTAGAAAATAAGAATATGGAATTATAGATTTCGTTCTGTGCATTGATTTTCTTTATCTTTACTGATACACTGTTTCTTCTTATAACATTGCACGTTTTAGGGATTCACGCGTAGTGTGAATCAAACAAATATAACCAGTTTGCCAGAGACATATGTCCCCTTCATTAGTTTAAACTGTCTAGTCTCTGCGTTTTAACTCTTTACCTGCTATATGAATATAATGGGCTGTTCCTTCTTTGATTTTGGACTAGTAAACTGACTCTACATAGGGGTGTTTTGAATAAATTACTGATAATTACAGCGACAAGTGTAAAACCTGATCAGCCTGCAAGTTACTCGAAGGCTGATCTTGTTTATACCGGTTGCATAGAGTATTGTATTCAACCTTAGCGTGCAAAGACTTAATGAAGAAACGGAACTAGCATTTAAGTAAAATACTTTTATATAATTTTGTGTAATTTTAACTGTTGTTTCATGAATCATGTTTTCGATCTCCAAGACAGGGGCAAGAGGATACAATTTAGCCAACCCCCTATGGAGTCCAACCAGTTAGGCAGCAGCACAGATGCGATGAGTACAATATCTTACCACATGTTCGGCTTGGAATAAACATATATGATGAACAATAAATATAGTTATAAAACTCGAACAGGAAAAGCAGCATTCAAGGACGACAGTCAACCACAAACACACACAGAAACAAGGAACAACTGTAAAGATGAATAAAAGGCCAAATAAAACATCACAAACACGAAAGGGTTGACAATAGGGCTTCCTCCTTGGAACGGGCAGTGGCAAAAAAGGTCGCTGGGCTTTAATCAGGTTTTAGGGTGCACTAAACCTCTCACTTACCCTACTGTCAACCCAATAAAACGGGTCAGTGTAAATAAAGAAATCACCGCATGAAGTATTCTCTTACCAACAAGGCAGCATTAATAGGAAATATAAGTAAAACACAAAGATGCCCATGTGTATATACATACGAAAAAAACAATAGCCTAGAAAGCCACAAATAAGGTACTCAGTGACTTGACACAAGCCAGAGCAACAAGAGAATAAACCATTGAGTGCACGACAAGACAAGACTGTAGACAAAGATCAAACGTCACCGTCCTTTTGGGCTTTAGGTAGAAGTCATCATAGGGTCCACAGCCTGTCCGGTCATCGCATAATTAAAGAAGAAGGCATAGTGGCGAAATGTAAATGGATCCACCCCAAAGCATGCAGTGCGTTGCAAAATGATAGGGTCATAATCTCTATTGATAAACTTTTTAACAAGTTTAACAAAGATAGTATGAAAGTGATCATGACCAAGGATCTTACGAAGTTTGTAAATCATGTCACCATAGAAGTCAGGTTGTGATAGTCCTTGTCGCAGAAGAGTTGTTAAATTACTTATATTTGAAAAGAAGATCAGGGTTACGATGATAACATTTCGCAAAG
The DNA here is from genome assembly GCA_037043455.1 of Cyrtodaria siliqua. NCBI lineage: Eukaryota > Metazoa > Mollusca > Bivalvia > Adapedonta > Hiatellidae > Cyrtodaria > Cyrtodaria siliqua. Next base: position 9,418 of record JAWPHD010001039.1, read on the forward strand.
GTTTTACAAAAGTTATGGTAATGGTAACCCTGATGGAGTAGCTTTTTAGTTATACACAGATTACGAATAGTAAAGTCCTCAACTTGTAGAAAAACAAATAAGTTGAGACACACAGACCTCATAAGATGTTGCTCGGGGAACATTCCCATCTAAATGGGGATAATTAACAATATCAAAATTAAAATCATCTCTCTTGTCATATATTGTTCTAATTATTACACCATTTACAATGGAGAGATGTAAATCAAGAAAAGAAGCGTTAGTATCAGAAATATTAACTTTGTTAAGTTGAAGCCCTTCAGGGTATATATTATTAACCATAGTAGAAAAGAAAGTGTAGTCAATGTTTAATATGTCATCCAGATACCGAGAGGTGTCATTAAAGGCCTCAGTAACATCTTTCTGGGTATCTCATGAAAGACTCAACATGAAATCTCTTTCATATCAATATAAAAACAAATCTGCGACAAGGGGTGCACAGTTCATATCCATAGACATGATAGAGATACCAACAATTTGTCTATAAACGGTCGTTCCATACCCGACGGAAATATTATCTAATGGGAAGATGAGTGCTCCACAAACTTCTTGGCAAGTCCACATAGTGTAATTGTCTAGGCAGTGTTAACGTTTTAATGTAAACACTAACAGTTCACTTGTATTGGTGTTAAAATGAACATACAAACATAAACCAACTATAGCAATCAAATAATGCCAAACTTTCATTGTGAATCACAGATTTTGATTGCAAGATAAAATTACGTTTATAAATTTTGAAAAATATATAAACAATTACTGTAATTATTATGTGACTTATGTGACGATTATTTATGTATTTTGTGGAATAAAAAGAGAAAGAAAAGAAATACACCTATCAGTTTTCTGTAAAATGAGAAACATAAATGTTCTGATTTATTTTATAGGCCCCCGTTCCTAGTGTTTACAACAAGATGAATATGGGCCCCCAAACGATGCTTCCGGGTCAACTCGTACTCATTTTGGTCAACTCGTACTCCTATATTGGTCAACTCGTACTCATCATAAAAACACTCGTACTAATTATTTTTGTGTATTTGTTTATAGTTTGTTATAATGAAATTATAATTTATTATAATGAAGTATGTCTAAATATTTAGTTTGTACTATTTTTCAAAACATTTGTTCATGTTTTTGATTACGAGACACACGATATAGCTCCCTGAGCTTTCATGTGTCTGATAAATACTATGTTCAATGCACCTAGGTATATATTTTAGTAGAGGTGCCTCTTTTTATGTGGCAAAGAAACATATTGCTAATCAGGCTACCAGAGCTCTATACAGTCTACTCAAGAAAGCTAAACATGTGTCATTACCAGTAGACTTGCAAATAGATTTAATCGATAAAACAATTAAACCCACTCTTTTATATGGCAGCGAAATTTGGGGTTATGGAAATATTGATGTAATTGACAGGGTACTATTGAATTTTTTAAAGTATATTTTGAATCTAAAGAAATCTACTGCAAATTATATGTAACACGGGGAACAGGGGAATTTCCAGTATCAGTAGATATTCAAACTAGAGTAATTTCGTTTTGGGAAAAAAATAACGATCCAGAAATATCTAAACTTTCAAGCTTAATTTATGAAATACTAAGCAGTCATTTCAAATATAGCGCATCAGCTATTGCAAAAATAAACTTTCGGTGGCTAAATCAGATCAGAGACATACTGATTAAATGTGGCCTAAGTGGAGCACGGGATTCGAGGACCTTTTCCAACACTAAATGGTTGAAGTGTTCAGTAAATCAAAAACTCAAGATTTATTCTTAAATGAGTGGTATTCTAAAATAATGAATTCGAGCAATAGCACCTCCTATCGTTTATTTAAAAAAAAGTTTTGCTTTGAAAACTATCTTTAAGTTACCAAAGCACCATATTGTTTGTTAAAGTATATAACCAAATGCAGAACAAGAAATTATAGGTTACCAGTTGAAACTGGCAATTGGAATAAAAAAAACAGTATGATAATTGACCTTTGGAATCGTAGAATATGCCAGCTTTGCAAAACGGACATAGGAGATGAGTTCCATTATCTGTTTGTATACCGCGAATTCAAAACTCACCGTAGTAAATATATCAGTCCAGCTAATTTTAAAAGACCCAATGTGTACAAATTTGATAAATTAATAAACCCCAAAAATAATTAAGAGTATAGAAAAGTGTGTGAATTGATTAAAAACATCATGCAAAGAGTCAAATAGATAATATTCATGTTGTAATGTAATACTGTTTGTTTTTGTTTAATTATGTATTGGTTTCGACTTATTTTGCCATGCATTTGCCAAAAAATAAATGAAGAAGTCTCCCATATATGTGTATACAAAACAGATCTTTAGTTATATGATAAATGAGGACTACCTGCGAGATCATTTCTTCTCCCAGCTATTACCAAATTGCATTACTCTTTTGTAATTAACCATGTCATATTATATATATATACTATCTGTTTTCTATTATGCGTATGAGCCTCGATGATAATTTAAATGTTGTTATACATATCTCATATATTCTTGTACATTTGAATTGAGTGAATAAAATATATTGTATTGTAAAATAAACTAACATGATATTTGCTCACTATAATTCATTTAGTTGCTTGTTCACCTTACACAATTTCACGCCTGTTTATCTTTAGTAAGTGGTGAACAAGTTCATTGTAATTATTTAACTCTTATTTTAGGACAGTAACTTTATTTGCTTGGTAATTTCACTAATCACATAATTCTCCGTCTTCTCTGTCTTTATTGCAATTACCACTTTCATTTAAAATGGGATTTAAATTCTTTTAATAATTAACACCACAATAATGTTGGTATGGTGGAAAGTGATGGGCAAATGTCCACCTATGTACTTTTGGACTGAGGTTCATATGTCCTGGGGGCAAATATCCTGGATTCATTGCCTTAGAATGTCATTCGACGTGTTTCAGTAAAGTTTAAGGGAACAGTGTAAAGAATGTAGGCTATATATTGTACATTTTGTAAATGTGTTATATTCGATTTTGTTTTAAATATTAATATGTAACACATATTGTTGTTGTTTTCGTTATAATCACCACAAAGTAAATCATGAAATCCATGAATTACTCCCATATACAAATGAATGTAAACATCATTTTGATCAACTCGTACTGATATATTTTCTTTATAATTTTAGTGTACAATTCTATACTTAAAAATATGTATTATTTATGTTTTATGCATAACATAATACGTAACAAATACAAATTTAATTTTCTAAACATAAGAAATAAATAGTGAGTACGAGATGAGTACGAGTTGACCATTTGACAAATTAAATGAGTACGAGTTGACCAAAATGATGTTTATCACCTGAGTGCGTGGGTTTACATGGAAAACCTATGTAAAACACGTGACCCTCTAGATACGGCCATTTATGACCCTACGGTCAACATTTAAACAAACTTACATACAGCTGAGATTAAGAATATACAACACAAAGTGAGAAAGAGTGAGAGAGAGAGAGATATAATGTAAATTAGACATTTTCGATCAGTGATGTTTTTATATAGGCATGAAAAGCGCTTCCTACCGTATTCGTAAACAAAATGAGCTGTGCATATTTCATGGAAAATATATAGTGGAATAATTATATTTAATATTTATATTCATTTATATTGAGTACTCAGAGTAAGGAGAATTTTGCAGGACTTTTATAACCATCTAACTGATGCATTGGAAGTATGAAGATGAAAATACAGTAAATAAAACCTCGGTTCACAATACCGGTACAGATTAGTAGCTGTACCCACTGCCGAAAATCACACTATTCGTCAAAGTTTTACTTTTTTTCCAAGAAAAACAAATTATTCGAAACCTATAATAATAACGTAAGGCACCAAAATGGTGCTACATGTAGTATGTTGTTATTAAATAACAAATAAGGTGAAATGAAACTGACGACATCTTTTGCTTACACTAGTTTTCCGATGTTTATAAGCTCCTTCGATTTTGGACTGTCAGCCTTTACAAGAACACATTGGTTAAGTAATCATTCTCGTTCGAACATAGGACAAGTGTTTATATTATGATTTATTCAAATGATTAAAATGTACGAACCTTCCATATGCTGCAGTGTTGTTCCTCGATTCAGCAAACTTCAATACTGGAATGGGTACATTTCCGTTCAGAGACTGTGAATACATACTAAACAGGGGTTCCCTTGTAAGCAACAATCACAAACAGCAGAGAAAGGTAGCATACTCGGTTTTATTGAGTATGTTCATGAACGGTAATACACTTTGAAACACGCTCATTCCCTGGTTTGAAGGGTATTATACTTTAAAACCACAACGAGATCCAAAAGAACTGTTAAGTAATAACACTACTGATTTGTAGTCGAGGAGACCTTTTACAGCCGTCACAGAGAACTAAACAAACGCTAGTGTGAATGTTAATAAATAATGAAAAAATCCATATCCAGAGAAATTAGCAAACTATACACCTATATTTTGTTGAAAAATATATAAAAGGTACATAGTTAGAAACACCTCAGGATAAACCTAGAATTGCACTGAACAACTATAGCAATCGCAATCAACGAGTAAACCAATCTAGGGTATGATCAGCATGACCAGCAGGTGCTATAATAGTCCCACGACGTTGTACGGGTATCGCACAAGAGAAAAGTGAAGCGTTGTGACTGACTATCGAGGTTTCAGTCACCAAGCATGAAGTATGTTACAATATTATTGGGTCGTATCATTTTCTGACGAATTTCCTGGTTGGAATGTGTGTCTTTTGGTTGAGTGCGTTTTTTGTGCTAAACCTGAGAATACATGATGACCTCTTTAAACTGGTCTTACACTTATAAGCGATACAACCAGGAAGAACGTGATTCAACTATATAAATAAATTAATGACCTATTTACAGCCTATTGTATTTAGTGGTGAGAGAATTTGTATAAGTAAATGTTAACCACTGTTAGGCATACAATACAATACAATACAATGTCTTTTATTCACTCAATTCACATTTACCTGAATATACGAGGTATGCACAAGAACATTTCAATTATCATCGAAGCGCATGTTAAGTATAATCTAGAAAACACACATATTATAGATATAATATGACATGGTTAATTTTAAAACAAGTAATAAAATGTGTTAATAGCTGGGAGAAAAAAAGGTTTCGTAGGTACTTTTCATTTACCATCTAATCTGTTTCGTATACACATATATGGGAGAGTTAATCATCTATTTATTGGTAAGTGTAAGGCAAAATAATAAATCAAAACCAATATAAGTGGATAGAAATACATAACTAAGCAACAACCAACCTTATATTTCACCATGAATATCTTTGCATGATGCTTTTGATAAATTCACACAATTTTCGATTTTTTGGTGTTGATTAGTTTATCAAATTTGTATATATTTTGTCTTTTGAAATCATCTGGACTGATATATTTACTACGCTGAAATTTGAATTCGCGGCATACAAAATGATAATGAAACTCATCTCCGATATCCGTTTTGCAAAGCTGGCTTATTCTACGACCATGCGGAGTTTTATTCCAATTACCAGTTTCAACTGGTAACCTGTGAGTTCTTGTTCTGAATTTGGTTATATACTTTAACAAACAGTACGGTGCGTTGCCAAGATAATTTGTGAAGCAAAATGTATGTTTAAATAAACGATAAATAGTGAAAACCTTTTGCCAATTTTGTTTTCACTTTATCTAAACTTTGCCGTACTCCTATATTAGAGGGGAAGAAAGTCGATGAGTGTTCTGTTTACAGTTACACATGATTTTATATTACTATAGATACTTTTAAAACATTTCCCTGTTATTTCGTGCGTTGATAGCTTATACTATAACGCTGCCCTCCATACTTTGTCGAAAGCTTGTTTGCACAGAATATTTTCTTTTTATTGTTATTTAATATTTGTATAAGGCTGTGTAAAATAAACATATTATCAGTAGTAGAAAAAATATTTTCTAAATCCTGCTTGATGTTCCGTTATAACAACCTGCGTATCTAAAAAAAACGTCTATAGTCGTATATTTATAATTGCTGTAAAAAGTTTTCCGAAGCAACTTAACAATGTGATTGGTCTATAATTGCTGGGATCAAAGGAATGTCCTTTATTTTTAAAAATTGGATTAATAATTCCTTTAGTCAAATCTTCTGGCACTATACATGTATCCATTTGAAAAGCTTAACGTATAACTGTTTCATAATAGGTAGTGTATGTTTTACATGTTCGTTTAGAACCTTGTCCACCCCGAAGGCTTTGCTATTCTTTAATTTTTTGACAGTGTTCTCTTTTTCGTCTTTGGTAATTACAGGTTCAATTTCGTCGTTGATACTTTCATTAAGGTTATTTTCTGCATTGTTAAATGTTTCGGGTTTGTCTAAATTAGTGACGTTTGCGTCATAATCGGATTTTTTTTAAAAACCCGAGCAAGGCTTTCAAACGCTTTAACGTTTCCACTTTTATTTCCAGATAAAATTTGGAACCACAAACACATACAGAAACAAATAACAAATTTAAAGATGAATAAAAGGCCAAATAAGACATCAAAAACACAAAACGGTTGACAATAGGGCTACCGACATGGAACAGTCAGTGGCAAAAAAGGCCGCTGGGCGTTTAAACCAGGTTCTAGGGTGCACAAAACTTCACTCTTACCCTACTTCAACCCAATAAAACGGGACAGTGAAAATAAAGAAATCCCCGCTATGAAAGTTCTGTTTTCTAACCAATAAGGCAGCATTAATAGGCAAAACACAAAGATACTCGTGTATATATAAATACAAAAAAAAAGCCTAGAAAGCCACAAAGAAGGTACTCAGTGACTTGGCAGAAGTCAGAGCAACACGAGAATAAACGACAAGACAAGACTGCAGACAAAATCAAACTTCACCGTCCTTTGGGCTTTAGGTAGACGTCCTGATAGGGTCCACAGCCTGTTCGGTCTTCGCACAATTAAAGTGGAAAGCATAGTGGCGAACTGTAAATTGGTCCACCACCAAGCATGCAGTGCTTTGCAAAATGATAGGGTCATAACTTCTTTTGATAAACCTTTTAACAAGTTTAACAAAGAAAGTTTGCGTATTTACTGCTAACATTTTTCATGACTGATTAGTTCAGGTGTATTAATTGAACATGCTTCACGACTGATTAATTCAGGTGTATTAATTGAGGCCCGATTGTAGTTGTTTTAAAAAGTTTAAAAAATATACAACATTCTGGATAATTCTCTATTGTTTTTAGAAGAAAAATAAAACCAAAACACACTTACTACCAATCCTGGTTTTATTGTTTAATACAACATACATTATTGGGTGGGCCTGATCATCCAATACAAATTTGAATACACCATATTTCCATGCAATTGTATGTCAGAGTCATTGATTTACAATTACGATATAGGTCATTAAACAGACTACAATATACTATGTTATCGTCGTCTGTTTTTATATGGGTCAAACATACTCATCTAAATAAAGAGACCAGCCAAAACGTATGATTTTAGTATTTTCTAATCATTATAATAACTGATTTCAGGGAGTAGTGTTGACCTCGAAAAGAACTCCAGTTTACACCATCTGCATACGTGTCATGCGTTCCACTGAGATATTGCCCATTTAGATTTGCACAATGGCAGGATTTGAACCACCAGGCTCCTTTGTATGCAACAGCACAGTTGCCGCCAGCAATATCATTATCATTGTCGTATGTCAAAGTGAGAAAGAGTGAAAGAGAAAGAGATATAATGTAAATTAGACATTTTCGATCAGTGATGTTTTTATATAGGCATGAAAAGCGCTTCCTACCGTATTCGTCAACAAAATGAGCTGTGCATATTTCATGGAAAAAATATAGTGGAATAATTATATTTAATATTTATATTCATTTATATTAAGTACTCAGAGTAAGAAGAATTTTGCAGGACTTTTATATCCATCTAACTGATGCATTGGAAAAAAAAAGAGTATGATAATGAACCTTTAGAAACGGCCGAGCACGACACATACGAAATATTGCAGTCTCGGTTTGATTGAGACTGTTCTTGAGCGGTAGTGAAATATGCTAGCTTCCGCGCACGCCCTCTAGCCCCGGGTTGAGCAGAACTCAATATTAATAAAATCAATAGTACAAAATTTTAACCATCCCGAAGATGGCATGCATATGGCGGTGGACATGGGGTTCAGGGAAGTATGAAGATAAAAATACAGTAGATAAAACCTCGGTTCACAATACCGGTACAGATTTATAGCTTTACCCACTGCCGAAAATCTCACTATTCCTCAAAGTTGTACTTATTTTCAAGAAAAACAAATTATTCGAAACCTATAATAATAACGTAAGGCACCAAAATGGTGCTACATGTAGTATGTTGTTATTAAATAACAAATAAGGTGAAATGAAACTGACGACATCTTTTGCTTACACTAGTTTTCCGATGTTTATAAGCTCCTTCGATTTTGGACTGTTAGCCTTTACAAGTACACATTGGTTAAGTAATCATTCTCGTTCGAACATAGGACAAGTGTTTATATTATGATTTATTCAAATGATCAAAATGTACGGACCTTCCATATGCTGCAGTGTTGTTCCTCCATTCAGCAAACTTCAATACCGGAATGGGTACATTTCCGTTCAGATACTGTGAATACATACTAAACAGGGTTTCCCTTGTAAGCAACAATCACAAACAGCAGAGAAAGGTAGCATACTCGGTTTTATTGAGTATGTTCATGAACGGTAATACACTTTGAAACACGCTCATTTCCCGGTTTGAAGGGTATTATACTTTAAAACCACAACGAGTGGGTTTGAAGATCCGAAAGAACTGTTAAGTAATAACACTACTGATTTGTAGTCGAGGAGCCGTCACAGAGAATTACATAAACGCTAGTGTGAATGTTAATAAATAATGAAAAAATCCATATCCAGAGAAATTAGCAAACGATACACCTATATTTTGTTGTAAAAATATATAAAAGGTACATAGTTAGAAACACCTCAGGATATACCTAGAATTGCACTGAACAACTATAGCAATCGCAATCAACGAGAAAACCAATCTAGGGTACGATCAGCATGACCAGCAGATGCAATAATAGTCCCACGACGTTGTACGGGTATCGCACAAGAGAAAAGTGAAGCGTTGTGACTGACTATCGAGGTTTCAGTCAGCATGCATGAAGTATGTTACAATATTATTGGGTCGTATCACTTTCTGGCGAATTTCTTGATTGGAATGTGTGTCTTTTGGTTGACTGCGTTTTTTGTGCTAAAACTGAGAATACATGATGACCTCTTTAAACTGGTCTTACACTTATAAGCGATACAACTTGTGTACAGGAAAAACGTGATTCAACTATATAAATAAATCAATGACCTATTTACAGCCTATTGTATTTAGTGGTGAGAGAATTTGTATAAGTAAATGTTAACCACTGTTAGGCATACAATACAATATAATACAATATCTTTTATTCACTCAGTTCACATTTACATGAATATATGAGGTATGCACAAGAACATTTAAATTATCAACGAAGCTCATGATAAGTATAATTTAGAAAACACACATATTATAGATATAATATGAAATGGTTAATTTTAAAACAAGTAATATAATTTGTTAATAGCTGGGAGAAAAAAAGGTTTCGTAGGTACTCTTCATTTACCATCTTATTAAATATCTGTTTCGTATACACATATATGGGAGAGTTAATCATCTATTTATTGGTAAGTGTAAGGCAAAATAATAAATCAAAACCAATATAAGTGAATAGAAATACACAACTAAGCAACAACCAACCTTATATTTCACCATGAATATTTTCGTTTTGACTCTTTGCATGATGATTTTGATGAATTCATACAATTTTCGATTTTTTTTGTGTTTATTAGTTTATCAAATTTGTATATATTTTGTCTTTTGAAATCATCTGGACTGATATATTTACTACGCTAAATTTTGAATTCGCGGCATACAAAAGATAATGAAACTCATCTCCGATATGCGTTTTGCAAAGCTTGATAATTCTGCGACCATGCGGAGTTTTATTCCAATTACCAGTTTCAACTGGTAACCTGTGAGTTCTTGTTCTGAATTTGGTTATATACTTTAACAAACAGTACGGTGCGTTGCCAAGATAATTTGTGAAGCAACATGTATGTTTAAATAAACGATGAATAGTGAAAACCTTTCGCCAATTTTGTTTTCACTTTATCTAAACTTTGCCGTACTCCTATATTAGAGGGGAAGAAAGTCGATGAGTGTTCTGTTTACAGTTACACATGCTTTTATATTACTATAGATACTTTTAAAACATTTCCCTATTATTTCGTGCGTTGATAGCTTATACTATAACGCTGCCCTCCATACTTTGTCGAAAGCTTGTTTGCACAGAATATTTTCTTTTTATTGTTATTTAATATTTGTATAAGGCTGTGTAAAATAAACATATTATCAGTAGTAGAAAAAATATTTTCTAAATCCTGCTTGATGTTCCGTTATAACAACCTGCGTATCTAAAAAAAACGTCTATAGTCGTATATTTATAATTGCTGTAAAAAGTTTTCCGAAGCAACTTAACAATGTGATTGGTCTATAATTGCTGGGATCAAAGGAATGTCCTTTATTTTTAAAAATTGGATTAATAATTCCTTTAGTCAAATCTTCTGGCACTATACATGTATCCATTTGAAAAGCTTAACGTATAACTGTTTCATAATAGGTAGTGCATGTTTTACATGTTCGTTTAGAACCTTGTCCACCCCGAAGGCTTTGCTATTCTTTAATTTTTTGACAGTGTTCTCTTTTTCGTCTTTGGTAATTACAGGTTCAATTTCGTCGTTGATACTTTCATTAAGGTTATTTTCTGCATTGTGAAATGTTTCGGGTTTGTCTAAATTAGTGACGTTTGCGTCATAATGGGATTTTTTTTAAAAACCCGAGCAAGGCTTTCAAACGCTTTAACGTTTCCACTTTTATTTCCAGATACAATTTGGAACCACAAACACACACAGAAACAAATAACACATTTAAAGATGAATAAAAGGCCAAATAAGACATCAAAAACACAAAACGGTTGACAATAGGGCTACCGACATGGAACAGTCAGTGGCAAAAAAGGCCGCTGGGCGTTTAAACCAGGTTCTAGGGTGCACCAAACCTCACTCTTACCCTACTTCAACCCAATAAAACGGGACAGTGAAAATAAAGAAATCCCCGCTATGAAAGTTCTGTTTTCTAACCAATAAGGCAGCATTAATAGGCAATATAAGTAAAACACAAAGATGCTCGTGTATATATAAATACAAAAAAAAGCCTAGAAAGCCACAAAGAAGGTACTCAGTGACTTGGCAGAAGTCAGAGCAACACGAGAATAAACGACAAGACAAGACTGCAGACAAAATCAAACGTCACCGTCCTTTGGGCTTTAGGTAGACGTCCTGATAGGGTCCACAGCCTGTTCGGTCATCGCACAATTAAAGTGGAAAGCATAGTGGCGAACTGTAAATTGGTCCACCACCAAGCATGCAGTGCTTTGCAAAATGATAGGGTCATAACTTCTTTTGATAAACCTTTTAACAAGTTTAACAAAGAAAGTTTGCGTATTGACTGCTAACATTTTTCATGACTGATTAGTTCAGGTGTATTAATTGAACATGCTTCATGACTGATTAATTCAGGTGTATTAATTGAGGCCCGATTGTAGTTGTTTTAAAAAGTTTAAAAAATATACAACATTCTGGATAATTCTCTATTGTTTTTAGAAGAAAAATAAAACCAAAACACACTTACTACAAATCCTGGTTTTATTGTTTAATACAACATACATTATTGGGTTGGCCTGATCATCCAATACAAATTTGAATACACCATATTTCCATGCAATCGTATGTCAGAGTCATTGATTTACAATTACGATATAGGTCATTAAACAGACTACAATATACTATGTTATCGTCGTCTGTTTTTATATGGGTCAAACATACTCATCTAAATAAAGAGACCAGCCAAAACGTATGATTTTAGTATTTTCTAATCATTATAATAACTGATTTCAGGGAGTAGTGTTGACCTCGAAAAGAACTCCAGTTTACACCATCTGCATACGTGTCATGCGTTCCACTGAGATATTGCCCATTTAGATTTGCACAATGGCAGGATTTGTACCACCAGGCTCCTTTGTATGCAACAGCACAGTTGCCGCCAGCAATATCATTATCATTGTCGTATGTCGTAAATCGCATACCACTATATGAAGACAGGCAATCTCCTGTAAAAAAAGAAATGTAATTATATGACATGTATCATGTATCTATTATCTGTGTCTGTATGTCTGTCCGTCTGCCACGACGTCCGCTCGTCTGTAGATTGATTGTACATGTATGTATTTAAACCTATGGAAGAATAAGATGAACAAAGAGAACGACATAATTATATGCAAGCCTGATTAAAGTCAAATGATACTGGATTAATAAACTGAGAGGCTAATTTTAATGCTTGATTCAAATGTCTCGATTGCCGTATGACCCTTGTAAAACAAATACAATATGTATGTATATGTCGTAAGCTATTTATTTAAGTGAAAATCATGTATGTATCTAAAAAAAAAAAGAAAAGGTAAATAAATATGAATGCATACAAATGCCATGCAAAACATGATGTTTATACGCGTTTGCAAGTGGATATGGTTCAAGTAAGATATTTTACAATAGTATTTTATTAATTAGAACAGATGCGTGTTGATATATCACTCAGAGTCCTGACGGTGAGCTATTCGTTTTCAGAAAATGTTATTATTTTAGCAAGCAAACGGTGATATTGCTTCAATAACTATTTTACAAAAGTGTGTTCATGGGACAAGACTTGTCTTTAATATAACAAACGCTAGATGCCTTGACGTTTTATTAATAAGGGATCAAACAAACCAGCATCTCCAGAATAGTTGTAAACCGTGAGGCGATATGCGTTCTCTTCATCCCCAATGCTAAACAGTGTATATTCGGCATACTTGGATGCGCCCTCGAAGTCCGTCATGTTTACACGCAGGTCATGGTTCGCGTGTGAGGTCAACTCGTGAATGACGTCATTTCCTGCAATGTGATTGTGATTGTTCTATAATGACAGTAGGAACGCTGTAGTTTATTTAATATACCTTGTGCTAAGGACTTTTTGGGAGTGGGTGGTGGAGGCGTTTGATTCCTGGAGCTGGGAGTGTGTGGGGTGGTGGCATGCACAAACAACAAAATAAAATGTTACATAGTTTGAAATGCAGAAACAACCTGTTTAGTATATTGTTGAGTGTTTCTGTTTTGTACGCCGGCAAATATGAAATTGAGCATGCGACATAGAGTAAAAATACTTTAGTTTTTGAATTGGATTATTATGATATTTTGAATTAGCCCAATCACTCTATTTGACTGCCATCCTCCCATACGCCCCTTTTCCCCATCCACCCCATATTATCAGTATTAAAACACTCCTCGGTATATCCTGTGTTTCATAGTTATCGTTATCATAATGCGAGTACCATCTCAGTAACAAAAATGATGGACCACGTAAATTGGCAATTTCTAGAAGCACACACAAGTAGATCCAGAATTGTACAACTTTAATATTCTACAAATTGTACAAATTAAATTGGATTTAGCAAAACGCAGACTAACACCATTCATACCTAAAGTTATATTTCTCGTACAATTGTCCACCCACTACCCTGTGTCATTCATTCAGTGGGGAGTTTTTAAAAAGCTCTATAGGCCTCTGACGTCACGTCCTTCAACCATTAGAACGTCATTTAAAACGATGTTCAACGTCGAAGGACATCCAAAAACAACGAGTACGTTATTTTAAGGCAACGTTATGTTCAAACAATAAATTTAATTAGTTAGGAACACAAAGCTGTTTATGTTCTTTGTTTGGTGGTGAGAGATGGACGTAAAATGTAAGTTGTGATATGTTCAATCTCTCGATATGTGTGTATAAAATACATGAAAATACATGTCAGATAAAACATAAATTATTTCCAGCGGGTTTATATAGTGCGAGATCAAAACCTGGTGTTTGGGACTTGAAACACATCGAAACCGCGGGCCTACGGCCCTTGATATCGATGGTCTTCAAGTTCCGCCCACTAGGTTTTCTTAAATAATATCCTTAACGAAGAAGGAATATACTGTCAAAAATGGTTAGTCTGGCCTCAGTCGTCTGTAAGGAATTGGACCGGTAACACGGATGTCAAACTTGTAGTTGACCTTTGTACAATTGGCTGTACTGTTATTTGAGATGCTGTGAGAACAAAAGTACACGCCACAGGTAGTAAGCTTAGTTATTTGTATTCCTTACAGGGGACATTGGCTCACATTCCCTGCATGGGAGTTATATTCATCCGAACCGTCAGAAGAATTGTGCCATACTTTAAAGTTGTTACTGGTTATATTAAACAAAAAAAACATTGACACGTTTTCTTTTTATTCGGCAAATTTCCCCGTAACGTGGCTCTATTACATTTTTAACACGTGACGTATTTAAATGTATACGTTCATGACGTCAACGTTCTAAACGACACCAAATTTGGCGGATTATTTTAATAGAAGTCCAGTTGATTGTCGCAATGTTAGTGATGATTGTGTAGAGAGCATAATTTCCGATAGTTTGATGTTTGTGTAGAGAGCTTCCTTTCAGATAGTTTGATATTAATTTTGTGTAGAGATCATCCTTTCAAATGTTTGATGTTTGAGTAGAGAGCATACTTTCAAACGTTTCATGTTGGCGTAGAGAGCATACTTTCAGATTGGTTCAAGTTTGTTTAGAGTGCATACTTTCAGACAATGTTATGTTTGTGTAGAGATCATCCGTTCAGATAGTTTGATGTTTGTGTATACTTGCAGACAGTTTCATGTTTGTTTAGAGAGCATATTTCAGATAGTTTCATGTTTGTGTAGAGAGCATACTTTCAGACAGTTTGATGTTTGTAGAGAGCATACTTTCAGATAGTTCGGTGTTTGTGTAGAGAGCATACTTTCAGATAATGTTATGTTTATGTAGAGAGCATACTTTCTGATTGTTCCATGTTTGTGTAGAGAGCATACTTTCAGATATTTTGATGATTGTAGAGAGCATACTTTCAGATTGTTCCATGTTTGTGTATAATTTCAGATAGTTTCATGTTTGTGTAGAGAGCATACTTTCAGTTAGTTTCATGTTTGTGTAGAGAGCATACTTTCAGACAGTTTCATGTTTGTGTAGAGAGCATATTTTCAGATAGTTTCATGATTGTGTAAAGAGCATACTTTAAGATAGTTTCATGTTTGTGTAGATAGCATACGTTCAGATAGTTTCATATTTGTGTAGAGAGCATAATTTCAGATAGTTTCATGTTTGTGTAGAGAGCATACTTTCAGATAGTTTGATGTTTGAGTAAACTTGCAGACAGTTTCATGTTTGTTTAGGGAGCATATTTCAGATTGTTTCATGTTTGTGTAGAGAGCATACTTTCAGACAGTTTGATGTTTGTAGAGAGCATACTTTCAGATAGTTCGGTGTTTGTGTAGAGAGCATACTTTCAGATAGTGTTATGTTTATGTAGAGAGCATACTTTCTGATTGTTTCATGTTTGTGTAGAGAGCATACTTTTAGACAGTTTGATGTTTGTAGAGAGCATACTTTCAGATAGTTCGGTGTTTGTGTAGAGAGCATACTTTCAGATAGTGTTATGTTTATGTAGAGAGCATACTTTCTGATTGTTCCATGTTTGTGTAGAGAGCATACTTTCAGATATTTTGATGATTGTAGAGAGCATACTTTCAGATTGTTCCATGTTTGTGTATAATTTCAGATAGTTTCATGTTTGTGTAGAGAGCATACTTTCTGATAGTTTCATGTTTGTGTAGAGAGCATACTTTCAGACAGTTTCATGTTTGTGTAGAGAGCATACTTTCAGATAGTTTCATGTTTGCGTAGAGAGCATACTTTCAGATAGTTTCATGATTGTGCAAAGAGCATACTTTAAGATAGTTTCATGTTTGTGCAGAGAGCATACGTTCAGATAGTTTCATATTTGTGTATAGAGCATAATTTCAGATAGTCTCATGTTTGTGTAGAGAGCATACTTTTAGATAGTATTATGTTTATGTAGAGAGCATACTTTCTGATTGTTCCATGTTTGTGTAGAGAGCATACTTTCAGATATTTTGATGATTGTAGAGAGCATACTTTCAGA
This sequence comes from Cyrtodaria siliqua, assembly GCA_037043455.1. NCBI lineage: Eukaryota > Metazoa > Mollusca > Bivalvia > Adapedonta > Hiatellidae > Cyrtodaria > Cyrtodaria siliqua. The sequence continues at coordinate 25,685 of JAWPHD010001039.1, forward strand.
TTGTTCCATGTTTGTGTATAATTTCAAATAGTTTCATGTTTGTGTAGAGAGCATACTTTCAGATAGTTTCATGTTTGTGTAGAGAGCATACTTTCAGACAGTTTCATGTTTGTGTAGAGAGCATACTTTCAGATAGTTTCATGTTTGTGTAGAGAGCATACTTTCAGATAGTTTCATGATTGTGTAAAGAGCATACTTTAAGATAGTTTCATGTTTGTGCAGAGAGCATACGTTCAGATAGTTTCATATTTGTGTAGTATCAATACCTGCTTTCACTCTGAGCAAAATTTAGAATTTTGGAAGTGGACAGGCAGCTTGTGTTGTCTTTGGTTTGAACATAGTTTAATGAATGTGCTGGTATGGTAGAACACGACGACATCATATTTAAACACAGTAATGTTGGTCCATGGACATTAATGGTGATCCAGTTCCATATAAGATATTTTCCAATAAGGTATCATGTTTATTTTATCTTTAAAATACCACTCCCGCCAACAACTATTGCACCAGATATCCCCTCCCACATGTTTAGCAACTTAAATCATTTTTTAAATATTTATCGTTCTGTCTTTTCAATGTCAATTTGGACTTGTTGACAATTGACACCTCAAACTCGGGAATGACAAATATATTAGTGCAGTTATAGCAATGTATTTGTACCTAGCCAATATTCGCCATAAGCTGATCCAAATCCATCTTTATATGACTGCCAATTCCTGTAAAAATCGACGGAACCGTTGTATCGTCGTTGAATTACCTGTACAAATAAACATATACGAGTTTATGTATTTATATGTGCTATAACGGATTGCATGTATACACATATTCAACGCTTATTACATGGGCTATGTTCGGCATTGGGGATATTCGTCAGCGCCATTTTACGTTGGGATGTCCGTCAAATATGCTTACATGTGTGTAATTTACAAGGGCGATATTCATCAATCCTATTCTAAAGAGGGATACTTATCAACGGTTTTTACTTTTAGGATATTTGTCCACAATATATTTCCTTGGAGACTTTTGTCAACAAGTTTTGCATATAAAGGTATTAATAATAATACTATTAATTATTATTATTATTACTATTAATATTATTACTATTATTATTATTATTAATATTATTATTATTATTATTATTATTACTGTAAGAAACATTTATTAAACTATTTAGATTAATATAGTATTTTCAAATTTACAAACCGTCCACGCCTGTCCATTCGACTCGAACACACAATATACCGAAACAGCTTTTTGAGAGTAACTGAACGGGTAAATTGTAAAGACACCGCTCTTACTGTTCGGATTGATTTGTTTGACATCGGAGCATTCTCGTGGTAGATTATGTGTAGCTGAAACAAGACAAGTACGACAAAGCGACTTACCAAACATCTCGATATATGTATCTATACTTAGTAATCAGTATGGACTGCTTATTATTTTATTTTTCGGATCTTATTACATTTACAAGAAATTTCTAATATGGACGAATTGAACTGATGTGTATTGTGTAGTCCACAGCTAATAGTCCTTGAGCTGGCTGTAGACCCCCCTCCCATCCCAGGGGGAATTATTTTAGGGTATGATTTTCTGAAAGAACATACAATAAGTTTCAAAATAAGACATGTGTGCCATCTGAGCGTTGGGGCGTTTGTGTTTAACACACGTGACATTTACGTTAAGATAACAATTCCAAAACCTTTCAATACATTTGAATATGAGTAACAAATGAGCATACGAACAGCAAATACTACCTATATGTATGTTATTTATGAATTGTTTAATTTAGACAGCCTTTTCAACATAATGAAAATATGAAAATATACTGTAGTTTACGTTACACCCTGTTCGTTATCAAAAAATCATAAATACACTTAATAATAACTAGACCTTATGTTACCAAAAGACGCCTTCCAAACTCTGGCGAAATTTTGAAGGATGTGTTTTCTTGAAAGGGTATGTATTTTCTACAAAATGAAGTATGTTTGCCAAATGAGAGTGGGGACATACGGGCGTGACATCCATTTGAAATACGTTACCATTATCATGGTTTGAAAATGTAATACTCAAAAATTGTTTATATGCAACAAAACGGTATGTATATTTTATATTATTTATCAAACATGTTAAAAACAAAATCTAATGCCATAAATAAATTTCCAAAAGACAATGAAAATTACGTTACGTGACATAAGCACGACATTTACGTTACCATTTAATGTTTTTTGTCATAATTAATGAATGTTTCCAGAAACAAAGGCTCTAGTTCTTTACTGAAACAGTGAATATTTTAATAATAAAATGTTATTCATTAAATCAATATATCAAAGAATGAATGAATAAAATGTGTGTGTTGAGAGAGAGAGTGATACGATATGTAAAGTAAACACAAAAAATACGTTACCATTTGGAAGTTTCCAGAAATAAAGGTACTAGTATTTTACTTTTATCTATGATTTTTTTAATGTACTGTAATTCTTTAGTATAAGTAAGTCAATAAATGTAATGTCTAAAAATAAAATAAAAATATAATTAATAAATATTTTAAAATGGTTTATAAATCAGAAAAATAGTAATTGCACATTAAACTACTGTGAGCTTATCCTTTATTGAAAATGTTTTGTTGTTTAATACTAGTTATGGCATATTTTCTTTGTTACAATATATCCTGCCTTTGAGACAAATCCTAAAAAATAATCATATTTTGTCCCCATCCAATGTAAGTTAGTCTTGCCTTATTTTGATTACTAGTAGTTAAATAAAATACTAATAATACTGACTCTTATCAAAGACAGATACAAAGAAAAAAGACATTGACATGCATATATCTTTACTCTACCACCTATGTATAATTGTCTTTGAGTATGATCATTAGAACTACATTCCAGTATATTTAATGACACCCTGACTCTTGACACAACCAATCTCCGGGTCAAATGAACTTTCCAAAACAGGAGATTCAGTGTCTCTCTTCCAAAGTCACATAACTATTAATAAACTATCAATCAACATACAAATGTTCAGGGTAGCATCACTGGATTTAGTAGAAAAGATGCAGCATACAGGTAATACCACTGGTACATTACACGACAATATAGAAAAAAGCTGCTAGAGCCACTCTCCAGAGATGGAAAATATTGCATCAGAAGTTATTTCTTCGCACAAAGAACTGCATCCATCCCTAACAAAGAACAATAAGAAAGACTTGAGAAGAGCCACGGAATCTATCATTGGTTTCACAAACCCCATTCCGAATTGAATCAATGACTATGAGATACACCTCCGATCGTCCGGTATTCCAGCATAGAGAGATGCTGCTGATGATCTATTTCAGCATCAGGCTGAGAAGACCATGACATATTTGTCATTGACTTGTTAATTGACACGCTATATTTGGTCAATTGGTTCCCTTATTGATAAGGTATCTTAAGTTGAAGCTATCATATCCTCTAGGCTCAGTATCATGGACCCTTGCAAAAGCTGATGGAAATTCAGTTAGAACTGACAAAGCAAAATTGCTCTACTGCTTAGAGGTATCAGTTGAGCCAGCTACACAGCAACCTACTGAATATACTGTGTAAGTGTGTGAAGGTAATGCAACACCTCACAGTCAGCCTTCAGTTCCTGGTACGTTTGACGATTTAGCATAGCTGGTGTTTGACATACTTACCAAAGCACATTGATTCGACTTTGTGACAGACACTTGCGTCTCTACATCTATTCAGTAATTTGAGTGCAAGAGGCGAGGTGAAACCCCTACTTTCCTGTTGTCAGGGCCGAAAACGAAGACCTATTGCGATTTGAAGAGTTACATGCGTAATCACGACATTACGACACAATTCATTAATCTCATTTGCGGCCAGTGGAAAACACACAGATTTGCAACAAACCTTCAAGGGCATGAAACCTACTTTGTTCGTGAAAAATCACTGGGATGATTAAAAAGGATGTTGAATGTGAAACAAATTGTAGAGGTTAATGGGTCTGATATTGCTCTTCAATACCCACGCTACATTGCTTTACAAGCTGTGTTACAACCACTGGCTTTATAGGAAGAGGCAAGGATTTAAAAGCAGATAGTTTGATTGCTCGAACAGCGCAAGAATGTTCGGATGATCTTCAAAAAACAATATGGGGATCACGGAGAGGATAGTGGCACACCTCTGTACACGGATGTCAAACACGTTTTCGCGAAAATTCAAAGAACACAACTAGAGCTTTTTGCTGCCGTGTCTATGTTCTATAATCATGCATTTGAACATGCCCACGTTCAAGTGTTTTGTGGCACCATACTGACCAACAGTAACCAGACCTACGAGACGCAGAAACAAATTGGAGAAGAAAAAGTTACTGAATTTGACTGGACTATTTGATTGCATCACTATAGTTGGTCGACATCATGTTCCAAGAGCCTGATACTGAAGAAGCAATACTCGGCGGGAAGATATGGAAGCCAACAAACTGATTGATATTGAGTTTGAAGACAGTGATGACAAAGTATAGAGGAATTATGAGCTCAAATGATGTAATATATTTCCATGAAAATGCATACTATATCATAGAGCTATACATAGAGGATCTTAAACGAGTTCCCATTTCATATCAGATTTATGAAACGAGTTATGAATTATTTTAATTTTAACGAGCCTTTTGACGAGTTAAAATTAAAAAGAATTCATAACGAGTTTCATAAATCTGATATGGAATGGGAACGAGTATAAGATCCTTTTTATCACATAACCTTGCAATCAAATTAATAAAAAAGAATTCAGATGTACATAGAACCGCCACGACGTCAGACACACTTTAGCGCCAAAACGTCATAAAATATGTGACGTCGTAACGTCGCGTCTCACACATAACGTTGCGTATAAAAGAGTTCGTGTTTTAACTCTTTACAAAATAGCAGTTTACGACCTCTTTTTAACAAACCAAAAACAATGTTTTGTCTAACGTGCATTATTTTTATAAGCTGTTACAAATAATAAGTTTATGAGTCAGATCAGGGTGAATTTATAATAAATAAAATAGTTTCAGTTAATAAACTTGCGTAGTGTTACAGGTTTAAATGAACCAATCAAAATCGTTCCAGGTTGTATTACACGTGTGTCATACAATATAATATTAAATGTGTGCTCGACACTGCTAACAAAGGACGTTATGTGATTAATTTATATTTGCCAGTAACGTAAGTAAAGTTCAATTCATTTTGTGAATATGTTGAAATTGCTTAATGTGTTTCATTTGATTACTATAAGAATATCTTAGCAGTTAAAATTGTGCATACAATTTGCTATCTTTCTTTGAATTTGGTAACGTAAAAAGTACGGAAGAGTCGTGTAAATTATATACAAACTTCATTTCTTTCAATGTTTGCCTATGTAGAAACAGTATAAAAAGGAAAATAAAGATATATATCCATGTCTTTATTTGATATTTAGATGTGGTATTTAAATAAGATGACGTAAACTTAATTGGTAACATACGTAACGTTTAATACATGAGGTAACACATATTAACATTGACATAATGTCATGTCTGCTCAAACTTTGTTGTTACCATCGACGATGTGTAGAGGAATGTTGTATTACCATCTGTGTAAGCTAATTGGCTGAGTTTTCTAGATGTCGGGTAACACGGAAGATTATTATTATAAATTATTAAAAAAACACACACCATATAATGGACAATACAAGAACCAAACATTGTTCATATCATGGTTACGCATGTCTATTATAACTAAGATGTATGAAATAATTTTCGAATATAAAATATTTATGTTCTTAATTTCTTAAATCAAACACCTTCATTCAACATGGTAACATAAATTACGGTAACGTAGACTTAATAACGCAGGTATCAAAGGTATACACATTACGTGAAACAGCATTTTGTAGTTTAAAAAGCATAAATAATATTTAAAATTAGTTGTTACAATCAATTATGTTTAAAGGCATGCTGAAATAAAACTTCAATAATGTAATAGTTTTTTGAATGATTTGTTCTTTAAGTTCTTTTAACATGCAGAAAATAGAAAATGATTTAAAAACACACAATGTAACGGATATTACGAGAACCAAACATTATTAACATCATGGGCGCGTATGTCTGTGATATCTGTAAGGTTTGGAATACTTTTCAGATGTAACATCATTAATGTTCCTAATGTCTTACGTTAAAACACTTAATAAAACACGGTAACGTAAATAACGGTATCGTAGAGTTAGAAACGCCAAGGTATAAAAAGTAAGTGAGTGTTATAAAAGGCATGAATAATGAAGACAATTTAAAATGCAATTCCTTTCTTTCAAAAATGTTTAGTCTTCAAAATGCAGTAAAATTAATTATTATTTTATAGGTAACGTATTCTACAGCCTGTAACACTATAAAGCCCCAACCCTCAGTTGGCACACATGTTCCAAAATGCTCTACACATAATGGGCTTTCAGAAAAATAGAGTGTACAAAATTCCCCCTGATGGTGGGGGGGGGGGGGAGGGTTTCTCCTATTAGCTTACAGCCTATAAGGCCATAGTGTGACGTTTCAAGCTTCCATTGGTGGAAGAAGACCACAAGAGCCCCTCTGGGCAATTTTCGTGCACGGGCGGGCACCTCGGTAGAACCACCGACGTTCCGCAAGCCAGCTGGATAGCTTCTTTGAATAAAGATGCCTAGGCCCATTAGGGATCGACCCTACAGCGGTGAGGAGCAAGTGACTTCAAGTCAGCCACGGACGCCCCACGACTATGGACAAAGACGATGTTACTGTCACAATCATAGATCCATAAAAACACTGAATGTCATGGTCCAGCATTTGACAATTTGAAACAACGTACACACGACACCATTCGATATAATATTAAATGAGTCATATAATATTACTAACGTGGCTGTGATGTGGTGTAGCAGTCCAGGTGTTGATTGCATAGTAGTGTATCGTTACAGCACATGGAACACGAGGTATGGTGTCCTTCTGCTCTCTTGCCAAACGCGGGAAACGACGACCACTGGGGACAGGCCTGAATTAAAATAGCATTTAAAAAACACAAGCATCAATCTTCGCTCCTCGATCCAGTTCTTGTCAGTACTTCTCCGATTCGTGTTTTGGGGATGGAGTAATATGTAAGACGTTGTTTGTGGTCGTCCAAACTGAAAAATGCGTTACCCATTTCAAATGAAATTAAACTTTAAAATCAAAATCTATTTTGTTCATTTTGACAAAAATGTGACTGGGAATAAATTATGAATGGATGTAGCGTCTCCGTGGGCGAATGGTTAACGCCGTTGCGTTGTAAACCTTCGCTTCTCACCGCTGCGGGTTCGAATCCCACTGGGAGCTTGACTTGTAAGTGAGGAAGAGTCGATTCTTATGGATGGCGGTGGGTGTGCAGTACTAGATCTACCCGAAAAAAGTGGGTGGTCTGCCTCCACCACAAAAAAACGGCCATCATATATAACCTTACTTGTTTTGAAAATGACGTAAAACACCATACAAACAAAATAAACAAACGTTAGTAAACATTGCTATTAAGTTACCTGCGTTGAAGCACAGCCAAGGTCAATGCTGATTGACCCAGATTCACTGATGAAGTGGTGCATTATACAGACCTGTATATTAAAAAAATAATCATGATTATTTCAAACACATTTACAAGCTCCGTTTACTTTCAATGTAACAGAAAGCGTCAATATTCGCTCCTATGACGTGCAGTAAAGGCATACTGGTTGTGTAATATATACTCGTTCGTGATTGGTTCAATTTTCTGTTCATGTCATACAATGTTGATTTCATTGTGAAAATTCCCACGATTTAACGACAATATGTTTGTTTCGTGATTGATGCAATTTTCTGTAAATGTCAAACAATTTGATTTCATTGTGAAAATTCCCACGATATAACGACAAGATGTCGTTTCAAATACATGTTATGGGGAAAATTAAATGTTACAACCTATTTTATTGTTCTAATTTAAAAATGCGTATGCAATAAAACGGTTATTAGATTTATATTGGGATATATGCACTCGTTCTTTCGCGCATAGCTATTGCGCTCATAAAGTGCATTATATCGTGAATATATCCCAATACAAATCTAATAGCCTATAATTATCTTCTAGTCAGATTTATAAAATGATAATAACTATACTTGTAACATGTTTATTGAATATTGTATACCTTTCAATTTTATACACGAGCATATGTAATGGAAGTACTAAACAATCAAATGCAAAAACAGTCTACTTCTAAACGGTTGCAATGTATCGCATCTTTGTCATGAGTTAGTATATAATTTTAGTATATTAATTAGTATGCGTAATACTACTTATTATATATGTTTTAGTAGAAATTAAAATATTTAAACTCATAAAAAATATCATTGTATAACATTAGGTTGAACAAATGGTTGTGTTTTGTTAGAGAGCTGGTAATATGAAAGATCACACGATGTTAAAAAATATGCATGTTTAGCTTTACTCTCCAAAGGTCATGCGAACTTATGGGATGGGGCATTGTCCGTCGTCTTCTTCGTCCGTCGTCGTCCGTTCGTCCGTTAACTGATTTGTGAACCTCTAGCACCTTGACTTTAGATTCGATATTTACCAAACTTGGCCAGATTGTTGATATCAATAAAAGTTCGGACATGTTCGATAGATCAGCTAGATCGGATTAGGAAATGTAGGTATAAAAGCCGAACAGGAAATGTAGATTTCACGGAACACAATAAAAAAGAAACACTCTTAAAACAAAAAAAAAAATTACAATGTTAATAAGAAGCAAGGCATGCGACGGGTTGACAATAGGGCTACCTCATTGGGATGGGCAGTGGCAAATGAAATTAATAATAGATCAGATAAACTTAAAAAACAGCTAGATAGGACTAATATTATGAGAGTTTTGGCCCTTGTTTGAATGAAAAATGTCATATTCGGCCTTTTGAGCACTCTAGCACCTTCATTTTGTATTTGATTTTTCAAAACATCGCCAAGTTGTTGATATTTATAAACGCTCAAAAAGCTGTGCAAACCAGTTAGATCATATTACTAACACCAACGTTATGTCCCTTGATTTATATAATGTTTTCATATTGTGTCTTTTGAACACACTAGGATCTTTATTTTGTATTTGATCTTTACAAAACCTAGCCATAGTGTTGATATTTATAAAAGTGTGGACAAGTTTGAATACTAGAATAATAACATCTGAGTGATGACCCTTGATTTATGACAAAAGGGCGATGTTAGCCATTAAAGCGTCCACATGCCCTCGCGGGCGTCTTGCTAAAGAAAAGATTAATTACGACATAACTCGTGATTGTTACTAGAGACTCTTACGATATGTAGTGTTACTATGTACCTCATTGTCGTTACATGTGACGTGATGATGACATTCGTCTGCGTCTTCTACACCACTACATGATAGACACTGCTGGCCAGCATCTGGATCAAATCAAAGAAAAAAATGAACAAATGTTCCTCCTCAGTTTGAATCGTGAGTTGTTTATATTAAATAAAACACTTCTTGTGGTCTTCGTCAGTATTCAGCTCAGTTATTGTTTATAAATGATACCTACAACTACACAGAACTAATACTCACTAGCCCGGTGCAGGATTGGGCATACACGTTATACTCATTCATATTTATTACATGCTGAGAAAATACCAGAATGTATACCCAGCTTTGCACCGTAAACGGTCAAACACATCTTATTGGAATGTGGAAGGTGTAACCTTTGAGTATTCAAACAATTATTGAAAAAAAGTTATACATGCATACAGGCATATTAATTTCCTGTCTGGCAATTTCATTTTTTATTGACTGGTAAGAGTTTCTTTTATATGGCCGCCATATAGGTGAATGATACGATGTTATACATATATGTACGCCATAGGTTGTCGTTTAGATATGTTCATCATAGAGTGTCATATAGCACATATCACAACCACAGTAACTACATAGATATGTACATCATAAACTGTCATATAGATATACATATCATAACTACATAACTATATAGATATGTATATCATAGACTGTCATATAGATATACATATCACAACTACAGTAATTATATAGATATGGACATCATAGGCTGTCATAGAGATATACATATCACAACTAAACTAACTATATATATATGTTCATCATAGGCTGTCATATAGATATGTGCATCATAACCTGTCATATAGATATACATATTATAACTACAGTAACTATATAGATATGTACATCATAGACTGTCATTTAGATATGTTCATCATAGACTGTAATTTAGATATGTGCATCATAGACTGTCATAAAGATATACATATCACAACTACAGTAACACTATAGATATGTTCATCATAGACTGTCATTTAGATATGTGCATCAGAGACTGTCATATAGATATACATATCACGACGATAGTAACTATATAGATAAGTTCATCATTGACTGTCATTTAGATATGTTCATTATAGACTGTAATTTAGATATGTGCATCATAGACTGTCATATAGATATACATATCACAACCACAGTAATTACTAGATAGATATGTTCATCATAGACTGTCATATAGATATACATATCATAACTGCAGTAACTATATAGATATGAACATCATAGACTGTCATTTAGATATACATATCGCAACTACAGTAACTATATAGATATATTCATCATAGACTGTCATAGAGATATACATATCATAACTGCAGTAACTATATAGATATGTACATAATATACTGTCATTTAGATATACATACCACAAATACAGTAACTATATAGATATGTTCATCATAGACTGTCATATAGATATACATATCATAACTGCAGTAACTATATAGATATGTACATAATATACTGTCATTTAGATATACATACCACAAATACAGTAACTATATAGATATGTACATCATAGGCTGTAATTTAGATATGTTCATCATAGACTGTAATTTAGGTATGTGCATCATAGACTGTCATACAGATATACATATCAGAACTACAGTAACTATATAGATATGTACATCATAGGTAGTAATTTAGATATGTTCATCATAGACTGTAATATAGATAAGTGCATCATAGACTGTCATATAGATATACATATCACAACTACAGTAACTATATAGATATGAACATCATAGACTGTCATATAGATATAGACCTTGAGCCAGGACCCAAAATGTTCGATATTGTTACCAACTCAAGGGACAAATTCTACCATCACTTTTTGAAAAGAGCAATGTATATAGATTACATTTTTCCATGATAGCAGTCTGGAACAGGTAGCTTATATAAAAAAAAATCGAACATTAATAGGTTATCATTGTAGCGCTTTCATATAAGTTTTTGAAGTTCATTTTTGAATGTCGTGCTTGTGTGAAAAATTATTGATGTACTTTTTAAAGATGCACTTAAGTTTACAATTCATTGAGTTACATAAAGCATAAATAAGCTCTTTTTTAGCACTGAATTCATTTTAAAATCTCTATTTTGCTTCAAATTAGAAGTCAATTTACCCCACCCACTATTGACACATTTTTATGCATTTAGTTTAGTTAATATTCTTTACAATATACGTGTAAACTTGTAAGAATCAGTAATTTACAACTTTTCTACATGATTTAAATAATATTATAATATGAATAATGGATTGTTATGATATATTGATGAAATTAAGTACTAAGCAATGTTCATGGCATTGCACATATGTGTTCATAAGTAAGACTGATAAGTTGAGACACAGGCCAAACTGGAGTATAAGCCTTCCTCAAAGTAACTGCAACATAAATACATGTAGTATTAACATGTTCTGATATATACATATATTGCACAGATGACACATAGTCCAAAGGATTCTAGATAAAGGAAATGTGCGGTTTAACGTGTTTTTTTTTAACAAAAGTCTTTTTTAGGTGTATGCGTCATGGCAATACTTATTATGATTACACATTTGGATTATGTAGTACACATAACTACATGAATTAAACATTGCATATTGCAACGCAAAATCTTAAAAGTTATTTTAATACTTTTTAATTACAATTTATGCATATTTTAAGGATTTTTACACCTGAATTACCCCACCCATATACAACACAATGAAGAATTCTGCATATGACATGTTAAAATAGTAGTATATGCATTTGCACGAACCATTTTTGTGTTACTGAAAAAAGAATCTACGAAGATGAATTGAATTGGGGTATACGGCGCACCAACACAAACATGTTATATGGCGCCAACAGGAATGAACATTCGACCCGGCTCACTCTTCATTAACATCTAGATAAAAATGTGCAGAATGTGCCTAGAACCTTCTTACCTGCAGAACTGCAGAGTTGCTGCAAATTCTCTAGTAAACACTCCATTTTTCGCTGGAGCCACGATCACTGCCACCACTGAAGTAGCAACTGAAACAATACAGGTTTCATGATGAAAATAATGAACAAAAATGACAAATTAACATGACTGAATTCGGGGAAATTTTACCCCTATGCCTGGATATGCAGTGGTCATATTCTTGCCCGGGAACCACACGGTGTCGACGAAGAAATATCTTTAGGGTGATACCCAGATCACTGTACTAACTACTTACCATGGCAACTATTTGTTAGTATTGGTGCAGTTGTTACAATATCACCTGCTTAGGATATGTATCTAAACAGACATGTATCTAAACATAGGTTGTGATGTTCTCCGTACTTGATTTAGAGTATGGAATTAACCTAAGCTAGTAAGTATTAACCCTACTTTTGCGCATGCAAGTGCAAGTGGAATGATTATTACCTAAAAAAGAAGGTGTATTGAAGAGAGGGAGTGTGTGTGGGTGGGTGGGTGGGTTGAGGGGTTGGGGAATATATTATATAGGCATTTAGGAACCTGCCCAACTGACGAATAGACACCTATGTTTCTTTTACATGATGGGAGAAAAAAAAAGCGATACACGGGATACGTCCCCATCCGACAGACTAGGGTAAAAGTGTCTTGACCAAGAACAAATCGAAAAAATTCACTGGCTCCGTTGTGGCTTGAACCAGGGTCCTCTGAATTTAAAGTCCCCCGTGCTATCCACTGCATCAACAGGCTGTATGCGCTCAAACAGGATGACTGCATTAAAGTACATACAACTAAAATGTTAATCCGTCATAAAGGTTATATCCAAGAAGCTGGGTTCACACCGGTCTCTCTTATCTAGCAAGTTAGCACCAAGTTCATGTATGTCGAGTTGCAACTTATATATGCCCAGCTCATTGCTGTTTTGATAAACTTGGCAATTAATGCCTTGGTATAAAACAGGACAATTAAGAATACTCATTACATATTATCTAATTTAAATAATATAACTTAATGTGACAATATAACATACATATAAGATATAAAAAAATTAAACGCTTCCAGATAAGAATCGGTACCCAGTGCATCGAGATAGATTACATTTAGTGATCACGGTTAGTTTACTGATGTTTACTCTAAAAGCTATCCGACATACAGGTGCTACTGCAGTTAAATTAGCTATCCCGCCAAAAACAGCCACATTTTACAACATATGTACATCGTTTCTTAACCTGCTGACCACCAGGTATATATACAATATAAAAAGCTTTAACCAGCCAGACAAAAAAAAATGGATAATTCATTTTACACTTATTCAATTACGGATATTACAAAAACCCATGAATAAACATATACTTTTAAGCGACACATATATGCATTATTATATGAGATGAACTGTTTTTGTAGTGCAATTTTGTCGTAATTTGGCGGGTTATTTTAAAATTTGTATAACAAACACCTAAAAATCAACAGTTAAACCGTAAAATGCCTTTTCTTTTTCTTTCTGTTTTTTTTTTTTGCAATTTGTCGAAAATGCAGTGGTCTGCTTTGTGATTTTAGTTCGTGGTTTATTTAATATGCGATTTGTAAACATGGTTAAGTCTTCATAATGGAATACCTTATCAAAAGTCACATTCTCTATATATTTCAGTTCGCTTAAAACTTTTGAAACGATTTTATGAAAAGTGTACAACTTAAAACTATAAACAAGAGACCCACTCGCCTTGTCTCAAAGTGCTCTCATGTTTAAAGAAACAACAACAATTTCTTTATATAAATCTGTAAAACTGTGACCCCCGTAGTGGCCATTTTTGACCCCATTGTCGCCATTTGAACAAACTAGGTAGAGGATCATAAGCTTATGGTACATGCGAACTATTATTTAGCTTTTGAAGTATCAGAGAAGCTGTTTGAATATGTTTTCCTATATAATTCAATGTTATAGTGTGACCCCCGGGACAGGGCCAAATTTGAATCCAGGCTTGATTCAAGGGACACCATTTAAATTATTTGGTACAGGACAATACTCCTAAGCGACATGTAGCTTATTACACCTCTAGCTCTTGTAGTTTCAGAGAAGATGTTTATAGACGTTCGTACATAACTCTATGTAAATATGTGACCCCACGGGACCGGGCGACATTTAACCATAAGATCACCATTTTAACAAAATAAATTGGTAGAGATCGATACTTTTATGCTACATGCATCGTATTAGACCTCTAGCTCTTGTAGTATCAGAAAAAGAATATTTTTATGTACTTTCCTATATAACTCTTTGTAAAAACCTTAACCCCAGAACCGGGCCATAGTTGGACACAGAGTCACGATTTGAACAAAAGTGACCCCTGGGGCAGAGCCAGATATAACCCCAGGGTCAACATTTTAACAAACTTGCTAGTGGATCATAAGCTTATGCTTCATGCATAATATGGGACTTCTAGCTCTTACAGTTTTAGAGAAAATCAATTATTTTTTAAAGATTTCCTATATAACTGTATGAAAAAATGTTACCCCCGGGGCTGGGCCATATTTGACCCTGGGGTCACCATTTTATAAATACTTGGTAGAGGACCCTAAATGTATAATACATGCAAAATATTAGACCTGTAGCTCTTCTAGTTTCAGCGAAAACGATTTTTTTAAAGAAACAAGAGTTTTTCTTAAAAGGGGGAGATAACTCTAATAACAGGAATCAGCTACCCTGTTCACACTGCTATCATGGATTTTTTGTTTCTCTACAAGGTACTCAATAACATGGTAATAGTAAGAATTTGTCCCTTGAGATGGTAACAAAAAAGTGTATGGCTCACGGTCTAATATGAACATCATAGACTGTCATTTAGATATACATATCACAACTACAGTAACTATATAGATATGTGCATCATAGACTGTCATTTAGATACATATCGAAACTACAATAACAACATAGGTATCAACATCATAGGCTGTCATTTAGATATACATATCACAACTACAGTAATTAAATAGATATGTACTTCATAGGCTGTAATTCCGATATGAGCATCATAGACTGTCATATAGATATACATATCACAGCTACAGTAACTATAAAGATATGAACATCATAGGCTGTCATTTAGATATATATATCACAACTACAGTAACTATATAGATATGAACATCAGAGGCTGTCATTTAGATACGTTCATCATAGGCTGTCATATAAATAAGTGCATTAAAGACTGTCATATAGTTATACATATAACAACTACAGTAACTATATAGATATGAACATCATAGACTGTCATATAGATATATATATCACAACTACAGTAACTATATAGATATGAACATCAGAGGCTGTCATTTAGATACGTTCATCATAGGCTGTCATATAAATAAGTGCATTAAAGACTGTCATATAGATATACATATAACAACTACAGTAACTATATAGATATGAACATCATAGACTGTCATATAGATATACATATCACAACTACAGTAATTATATAAATATGAACATCATAGACTGTCATATAGATATACATATCACAACATCAGTAACTATATAGATATGAACATCATAGACTGTCATATAGATATACATATCACAACATCAGTAACTATATAGATATGAACATCAAAGACTGTCATATATATATACATATCACAACTACAGCAACTAGATAGATATGAACATCAAGGCTGTCATTTAGATACATATCACAGCTACACTAACTATATAGATATGAACATCAGAGGCTGTCATATAGATAAGTGCATTAAAGACTGTCATATAGATATACATATCACAACTACAGTAACTATATAGATATGAACATCATAGACTGTCAAATAGATATACATATCACAACATCAGTAACTATATAGATATGAACATCATAGACTGTCATATATATATACATATCACAACTACAGCAACTAGATAGATATGAACATCAAGGCTGTCATTTAGATACATATCACAGCTACACTAACTATATAGATATGAACATCAGAGGCTGTCATATAGATACACATATCACAACTACAATAACTATTTAGATATGAACATCAGAGGCTGTCATATAGATACACATATCACAACTACAATAACTATTTAGATATGAACATCAGAGGCTGTCATATAGATACACATATCACAGCTACACTAACTATATAGATATGAACATCATAGACTGTCATTTCGATACATATCACAACTACAGTAACTATATAGATATGTACATAATAGGCTGTAATTTAGATATGTTCATAATAGGCTGTCATATAGATATACATATCACTACTTCAGTAATTATATAGATATGAACATCATAGACTGTCATATAGATATACATATCACAACCACAGTAACTATATAAATATGAACATCAGAGGCTGTCATTTAGATATGTGCATCCTAAACTGTCATATAGATATGAGCCGTAACACACGAAAACGTTCCTTCGGACGTTTAGACAACAACGTCATAAAGTAACAATTTATGACGTCGGCCGGTAATGAATTGATTACTAATCAATTTCTCGTCACCTATGTGTTACCTTATTATTATATCATAGGGAATATTTTTCTTAATATAAATAGTTTATGCTATAGAAAATGGTTATTGTTTATGTTTTCTGTTGTTATTTAAGCAACGACGTCGTCCAAGACGTCGAGGTCAACGTCAAAATTAATGGTGAGTACAATCTTTAATTTTCAAATTGAGATAAAATCATTTTTAATTTAAGATATCAACATAAAATAAAGAGCTTTTTAAAGAGAAAATCACTGTGTTTTATAAACATGAAAACACATAAAATGTCAAAATGTTATCTGAAGGGTCGTTTTCGCGTGTTTCGGCTCATATACATATCACAACTACAGTAACTATATAGATATGAACATCAGAGACTTTCATTTAGATATGTTCATCATAGAGTGTCATATAGATATTCATATAACAACTACAGTTACTAGATAGATATGAACAGCATAGGCTGTCATTTAGATACATATCACAACTACAGTAACTTTATAGATATGTACATCATAGGCTGTAATATATATATGTTCATCATAGGCTATATATACATAATAAAACTACAATAACTATATAGATATGAACATCATAGGCTGTCATTTAGATATACACATCACAACTGCAGTACCTATATACATATGTTCATCATAGGCTGTCATATAGATATACATATCACAACTACAGTACCTATATAGATATGAACATCATAGGCTGTCATTTAGATATACACATCACAACTGCAGTACCTATATACATATGTTCATCATAGGCTGTCATATAGATATACATATCACAACTACAGTACCTATATAGATATGAACATCATAGGCTGTCACAAAGATATACATATCACAACTACAGTAAGTAGATAGATATGTACATCATAGTTTGTCATGTAGATATGTTCATCATAGACTGTCCTATAGATATACATATCAAAACTACAGTAACTATTTAGATATGAACATCAAAGGCTGTTATTTAGATACATATCACAACTACAATAACTATATACATATGAACATCATAGTCTGTCATATAGATATACATATCACAACTACAGTAGCTATATAAATTTGTACATCATAGGCTGTTATTTAGATACGTTCATCATAGGCTGTAATTTAGATATACATATCACAACTACAGTAACTATATACATATGAACATCATAGGCTGTCATTTAGACATGTTCATCATAAACTTAAGTATGTGCATCATAAACTGTCATATATATATACATATCACAACTACATAGATATGAACATCAGAGGCTGTCATTTAGATATGTTCATCATAGACTGTCATATAGATATTCATATCACAACTACAGTAACTAGATAGATATGAACATCATAGGCTATCATTTAGATATATGTCACAACTACAATAACTATATAGATATGAACATCATAGGCTATCATTTAGATATATGTCACAAGAACAATAACTATATAGATATGAACATCAGAGGCTGTCATTTATATATGTTCATCATAGGCTGTCATATAGATATACAAATCACAACTACAGTTATTATATAGATATGAACATCATAGGTTGTCATTTAGACATGTTCATCAGAGGCTGTCATATAGATATACATATCACAACTACAGTAACTAGATAGATATGTACATCAAAGGCTGTAATTTAGATATGATCATCATAGACTGTCATATAGATATTCATATCACAACTACAGTAACTTGATAGATATGAACATCAGAGGCTGTCATTTAGACATGTTCATCATAGACTGTCATATATATATTCATATCACAACTACAGTAACTTGATAGATATGTACATCAAAGGCTGTAATTTAGATATGATCATCATAGACTGTCATATAGATATTCATATCACAACTACAGTAACTAGATAGATATGAACATCATAGGCTGTCATTTAGATATGTTCATCATACACTGTAATATAGATATACATATCACAACTACAGTAACTATATAGATATGAACATCAGAGGCTGTCATTTAGACATGTTCATCATAGACTGTCATATAGATATTCATATCACAACTACAGTAACTTGATAGATATGTACATCAAAGGCTGTAATTTAGATATGATCATCATAGACTGTCATATAGATATTCATATCACAACTACAGTAACTTGATAGATATGTACATCAAAGGCTGTAATTTAGATATGATCATCATAGGCTATATATACATATCACAACTACAGTAACTATATAGATATGAACATCATAGGTTATCATTTAGATACATGTCACAACTACAATAACTATATAGATATGAACATCAGAGGCTGTCATTTAGATATGTTCATCCTATACTGTAATATAGATATACACATCACAACCACAGTAACTATATAGATATGAACATCAGAGGCTGTCATTTAGATATGTGCATCATAAACTTAAGTATGTGCATCATAAACTGTCATATATATATACATATCACAACTACATAGATATGAACATCAGAGGCTGTCATTTAGATATGTTCATCATAGACTGTCATATATATATACATATCACAACTACATAGATATGAACATCAGAGGCTGTCATTTAGATACATATCACAACTACAGTAACTTTATAGATATGAACATCAGAGGCTGTCATTTAGATATGTTCATCATAGACTGTCATATATATATACATATCACAACTACATAGATATGAACATCAGAGGCTGTCATTTAGATACATATCACAACTACAGTAACTTTATAGATATGTACATCAAAGGCTGTAATTTTGATATGTTCATCATAGGCTATATATACATATAACAACTAAAGTAACTATATAGATATGAACAACATAGGCTGTCTTATAGATATAGATATCACAACTACTGTAACTTTATAGATATGTACATCATAGGCTGTAATTTAGATATGTTTATCATAGGCTATATAAACATATCACAACTACAGTAACTTTATAGATATGGACATCATAGGCTGTCATTTAGATATACACATCACAACTGCAGAAACTATACAGATATGTTCATCATAGGCTGTCATATAGATATAAATTTCACAACTACAGTAACTATATAGATATGAACATCATAGGCTGTCATTTATATACATATCACAACTACAATAACTATATAGATATGAATATCAGAGGCTGTAATTTAGATATGTTCATCATAGAATGTCATATAGATATACATATCACCACTACAGTAACTATATAGATATGAACATCAGAGCCTGTCATTTAGATATGTTCATCATAGACTGTCATATAGATATACATATCACCACTACAGTAACTATATATATATATTCGTCATAGGCTGTCATTTAGATATGTTCTAAGGCAGCATTAGATTTACATATATCTAATACCAAATTACCTTATACTGATTTTAAAAGTTGTATTAACACATATATTCGTAACTTTTGGCAAACCGCTTGGGATTTGTCAATTAACAATAAACTCCATTCAATTAAACCGTTACTCGGAGAATGGCGTTCTTCTAGTAGACCCGTTCGTCGAGAGGAAGTTGTCCTAGCACGGTGCAGGATAGGGCATACACTTTATACTCATTCATATGTATTACAAGGTGAGCAATTACCAGAATGTATACCCTGCTTTGCACCGTTAACGGTCAAACACATCTTATTGGAATGTGTAGACTTTGATCCTATGCGTCAAAGGTACTACAATGTTAATACTATGAAAGAGTTATTTGATACTGTAGATTTTAGTCTTTTTTTAGATTTCCTAAAAGAGATCAGACTATATAAATCATTATAATGTGTTTTTATATATATTTACTTGTTTATATACCCGTTGACGGGCATTCGTTGATTACATATATAGTTTATATTACTACCATATCATCCCTTATGTTTTAATAGTTTTATCTTGATATATTTACATTCATTTTTAATTAATCCTTCATTTCTTCATCTTTCGTCAGTTTTTGCGCACAATATGACCTATTTATGTGTCGACGTGCCGTAAAACACCATTCATTCATTCATTCATTCATTAGATATGTTCATCATAAACTGTCATATAGATATATTACAACTATAGTGACTGGATAGTAATGTGCATCATAGACTGTCATATAGATATACATATCACAACCTTTTCTACTACAATAACTATATAGATATGTTTTTTCATAGGCTTTCATGTAGATATACATATCACAACTACAGTAACTAGATATATATATAACTTCAGTGACTATACTTACGAGCTGTTTGCAGTACAAAGACGAACACAAGTATTCTTGATTTAGCTGAAAGTACAAAACCAAATTAGGAAAGGAACTTTATTAGGAACAGTATTATAAATAATTGTGTTTAAATACTATATCCCTAAAAACTTCAAATAAATATTGATATATTATCATAGGAGCCATTTAAATATATTTCTCGAGTTTTAATTTTGATCTTTAATTTCATATCAATTTGAACTGCCCGAGTTCATATAAACATGCGTGTTTTTTTGTTAAGATATTAACAAACAATAAGTATCAATGATAAAAATGGTTTTGCGTTTAAAACTTTTAAACATGTTTCTAAACACATGTATGTGAAGTGGTTCGCCGTCCGATTGACTGTTTCAATATATCATTTGACTAAAGAAAGTAATTTAACATTTTCATTTCCCATAAACATGATAAAAGTAAATATAACGGTCGAACTGGTAATGTAAAAGATTCATAGAACGAATTCGAAATCTAACAAAAAAACGCATTCAAAAAAAAAAAAAATGTCAACAATTGCGAGGGAAAAAATATAAGCAAACAATATGGCACCACAAATATAAAGACTTAACAACAGTGATACCACTGGGGCTTTAAGCCAGGTTCTAGGATGTACCATCTCTCGATCTTATTATTGCCATTCCAATTAAACGTAAATCCTTGCCAGGCTATGTTCTCTTACAAACTAGGCAGCATTAATAGGCAATTTTAATAAACACAAAGAATTCGTTAATGGCACGGCGAGACAAGATTTAAGACAAACAAGACACGTTACTTCCTATTTTAGGATTTAGGTCATTGGTCCACGATCTGTCGGTGAAATAACTTACTGCGGAAAATTATGGCTGATGTGGTGCAGCTTCCCTTAAAAGTACCTAGCCCTCCAAAAAACGGCAAAATTGCACTACAAACCCGTTTATCAAAAGCCTGGCCAGGTGTTCATGTAATATGATTTAATGTATATGTACCAATTAAAGGTATATGTTTATTCAAGGATCTTTTAAATAACCATGATCAAATATGCGTAAAAAGAATTATGAGTTGGTAACTCTTAATTCGAAGCTCAAGTTCTGGGGTTTGGCCTGGCTGGTTAAAGCCGTTTATAGTGTGTCTAAATAGTTTGGATTCTCAAGATATGTGAGCTATATTTAGGTGTCAGACTAGTCATGAAGTACTTCCGGGTCGTAGGATGCTAAAATAGTTCCATGAAAAAGTCTAAAGTTTCTAGTTTGCATGTGTTTTCCCATAGATTTGTTTTTATTTCATTGTTAAATCTAACCTGATGTTGTCATGAATAGTAAGTATTTTATATAGTGTGAATGAATGACGCGAAATGTTGAAAAACTGAATCGGTGTTTTATTCCAGATATGGAACCATTTGCGAGACAAATGTGTTTAATTCACAGAATTAAAGTGTATTTAAGCGAACGAATGTTGTGGAACTTGTGTCTGATCTCAAAAGTAGCCTATTTTGCCATGTGTGCAATGGGCTGATTTTCACCGGTCTGACACCACATAAACCTCGTCGTCAGTAGCTTTAGAGACGGTGTACATATGTTGTAAAATGTCGCTGTTGTTGGCGGGATAGCTACTTTAATATAAGTCTTGACCGGACTACTGACAATAATAATGAGATATCCGAGAGTACGATTTGATTAATGCATGATAACAGTTCAGTTTAAAAGTATTCAACATTTCCATATCATGTACATGTATCTACAAATGCCAGGCAAAATTGCTATATAATAATTGAAAACAAATTATAAACTTACCTAAGATCAACATTTCAACAAACTTAACATACACGCCGTTTATGATCTACAAAGATAAGATATTGCGATAACATTTAGCTTATATTTGAAGTGTGGCAGATAGACCAAAAAAAGGTCAAACCAGTACCTATTGATAAGAGTTATTACAGTTTCGTAAACAGCTTGTCCTTAGGACCTATGTATATTTTTCGTCTTTCAGGAAACTTTATTCATTCATTCGTTCATTCATTCGTTCGTTTATACGTACGTTCGTTGTTTGTTCGTTTATTTAATCATTCATTCACCTTCAGAGCTGAATTAATTATTAAGTGCTTCGGCCATGCGTAAAAGCCCAAATACGTTCAAGAACTCAAACTAAACGCAGAATGATTGAAGAACTAATGCAGAATGAACATAAAAGTTCCGCAGAATGATCGCAGAATGAAAGGCAAATGAAGTTTTAAAAAACTTGCCAAACATGAACGCAAACACTGAAATGCATTTCACTTATTCGGATAAATTCTATATATATCATCTCAAACGCGGGTGAATCGATTAATGAGGACAATGCAACCATTGTGTTTAAAAATTAAAGAAACTAACCAGCCAAATAACGGCAAAATTACACGACAAAACTGTTTATCTAAACGTTATCCTGGCCTTGAATTCACCAACCATTCTTGAGAATGTTCTTAGACTTAAGCCAAGGTATGCAGATTTCAATCACATATATTTCTGTAAGTTTAAAATACAAACGTGTATAACAAGCTGCTATGTATAAATATGATCAATACTAATAAATAGCAACTTCATACGATTGTTTATTTTTTGAAGGTATGGAATATTTTTGAACG
This sequence comes from Cyrtodaria siliqua, assembly GCA_037043455.1. Taxonomy (NCBI): domain Eukaryota; kingdom Metazoa; phylum Mollusca; class Bivalvia; order Adapedonta; family Hiatellidae; genus Cyrtodaria; species Cyrtodaria siliqua. The sequence goes on from JAWPHD010001039.1 coordinate 49,370, forward strand.
AAATTTGAGTATTTGAACTCAAGCCTAAAGATAGTTTGAAGAATTGTTGGTGAAATCAAGGCCAGGCGTTCAGGTCTTGTTATTACATTACATAATATATGTGCCGATTAAAAGTATAGTTCTTTTCACGATGTCTTAAAATACCCGTGATTGAATATGCGTAAAATAAATTATGTGTCGGTAACTCTTAATTTGACGCTCCAGTTTTGGGATCTGGCCTGGCTGGTTAAATCTGTTTATACTGTGTCTATAGAGTTTAGATTCTCAATATATATATTCCTCATCGTCAGAAGGTTAAGAAACCGTGTACATATGTTGTAAAATGTGGCTGTTTTTGGCGGGATAGCTATTTTAATAGTTCGCAAGCTGAGGACACCAATCAGAAATTGTTGTGACCAGAATATATCGATTACATGTTATTTAACCGTTCATCAACGCATTTGGTTAGGTTGTTAGGAGCTACCCAGAGAGAGGGGAATACTACGAACTACGAACCTGTCCAACTCTTACTAACGAATAGTTCCTATTGTTATTTAACAACGATCCAATGAACCGCCTGGTTTACGTCCCCCCCAACCAGCGAATAGGAATCCGGGAACATACTCTAATCCTACGTTCGATACGATTCCTATGGTTCTTTAATTTGTTCGGAGGATATACTCCGAAACAAGGGGCCGCCAGGTTACGTCCCCATCCGACGGACGAGGCTAAGGAAATGTGTCTTGTTCAAGAACCCACGGACGAAAATCAGTGCACCGGCCACAGTATATTGGTTGATATAGGTTAGATCTAACATTGCCGTTCTCATCAACATAGACTCAGAGCAAACGAACGTGTTATTACTTTCTTCTCCTGTCAGTGTTTCCGTTTTAGCAAGACATCCCTCTTCAGTATTTATTAAAAGTAGGTCTTATTCAGTTTTCGTTAATATTTTGGCCTTTATAATTATGAGCTGATGGATTGGACATTCCCAGAATTTTAACGTAATGTTTAAAACTTTTTAAAATAATAATTGCAAACTAGGCTAGGGTAAGTGTTTAAAACTTAATTATTGTGTAGATATGAATGTATCAGGTTATATACTGACTTTCTACCATATTGTTTTTTCTATGTTATCGTCTGAGTCAAAAACTTTGTCAGAGACGTTATTTAGATTTGAAGATAGCTGAATAGCAGTATTTACTGACTTGCAATGACCGCTCATTATCTTACATTTACACACATTTCAGTAAAATAATGAAATGGCCGATAACCCTTAACAAGCTAAGCACGACTATCGTAGCGAGAAACTCGCAGGCTGATCAGGGTTTACAATGTCTGTCTGCTGCTCAGTCATTTCCCTAAAACACCCCTTTTCACACATATAGAATGGTCTTAATTCAAAGAAAGAACAGTTCATATGTAGCGGATTAAGGGTTAATATGCACGTCGCTGGTGATCTGAAACCTTTTAATAGCGTACATGAAGGTGTCGCGTGGTTAATTTCTAAAGACATATACTTATTCTCACCAAGACGCTCAGACGTCAATTAGGAATTCTATTTTCTAATTAAGATTTGTTTAAAAGCATCGGCGCACAATAATATATATATATATATTTTATAAAAGGAAGAGTTCAGACTTTGTTTTCAATAGTAACCATATTCATGGACTGTAATGTAAAGTCACTGGTGAGGTAAAATAGTTGTTTCTGCAAGTCAATTATATATGTTTTCATTTAATTTTATTTGTTCGAAAACGTGTTTTCGCTAAAATAATGAACGAGCATGTCGCAGGTAAACTTTATCATTGTTCGAGAATAATGTGGCAGGAAGTGAACTTTCTGTAATATTAGCCGGAGACGTCAAAAGGCGTTTTAGATATAAAAAAAGAAGAAGATGTCTAGCGGGTTTATATTAAGCCAGATACCTAGTGAGCGGGATTAATTATTGATACCAAGGGTCGTAGGCCACATGTTTTTTTATGTATTTTCAAGTCCCAGCCATAAATACATTTAAGCCTATCTCCCAATATCAATCGAAGAAAGAAACTATGCAGCTTCAAATATAAATGTATTGTTAAATAAATGCTTTTATGACAACTTGCTTAGATAATGTTAGAATATCATATATTCTTATTGTTAAACAATGTTTTGTATCTTCACTAACAGGTAGAAATATGTGTGTATGTTATGTATATGCTATGTGTATTATGATGAGCGGTTTAGGCTTATGCGGGAGAATTTCGGTGACTCCCTTAATTTTAGTCTGGTCCATTTTGAGACCTACAATCAGGCACTCGCTATGGGTTTATGTCGAAAGCCAAAATTGCAACCGTTGGACTTTCTTGGCAAAAACAGGCCTCCCAAGAGGCCATGCTATTCCTTCAACAATGGCAATTGAAATGTTGAGGTCACATACAAAGAAAGTATGCAAACAGTCCATCTCAACCACAGGTAGAAATATGTGTGTATGTTATGCCGTGTAAATTTTACAGTGAGCCATGTGTTTGTTATGCCGTGCCACGTTCATGATATATACACACAGCCTCGTTTCCGTTTGAAGAAAAATAAAACACAAAGGAATTCTCCAACGTACTTTTTGGTGGACTTCGCAAGAGTTATTGTTCAAAAATGAATTACTATCTCTATAACGAATCAGCAATGAGTATTAAAACATAAAGGATATATATGTTAACATTTAACATTACGCGGTCCGAGTATTAACTTTCATACCCCATCAAACCCCAGTATTAACTTTCATACCCCATCAAACCCCTTCTCCAAGAAGCGAAAACGGTGTTGGCTGGGATAAGAAATAAAACCTTAATTTGAGCTTAAAAGGTTTGCATATTGTAAAATTAAAACATTTAATAAGTAATTTTCAACAGGTTATCGCATTTGTTTTCTCAATTAAACATGTTTTAAGCGAGTTTTATTGTGAAAATATCCGTTATGAAATCCTGCTATTATAAGCTTTCCATTCGCGTAATGGAATTAAGACGTAATGAAGTAATAATGGTGAAATGCAAAACAGATTACATTTCGATGAACTATATTTACGTACGCCACTGAGGATCTCTAAATAGAGTCATGAAAGTGAGAAATGACCTCAGCAGATTTTTTAGAAATGCGTTAGATGTTATAATATCGCTAACCTAAGATACGACACGCTTAACTAATAGAGACGTGTTTAGGTATGATGAGATACAAAACGATATTGTAAACTTTAAGATAAATACAGGTAGATAGAAAAAGTTGTTACAGTTCGAATACTGGAGTATTTTCTTTAACATTAACTACATGGAACATTGAAGGGCTATCTAAGTATATACATATATACAACTTAATCTTTTATAATTATTTAAAATCATCGGATATATTTGAGTTTTTGATAGTGTTAAACAAGGATTTATTGTATACTTTCATATTGTCCCGTTTAGTTTGCATTGAGCTAAGTGTGCAATATTCTACGATATTGCACGCATTGATATTGCACGGGAACTTTTGCTCGTGCTTGCTAAGAGCCGCGAAATAGAAATAAGGAATTACTTTTAAATAAAAATAACGGAATCCTTCCTATAGTGTCAACAAAAAATACGAGTTTTTTTTCAACCTTTTATGGCAAAAATTGATAAAATAATTCAAATGGTCAGTCACCCACTGTTTTCAACGTTATCGAATGGTAAACAAACTTCAGAAAATCGCTTAATGTTTTTAATGACGTCATCCGACGTCGAATTCGTTTTCGCGCAAAATAATCATCCACACAAAATGAAACTGAATGGCAAGATAGGAATTCCATCAAAAGCTATAAAAAATAACACAAATACAATGAAAAGTAATAGTCATACAATTAACATTGATCAAAAACAATATGAAAGTATACAATAAAAAGGTTATTGAATTTGTATGGCTAAATATTACTTGGAACTCGTTGTTTTGGCGCATGAACGACTCGCAAGCTCGTCGTTTGCCAAAACAACTCGTTCCAAGTAATATTTAGCCATACAAATGCAATAACCTATAATACAGTATTGCTTTTAAAAATGTACGGTCTACTAACATACTGTAACGCCGGCCCTGTGTCCTATCAGGGAGCAGTTACATGTATCTGATGTTTGTGTTCATTCTGGGTTTACTTTTGTCATGCCGATAAACTTTAATTGGATTTGTCAGGAATTGGACACATAATAATCAGTTACTTTTTTATTACTGTGAAATGCCAAACGGATACTTTATGTGTAATTAAATATATATATAAAAACTGACAGTTGTTGTTTAAGTTATATATATATAAAGAAATATATAGATCTAGGTAATTAACTGTATCTAGATCTAGTCATGTGTCACCTGTCTAAAATGCCAATCCGGAAAATTATATAATTTTAATGTTATCAAAAATAGACCCAATCGGGTAATTTGACCAGATCGGGTTAAACTTGAAATCCGGTAAGACCAGATCGGGTAACCTAGAAGGGTAATGTAATTTAAAAGATAAGTTATTCTGGTCTATTGTCAGATCCGGTAAATCAAATGTTTAAAAATTGGGATTTACCTCATAACTATTCATTTCGGGTGTTTTACCTAATTTGGTAAAAGACTAATCGAACTAACCAACTGTAAGGTCAGAATGTGAGACTTCGTCTGATTTAAAATGACCACGTAGAGCTATGTATACGTCACAGACGTGTGACGTCGTCATGTCTCGAGACAACCGTCATGGCGCAAATCATATAGATTTGATGGCGCAAATCATATTTGCGCTGTCACGAATTGGCATTTTAAAACAGTGATGTTACAATAAATACACAATGGTGGATTAAATCATTGGATTAACTAGTATTCTACGGATTATATTAACAAAGGTAAGTTGATGATATTATTAAAATCATTCGCGTAACATTCTTAGATCGGCACATGTACTCGCTTTAGGACGGCTATGTACACAGTCAGGCGAAACATGTAGCTGTAGGAAATCCACAATAAATACGTTAAAGAATGCTTTAAAAGATAGTAATTCACATGTAATGTTTAAATACAGGGATAAATTGTGGCACGGGCATTGCAATACGGTTGAACTACAGATTAAATCATCTGCACCGATTGCATGAACACATGTCAAGCCGATGAGTTTTCCGAGAAATAAATTAGTGTAACACTTGTACACCTAGGTGCTTAAAATGTTGCTAAGTACTTTGAATTAGTGCAGCTTTCGATGTTTCTAATTTTAAAATATGTCAACTAAAATTACGTTGATATTATGTTTTACTAGCATTACCACCATACATGCGTTTACAAAATAAATTTTCGAATTCTTTAATGTTACCGTTGACTTATAGTTACTTGAATTTCAAATGAATGAATGAATGAATGGTGTTTTACGGCACGTCGACACATAAATAGGTCATATTGTGCGCAAAAATTGATGAAAAATGAAGAAATGAAGTATTAATTGAAAATTAATGTAAATATATAAAGATGAAACTATTAAAAAATAAGGAATGATAAGATGTAATATAAACTATGTATGTAAATCCAACGGGTATATAAACAAGTAAATAGATATAAGAACACATTATAATGATTTATATAGTCTGATCTCTTTTAGGAAATCTTAAACAAGACTAAAACTTATAGTATCAAATAACTCTTTCATAGTATTAACATTGTAGTACCTTTGACGCATAGGATCAAAGTCTACACATTCCAATAAGATATGTTTGACCGTTAACGGTGCAAAGCAGGGTATACATTCTGGTAATTGCTCAGCTTGTAGTAAATATGAATGAGTATAACGTGTATGCCCTATCTTGCACCGGGCTAGGACAACTTCTTCTCGACGAATGAAACGATATTCAATTACAAGGAAGGTAAATCAGGATTATCCGTGTTTGATTTTAGTAACAGCTGCAATAAAAGTGTCTAACTTTTTTTTTTAACATTATTTCCTACACATTTAAGAAGTTTATATCTGAAACGGACTTTGATACATGCTATTTGTTTTATCAGGATTATTTCATGTTTTCGCATAAAAGAAAGGTAACTCTCTGAAGATGTTCCGATTTAAACAAAAAATAACTATTTTACAAACTATTGGTCAAAAGAAAATAATTATCACACATTTATTCTAAAATACATACATATTTAAACTAAGAAAATTGGTTAACATACACATGTGAGTAATACGAAATTGTGATCAGTGTAGTAGTCCAACTTCCCTATTACATCACAATGCTCAATGCCATTAACATAACATTAAAAAAACCATTACGCTATCAAATAAGTCAGTGATTGAAATGACGTATACCATTGTTGCAAAAACATAAACAAAACAACTCAGAATAAATCAATGATCGATTGTTTTGTATTTAGTGAGTCACTGAGAAGTGAAACACGTCAATTTAAACTCTGAACATTAATGCATGAAACATCTTATTTTCAAAACATGTCTCATTGTGTCATATGATGCAATATAACTCATTTTCAGTACAGGCCTGGTCGTTGATTACAGTCAGCTCTCTTGGTATTCTAGCGTATCTGACAAGCTTTTTTTCAATAGATAACTGTCCTGCTCGAAGATATGTAAGGCAATTTATATCAACTTTTAAAAACATGTTTATAACCAATTTATTTTTATTTTGTCACGTTGCAGAAATAACCTACAATACTGCTTCTAAAATATTTCTAAATATTCTTGGTATATATACTGTACAGAATAGTGTATATATTACAAGACCCTTTCTAGGGCTCTGGATCACGGAGGATTCCTGGAAGATAAGTTTTTAAAAAGATAAATGTGATAAAATAATCAACCAAACAAACAGTGCTTAAATCACCAAAAGAAAACATATTTATATATATAACAATGGCAGACAGAGACAACATTATGATGAAGTTAGTATTGGTACAAAAATAAGCAAATTCACAATAGAAGCAATGCATCTGCTGATAATCATAGTCGTCTACCTCTCCTGACAGTTTCATAATCTTCAGAATAGTTCCACACAGCTAGTTAAAATAATCCTTCGTTAATTGTTTTGATTATCTGTGATTTTATCTATATATTTACATATCCTATGGAAATATATCTTCATATCCTGTCTTAAGTGTGTTTACTTTCAAAGCTGAAATAGTCTTCAAACTGCCGTTTTCATTTGTGTTGTATTCAGCTCTAGATAATAGTACATCCAAGCTTGTCGAGTAACGATTGTATGGCTTTGTGGCAGAAATTCTTGAATCTGGCAAATTTTGTTGGGTTTTCCATGTCATCCATAAATTGTCCTACGGGGTCTAGTTTGTCCGATCTTGATATAGGTTTACGATCGCTTGCTGTTCTTGGCATTTTGATATGGTGTTCATCGACACGGCTATTGATAGACGCGTTGTCAGGTTGTACATATTTGCAGTGTCGAGCGCTTATCCCAGTGTTTTGAGGTTTTACCTCAAAATCTTCACCAAATTCTCGATATTTTCTTGATGTTGGACGAAACGTTTGTTTTTGATTTGGAAAATTCATTCCGTCTGCCTGGCGTTGATCACTGCTGTCTATTGCAGATGATATGTCCGGTATACTATCTTCCGAATGATTTTCACCAGCTGCAGATAAATCGTGTAGTGTGTCCGATCCATTATCGATCTGATGTTGTTGGGTCAAACTAGGAGCCGCATTGGAGTTACTAGTATAAACTTCATCTGTGCTACTCGTGCTGTCGTTTCGACGGCTATCTCGATATATTCCACTCTGAGACTCGTAGATAATTGTCAGGTTACCTGACAACCGCGGGTTATCGGCATTAGGCCTATCTATGAACCTAAATCTAGTTCTCAAATCAGGTATATTCACACGAGCTTTCTCTAATACAATTAACGACTCCTCTGACAACTCTTTTGGGTACTTTTCCTCGATGTAACGCATTGCAAGTTTGTACATAAAATTGTCAAAGTGTGACCCCCGTTTTGATACAATATTATCGATACACTGAAACAAATGCTGTACTTGTTCTGATTGTCTTTCGGTATGTATGTTATCGAAAGGAACAACGACATCTCCGCACATATTTCGCAGTTGTATCAGGTCGCTTGACGCGTTTCCAAAGAACTTGTCAACCTCGTTTTTATTTTGAGTGTCGGTAAGGACCATCAAGGCATGTTTCTCTACTCCCTCTCCAAACCAATCAAAGAACAAGTCCTTTGTTTTCTGCAATTCCTCCGTAAATCTATCAGGTTTTAGGACAAATACGATAGCATGAAATCCGGGCGTGGTGAAAGCTAACGCTTTTAACAATTCTTTTTGAATTTCTTGTTGTGATAGATTGGTGTCGAAGAAACCCGGGCTGTCAACAACATGGACCATTCGTCCAAACCGCCTGCATTTCTGTGAATAAGAAAAACTAATATACAACATAAAAATACTGTGTATGACGTGAGTAGTAATGGGAAACAGAATATACAGACATCTATGGGAGTTGTTGACTCACGTGGTACCACAACTATCAAAGAGCGATTCAGTCCTAGTTGGGCATATTGTTAGTTATGTTTAAGTATACAACTTGAACTTAACGTCAAAAAACAGTATATGTTACGATTGCCACAATATTTTATCACCTGTAATAAATTATTTTGTTTATTACATCATGTACATTGTGTGCATTACATTGTTAATACAAAGTTATTTCTTAGCGTAAACACTGTAATTTATCACTTAAATAATAACCTCAAATTCGCATGTTTTGGTTACCGACGTTGGACTTTTTTCCACTTTAAAAACATCCTTGCCCAAAATTGTGTTACCGGATGAGCTTTTTCCGTGGCCCGTTCTACCAATTAGAAGGATTCGCAGATCTCCTAAAATAAATAGACACGTATTTATATATTAAGGAAAGGTATTCTGGTCAGAGTCTTTACAGGAAAGCACATAGCACGACACAGATTATCAAAATAGAAACATTTTACTATGAAAGAAGACATACACTGAAATTATTATATGAGCAATAGTATATTTGATGTTTTATTTAACCCCCAAAAATTAATGTCATGCAATCCATGTGTGTTAGTATCTCATATGAATATACTCCTGTATAAGTACATGGCAGAGTCATGAAAATTCTAAATAACATGGTAGCTTGTGCTTTACTTAAAAAAACGATAGTGAAAAGGGATACATATATGAACAGTCCACGGAGGAGCTCAAATATGTTATTATCACATACTTTCTAAAGATACGGACATTTCTGCCCATTCGATCATCCTTTCCTATATTTTGCCCCGAGGACAGGATATGGATTTTGTTCTTTGTTTTGTTTAAAATCCATATCCTGACCCCGTATATCCCTCTCGCGCACTGCATCCTTCACGCGCTCGTGGTTACTACAGTGTTGCTATCGATGCAGTTTCAACGAAATGGCCGAGGCGAGTCAATCGGATCTTCGCAAGAATAGCGTATGCTTGGTAAAACCTACGAAACCTATATAAGGGATACTGTAAGAATGCTCATCCTGAGGATATGATTATCTCCCGAGTCGAAGCCGAGATGATAATCAACATCCTAAGGGTGATCTACCACTACTACCACCCTCTCATGAATGTGATATTTATTTTATTATACCCAAACCCCATTGGGACAAAAATTGGCAGATCTCAATTTGCCTGATTTTTTTTCTTTCAAAAACATATTTTTTTCTAAAGATTGCTATAAAAGTTATATCATTGGAATGTATACAACTTAGCTAAGAAAACGAGTGGTAGCTTATTGAATCGGTAATTAAAAGCACTTAAGAAGTTATAATAAGCTAAAAATAGCCATTTCGCCATACTAAGCCGATGTCGCCGAAACAGTACGCACGTCAACCCGCTTCAAAGCTGCTCATGCGATAAATTCTTTACTATCCCCCTGAGATTTACTATCACCCTGCAATATCACCCACGTGTCAGATAGTAGGAAATAACGTATTGTTGTCTTAGATTGGGATTTACCATGGGGCGTGTGCGAGGTGTATTGCCGCATAACAAACATGAATTTTTCACATGAATGTAGAACATCGAGCATCGGACATATATAGAAATCTCTAACACGAACCGGAACTCGGCCAATATGAACAAACAAGGCCAATATGTGGGAACTCGCCAATAAGCGATTTAAGTGACTTCAATCATGCTCAATAATCACAAAATAAATAAAATTAACGATACTATAAATAAATTTAAACATGCCAAAATGATTTTATTAAAATATATTTTAGATACTGTAGTTGAAGTTCATTAAAACATTGTCATTAATTAAGTGCTTTTATATCATGTATATTGTCCGAGTTATTGGTCATCGCATTACGTGGTCCGAGTATTAAATTTCATACCCCATCCAATCCCTTCAGAAAGAAGCGAAAACGGGGTTGGCTGGGGTATCAGATAAACCTTAATTTTGGCTGATAAAGTTTGCATATTGTAAAATTAAAACATTTAAATAGGTAATTTTAAACAGGTTATCGCATTTTTGTCAGTAAAAGTGTTTTTAAACGTCTATTATTGTCGAAATATCCGTTATAAAATCCTGCTAATATAAGCTTTCCCATCGCTTAATGGTATTAAGGCGGGATCACGTAATGGGACCAATAACTGGGCCAATATGAAAGAATTTAATTAATAACATCAGAGTATATGCCATGATGGTACATGTATCGATAAAAGATGAAACATAATTGAATATATTTAGTGTAGATATTTAAATATACAAATAATTCACGCTTTTTCATAGATTATAGTTAATTATTTTCACATAGGTTTCATGATATCGGATTATTTCTTTAAAATAACACAGCAACCATCTTCAAATTAAGTAACCCACACCGGATTATTTCTTTAAAATAACACAGCAACCATCTTCAAATTAAGTAACCCACACCAAAGTAATTTATTTCTCCTCGGTCTACTAACTGGGCCAATATGAAATCACTTAATACTAAAAATTAATAACATCATAGTATATGCCATGATTGTATCGATCAAAGGCGAAATATAATTGAATATGTGAAGTGTAGATATTTCAAATATACAGATAGTTTACGGTTGTTTCTTCAACTATAATTGTATACTTATTTTCACCTAGTTTTTATGATATGAGTTTAAAATAAACACCGCAGCCACCTTCACATAAAACAATCCAAAGTAAAGCAATTGTATCAAGTTACCTTTCTCTTCAAATCCTCCTGCCTCTGCCATTTTTTAAATCTGAAAATACAAAAGATATTGATAACATATGGAGTGTTGACATAGATTACATAACCGCGTTTGTTCGCATCGCCATGGTCAGGTTTACACATACTTCCTATTATGCCTGTAATAATATTAAAACATATGACTATTTGATAGGTAAAGTACACAAACAATACATACATGACTAATATACTCCTTTCTAAACGGCATCTGAATATATAAATAATCCAACATAACACTAGAATCTTGTAGACAACTTAGTTAAAACCAGAGTGTGAAGTGCGAACACTTAAACCTAGTACATGTTCTATCAAAGCATGGATTACAATATGCATAATAAACCGTAATGTAGGTCAAATGTGTATAAATGTAAACAAACGTACTTCTTTAAATACAATACAGAAATTATATAATTGTATGCATTGTTGATCATCTATTTCAGGTCAATACGAAGTGTTATGATTTTAGCACTTTGGCTTTTGGCAATGTGTGTTAATCCGATTCTCTTTCTGTTAAAACAGGTTAGTATCACTGTTAAAAGTAGGCAGGCAAATCCGTTACATATTCTACCTAAACTGACTTAAATGTCACAGTACATTACTTCTTCCTTTTGACAATAGAAACAAACCCTCTGAAAGTAATGTTAGAACACCAGTTCTTCGAATATCAAAACTAACATATGATTTTCTTTTGTTTTTCAAACGTAGGGGCAGATTTTCACACAAAATGCACACATGAATTTAACCCTCTGTCCAGGCTTCGTGGATACAATTGTATTAGTTCTCATCAAAGAAGAACTTTGTTTGAGTATCCTTTCATTTATATGCTTCACAAGGTTCGGAGACAGTGTTCAGCATCTATAGAAAGAAAGGTTGATCCACAGAACACGTGTACTGCCTGTTGTAATGAAATCTATTTTATTTTAAAAATACAGAAAATAAATATCTGCTAAATAAAGCCTAGGATGTGTTAGTGTCACGGAACAAATGCATTAGGTGATCCCGCCTTAATGCCATTTAGCGATATTAAGGGATATTTCACCAATAAAACACGTTTAAAATCTTTTTTTTACTGAAAACAAATGTATAGACCTGTTAAAATAACCTAATACATGTTTTAAAGTGTACAAGATATGAAGACTTAAACAAGAAGCTCGACTTTCGAGGCCTCATTTATTTATTGGGAACTTATTCGAAATGCCTTTGTTTCATTTCATGTTATACAGGGTAAATATGCATATATACATTAGTTACACTAATCGCAGTTTTATAATAAGCATCAAGATGATATCACATAGAATATACCACAGATTTGAATATTATAAAATGTTTGGTTTTGGCTTTGTAACACCTTTCTTATACGGACTTATTATATTGTCCTTGATCGTAAGTAGTAATTGTTCGAATATCAACCAACAGGGAAATGAGTCAACGCAACAACAATACGCCCGTTAGTTTAAAATTATATAAATGCCATTACATGTTCAAACACACCCTCTCTCCGTGTTATATTGTCACATAATTATATGTGTCATTAAATGTGTTCATTTGTAATACTTTGTGAAAGATATGCTATATATGGCAAGTAAAACAATGTTACACTCGGAAACGACATTGTCAACAATGCTTCACCTTTATCATTCCTAAAAGAAATGAAAAGACATTCATTGTGTAATTGAAGTACCTCGGGTCAAACATGCTTCCATCTTCATAGCTACTATTAGGCCATATAGGCCCGGGCCTATAGGGTCATCACTTGTTTATTTTTTTTATTTTACATTGTAGGTAATTTCAACAATTTGTCAAAAACATATTTCTTCAAATACCACACAAGTGTTCGGTCAGATATGCGCCAAAAAGCACCACTGCATAGCTAAGTTTAACAGAAATAGATCGGAGGAGCATATCCCCGGACACCCCTAGTTTATGTGGCCTATATATGCATTTTAGGTCAGCTACGCCCCTGGCTTCTGCCGTCTTTTCCTATTATATTTATGGGTTTAAATAATTATGAGCATTATCGTGACCTATATAACTGTAAGCATGTTTTTGCAACATTGTCTGATTATAAGGTGAGCGCTACAGGCCCACCCATGACTCTTATAAATTGTATGTATACTATATCAAAATTGTTTTGAAGAAAATAATTCAACCATCGGTATATACTTTGTCTACTTTAATTGTCACAAGCGCTTTCACCGTTTTATATGGATCTTCATGGTGATTCAGACATTTTGATTTTAAATATATATATATATATAAAACTTGTCGTCAATAGGTTTAGAAATGGTGTACCTATCTTGTAAAAGTTGACTGTTGTTGGCGGGATAGCTACTTTAAATGTGTTTACACTTTTCCTTTTTCAGTTTTAAATTATTTTTAATATTGTACACCAAGAACAGTACAGTATAGAACCAGTTAAATGCAAATGTATTTCAAATTTATATTTATAACAATACCAACCTGATACATATATAAATCCATTCAACAACTAATATGTTTGTTACTTATAAACACAAACTTTATAACTTAGTCGATCACTTTCGTTTCAACATGAGTTAAACAACGGGGAATTTCCCATATACTAAAAATAGATCTAAATATACAAAACATTATTGACTTTTAACGATTTCATCAGATTATCAGCAGGAAGGTCGAATTTATCAATACGTTGCAAAGTTTTAAATAATTAAAAAAATATTTGTTGTAAATTAAACAGAGAATGTGACAAATACAAAATTTGTATTACTTACTACACGTATGACACATACCAAAGCCGTACTGCTTACTACATATATGACGCATACCACCGCTCTGCTACTACATGTATGACGCATACCACCGCTCTGCTACTTACTACATGTATGACATATACCAAAGCCGTACTACTTACTACATATATGACGCATACCACCGCTCTGCTACTACATGTATGACGCATACCAAAGACGTACTACTTACTACATATATGACGCATACCACCGCTCTGCTACTACATGTATGACATATACCAAAGCTGCGCTACTTACTACATATATGACGCAGACCACCTCTCTGCTACTTACTACATATATGACATATACCAAAGCCGTAATACTTACTACATGTATGACGCATACCACCGCTCTGCTACTACATGTATGACATATACCAAAGACGTACTACTTACTACATATATGACGCATGCCACCACTATGCTACTACATGTATGACATATACCAAAGCCGTACTACTTACTACATATATGACGCATACCACCGCTCTGCTACTACATGTATGACATATACCAAAGCTGCGCTACTTACTACATATATGACGCATACCACCGCTCTGCTACTATATGTATGACATATACCAAATCTGCGCTACTTACTACATATATGACGCATACCACTTCTCTGCTACTTACTACATGTATGACATATACCAAAGCTGTTCAACTTACTACATATATGAGGCATACCACCGCTCTGCTACTACATGTATGACATATACCAAAGCTGCGATACTTACTACATATATGACGCATACCACCGCTCTGCTACTTACTACATGTATGACATATACCAAAGCTGTACTACTTACTACATGTATGACACATACCACTGCTCTGCTACTTACAACATGTATGACATATACCAAAGCTGTACTACTTACTACATATATGACACATACCACCTATCTGCTACTTACTACATGTATTACATATACCAAAGCTGTACCACTTACTACATGTATGACACATACCACCGCTCTGCTACTTACTACATGTATGACACATACCACCGCCCTGCTACTTACTACATGTATGACACACCAAAGCCGTACTACTTACTACATATATGACGCATACCACCTCTCTGTTACTACATGTATGACATATACCAAAGCTGTACTACTTACTACGTATATGACAAATACCACCGCTCTGCTACTTACTACATGTATGACGCATACCACCACTCTGCTACTTACTACATGTATGACATATACCAAAGCTGTACTACTTACTACATGTATGACACATACCACTGCTCTGATACTTACTACATGTATGACTTATACCAAAGCTGTACTACTTACTACATATATGACACATACCACCGCTCTGCTACTTACTACATGTATTACATATACCAAAGCTGTACTACTTACTACATATATGACACATATCACCGCTCTGCTATCTACTTACTACATGTATGACATATACCAAAGCTTTACTACTTACTATATATATGACGCATAGCAAAGATTTACTACTTCCTACATGTATAACACATACCAAAGCTGTACTACTTTCTACATCTATGACAATACCAAAGCTGGATTACTTTATACGTGTTGACACATAACAAAGCTGTACTACTTACTACATATATGACACATAACAAAGCTGTACTACTTACGATATTTATGACACATAACAAAACTGTACTAATTACGACATGTATGACACATAACAAAATTGTACTACTTACTACGTAAATGACGCATTGCAAAACTTTACTACTTACTACATGTATAAGACATACCAAGGCTGTACTATTTTCTACATATATGACAATACTAAAGCTGTATTACTTTATACGTGTTGACACATAACAAAGCTGTACTACTTACTACATGTATAACACATATCAAAGCTGTAATACTTTCTACATATATGACAATACCAAAGCTGTATCACTTTATACGTGTTGACACATAACAAAGCTGAACTACTTACTACATGTATGACACATAACAAAGTTGTACTACTTACTATATGTATGACACATACCAAAGTTTTGCTACTTACCACATGTATGACAAATAACAAAACTATACTACTTACTACATGTATGCCATATACCAAAATTCTGCTACTTACTACAAGTATGACACATACCAAAGTTGTACTACTTACTACATGTATGACACATGACAAAGTTGTACTACTTACTATATGTATGACACATACCAATAATGTACTAATTACTACATGTATGACACATACCAAAGCTGTGCTACTTACCAAATGTATGACACATGACAAAATTATACTACTTACTACATGTATGACGCATTACAAAGCTGTGCTACTTACTACATGTATGACACATACCACAATTCTGCTACTTACTACAAGTATGACACATACCAAAGTTGTACTACTTACTAGATGTATGACACATAACAAAGTTGTACTACTTACTATATGTATGACACATACCGAAAATGTACTAATTACTACATGTATGACACATACCAAAGCTGTGCGACTTACCAAATGTATGACACATATTAAAACTATACTACTTACTACATGTATGATGACGCATACCAAAGCTGTGCTACTGACTGAATGTATGAGACATACCAAAACTAGTACTTACTACATGTATGACACGTACCAAAACTATACTACTTACTACATGTATGACACGTACCAAAACTTTACTACTTGCTACGTGTATGACACGTACCAAAACTATACTATTTACTACATGTATGACACATAACAAATTTGTACTACTTACTACATGTATGACACATACTAAAGCTGTGCTACTTACTACATATATGACACATAACAAAACTATACTACTTAATAGATTTATCACATGAAACTGCTTGTATTCCGTATAATATACCCATTACGTATTTCCTTATATTAACCATGTGTAATACAAGGCGACCGAAATTTCAAAATTCAAAATTCAAAAATTTCAATATTTCAAAATCAAAAATTTCAAAATTCCAAAGTTCAAAATTCAAAATTCCAATTTCAAAATTCAAAATTCCAAAATTTTGAAATTGGAATTTTGAATTTTGAAATTTTGAATTTTGAAATTTTTTAATTTTGAAATTGGAATTTTCAAAATTCATGTGATAAAAAGGATCTGACACTCGTTGCCAGAGGCTCGCTTAATAACAAATTCCTGAACTCGTTTAATAAAATCTTGTATGAAATGACAACTCATGTCAGATCCTCTATGTATGACACATAACACAAATGTATTAATTACTACATGTATGACACATACCAAAGCTGTGATATTTACCACATTGTATGACGCATACCAAAACTATACTACTTACTACATGTATGACGCATAACAAAGCTGTGCTACTTACTGAATGTATGACACGTAACAAAACTGTACTACTTACTACATGTATGACACATAACAAAGCTGTGCTATTTACTACATGTATGACGCATACCAAAGCTGTGCTACTTACTACATGTATGACACATAACAAAACTGTGCTACTTACTACATTTATGACACATAACAAAGCTGTGCTACTTACTACATGTATGACACATAACAAAACTGTACTACTTACTACATGTACATTTGTGACGCATACCAACACTGTGCTTAATTCTATATGTATGGAGCATAGATGTTATTCGAATACGCATATGTCAATAGGTTAAACATATGCAATAATTATTCTCGACAACGTGAAACTGACAAAAGGGACGAACAATAAACTTTTCCTTCCTTCTTTGTACTTTTCCCACCATTTTTGATTTCCAATTCTAGACTATTTCTATAAAGAAACAGGTATGTTCAGTGTACTCGCCAAGCCCAACCTTGGATTGGGACCCAAATATATTCACATTTATAATGAAAACGTCAGCCATATATTTTATTAGATCTAGGCAAACACATATAAGCTAGAAATGTGTCCATGGCACACGGATGCTCTCACTGAAAAAAATCAGTGTAAAATACACAATTTGACGAAAAAAGGGCCGTAGCTATGGCAATACTAAGTCGATTTTGATGCCGAATCGATATGCACATTTTGATACCATAAGTAAGAATACTGTAAAGTTTAAAAAGAAACAGAGGCAAACTGTGAGAGGAGATAGACACACAAGATAATTTAACGTAAAAAATTACTAAATAAAGGCCATAAGTCCGGTTATACTGTGTCGATTTTGACGCCGAAACGATATGCACATCTTGACATAATAGGTTAGCATCCTTTAAAGTTTCGAAGCAATCGGTTTATTAATTGTTGGAATGAATAGACGACACACAATATATTTTGACGTTACATTTGACGAAAAAGGGGACATAACTCCAGTATTACTGTGTCGATTTTGACGCCGAAACACTATGCACATCTTGACATCCTAGGTAAGCATCCTGTAAAGTTGCAAAGCAATAAGTTGAAAAGTGTGGGCAGAGATAGACATACACGATATGTTGACATAGAATTTGACGAAAAATGGCCATTACTCCGGTAATACCTAGTTGATTTTGACGCCGAAACGACATGCACATCTTGACATCATAGGTAAGCATCCTGTAAAGTTTCGAAGCAATCGGTTGAAATGTGTAGGAGGAGATACACACACAAACTTATCGGGACGAACGGAAGGAGGACGGACATGACTAATGATATATGCCCCCTCACCATTCGGTGGTGGGGGCATAAAAATGACACATACTAAAGCTGTATTGCATACTACATACATGACACATACAAACAAACGGGATACCTTCGTCATGAACCCATATGGCACACACAAAATATGTCTACTTACTACATAAATGACACATACCAAAGTTTGTTTATTTACAAAATGTATGATGCTCACCCAATTTTTATCGCTTACTATATGTATTGCACATACTAAAGCTGTATTGCTTACTACTTGTATGACACATATCAAATATATGCTACTTACAACATGTATGATTAATGCCAACTGTTTAAAAGAGTCTAAGTCCTAGTGGATCCCTTGGAAGAAACAAACACAAACAAGAGATAAAAGTAGCAGACTCGGTTTTATTGATCAGTTTTGTTTCATTTTATTTTAGAGTTTCATTTTAGAAGTACTACTTATTTTTGGAATTAATCCAAATTGTGATTATGTGTTGTATGTCTTCTAAGGTTATCACCCATTCGTTCTTTAAGTCTTATCCCCGGGTTAATCATTATCCGCGATATATAGTGCTATGTTAGAACACGAATATCACTTTGTAATATAATCTAAAATCTACAATGAATTTAGAAAATTTAAAAAAAAAAAAAAAGAAAAGAATCACACAATATTTTTGCAAAACCTAGTTTCATGAAATGTTAACCTCTTAATGAAGCATAAAAATAAAAACAAATACGAAATTTAGGAATATACGTATATAAGACAAAACCAAATAAACGACCGAACAATGTTTAGTCAGTTAATTATTAATCAGAAAAATTACCTATAACAATACCTTTGTAACCAAAGAAATGCAAACTAAGTTCTTCGGGGCATACACTTTTATTAGATCCTGGGACCATACGCCGCTGGATATAGGGGATGGAATAAAGATACAGATATTGCTATATCCACCGCCATATGCTTGCCATCTTCGGGATGGTTAAAATTATGCAATGTTGATTTTTATGAATATTGATTTATTTATTTATTTTTTAACTTTTTTTTCTATTCCTAACAATGTTGTTGTTGAGTTCTGCATATATACGTGCATCTAGTGAATATATTGTCGTATTATTATTATTTTTTTCTAAATGTACAATCTGGAAATATTATGAGACTATGTAATATATGAAAGTATGTTTTTCTAGCATGTAGCATGTAGCTAAACTAATGATTGGATTTGTGACATACAGCCCTTTATATCTTAACATGTCATTGTTTAACTGTTCCTGCCTAATAACTATTATAATAGTCAATGTAAGATTTAAAAGCACTACTGACTCTTACATGACCGACATGATCTTGTATATTCAGTATGTTATACTGGGCTTTTGTTTCAATTCCAATCATCTATGAGTAGTTGAGCAATTACAACAATATGTTATAAAGATTTATTTAATGAGAATTCATTTGAAACTTGTCAGTGATCCATGTTAAACGTACACCATGAGTAATATCAAATGTCTTCTCTATTACACATCAATGTTACATCTAGTTCACTTATATAAGAATCAGAAAGTCATGTCTAGCAAGGGAGGTAAAGCGAGATATTATATTGCCCTGTGTACAGGGGAGATAACATGAATAGCATTAATGTTTAGCTTTACAACAGTTACCTGTTACAAATTTTAGAAGCATGTCATGTTGGAATAGCTTTTTATGTTTAACATAGAAACTCAATGAAAAACATATAAAGTGATATTATAAAAGGGAGAAATAATAGTGTGCACTAATGGAGTTAATGGAGAACTTATATACAAAGTGGGAATCTTAATATACATCAAATAACAGATGTTGGATTCATCGTTAGAGCAGTAAAAATACACTTTTAGGTAAAAGAAATTGGCACAGAAATGGTTTTAACTGATTCTGGATCCAAAAATTATGGAAAAAAATATATCGAAAGTCCTCATCTCAAATACGTGATAAATATGTTATTTTTGGGCAAAAGGATGTAAAATAATGAAAAAATCACCTTTTTTGGGAATAATTAAAAAAAAATATAATTAAACAATAAAAAATACAGTTATATTGTAAATAATGCTTGTAATAGACAAGACAATCAGAATGTATGATCAATTTGACCAAATAAATAGACAGACTCTCAATTTTGGTATAAAATGGTGAAAAAAGTGATAAAATCACCGATTTTTGGAGATAAAATACTTAAATTAAATCTGTGTGTAAATATCATATTTTTGTTTTTGTATTTTACTATTTATTTTGTTCTCTATCACATATCTAAAATACAATTCACAGCTCAAGTTGAAAGTGTACTTATTTTGAAGTTGAAAGTTTAAGAAAAATTGGAAAAAAAATCATCGATTTTTGGGAACATAATTTTATAATGATATTTGCGTATTAATGTTAAATTAAGTAAGATATCCAACTTTTTATAATAGATCTACTTGTTTGATCTCACTAAATGTTTTAGATTGGTCATAACAGTAGATTTGTAGGTAAAATATTTCAGATAATCTCCCTTAATTAAAATGTGTTTGATTTGATAGAGTACCTTTCCTTAAAAGTGTGCCGCTCTTTTTGACAACACATGTTTTGGTACTGAGGTAAACACCAATTCAGTGAACTGATACACACTTGATGGAGCTTGTTATACAGTTACATAGATGACAAGTATGTAAATGTTTGATTTTGAAATAAAACATAAATTTAAAGGTAGTAACAGATCTGTGTGCTACTTAATTAAGATTGTTGTTATAAATGTGAAGCAACACGTATTAGCCCGAGTGATGAAACCTGTGTCTACTCAACATTGCATTTTATAAATGACCAGGTCAAGAAATACGAGGTACCGCCAATCCTCACATTTGACCAACCTCTATGGTGGAAAGTCCTGAACATCGTTCTATCAGGACCTAGTAACAGCGACCTGCGACACATTGTGCTCAGATTGGGAGGACTGCACATGGAAATGATTTTCCTAGGCTGTATTGGTCATATACTGACAGACTCGGGGTTAACAGAACTGCTAGAAACAATATATGCGGATAATGCTGTTATGCACATGCTAACAGCCTTTCAGGTAAAGCCATATCACGAGCAGTTAGAGGCCACAACCTTGTAGATATGGCCCTGTATCCGTTAATGGCCGCCGAAGTCTTTAATATTGACATACGTAAGAACAAATTGAAGGTGACGAAACAAATGACGGAGCCGAGTTCAAAGGTGGTTCTGAAAATGATGAGACATGTAATGTTGGACTGGAAACAAATAAGAAGGAAAGTACCTCTGACGAGCAAGTTAACGTATCTGTGGACACGGAAAATCACCTAATCGAGACAGCAGAATTGTTTGCTGAAGAAACATATAGACCTGAATGAATAGGCATTGACAATGATATCGAGTGTGCATTGACTGTGTTTGATCAGGTACTTGCAGGTGAGTTAGATGTTGAATCTGCATGTTCATCTGCTGTAGTAGAGCGCATAAAAGAGAGAGAGTAGATACGCACAGTAGTAACTTAAAACAAAGTCGCACATCTAGATTGTGGCTTCAATACTTGGAGATGGTTGATATGATTTTTTAAGGCAGAACGATCTGGCAACTGGAAGCTCAATTTACAGGCAGTATTAGATATGTCACTCTATTTCACAGCATCTGGCCACAACTTATATACGGTCGGCACACGTATACCTTGCAAACATGCTAGCATTAGAAACAAGTAGTCCTGATGTGTATAGGTACTTTATGGAGGGGTATCATGTACTAAAACATAGCAATCGATTTTGGGCAGGACTCTTGACTGATTCAGTCATAGAACAAATGCTCATGAGAAGTTTGAAAACAACTGGTGGGCTAACACGAGGAAGGGGAATGACAAACACAGAGGACGCTATGGGAACTTTCTCGCCCCGCTTGCTCAGAAATCAACGAAGCTATGCAACAAGTATCAGGAACAGAATTCATCACCAGTGACCAGCATAAAGATATTCAAACGCACGGCAACAGAGAGACAAGAAAGACACGAACATTCTAATAGAATATCTCAGTGAAAGAAACCCCTTTAATAAAGATCCTGAGCTAAAAAGTATATCAAGTGGAGTTGTTTCTGATGGTTCTGTCAATGTAGATGATGCGAAAGCTGTTGGGATCAAGATTCTAGACAATATGGCTGGAAGCACTGTTATGGATTTTGCTTTCAAGCGAAAAGATCAAGTAAAAACAATG
The DNA here is from genome assembly GCA_037043455.1 of Cyrtodaria siliqua. Classification (NCBI taxonomy): domain Eukaryota; kingdom Metazoa; phylum Mollusca; class Bivalvia; order Adapedonta; family Hiatellidae; genus Cyrtodaria; species Cyrtodaria siliqua. The sequence continues at coordinate 72,179 of JAWPHD010001039.1, forward strand.
TCGGATACGGCTGGTATGAAAATAGGCGATGACGTTGTCAAGGTAGACTCGCAACTATTATTTCAACGGCTTGTTTCTGCGGTAAGAATCACTCCCAGAAGACAAACTGGATTCGCTATTCTCTTATGAGTTATGCACTTACCCTCCAGCAATATTTGAAACCCCGCACTTGCTGAGAGAGGCTGATAAGCCAGCATTGGCAGAAGCTATACGAGATAAAGTAAAACCACAGTGAAAGACCCACTGGTGAAATGAAATATATACTTGATGGCGGTTGCCTTTTGCAACGGATTCCTTGGCCAAAATCTAACAGCTATGGTCAAATATGTGATGTGTATGTGGAACATGTTACAAAGAAGTATGGAAAAGCGACTGTGGTATTTGATGGATATGACAATGTTCCAAGTACTAAAGACACAACATATTTGAGGCGAACAGGGGTTGCGTTGGGACGGAAGTTAAATCCACTGAGACAATGATCATGAGAGGAAAGAAAAGTAAGTTCCTCACAAACAAGAAAAACAATCAAAGATTTATTAATCTTCCAAGTGATAAGTTGCAAAATGCGGGTATTGAAACTGTACACTCTTCAGACGATGCGGATCTTCTCATGGTAAAGACAGCTGTGACCTACTCCTTAACAACGCAGACGTCATTAGTTGGAGATGATACATATCTGTTGATACGGCTGTGTTACTATACTGTAACACTTCAGAAGGAACAGGTACATATATGGAAAAGCACAGTATGGAACATTCAAGACACAAAACGTAGATTGGGTGAAGAAATATGCTCTAATATACTGTTCCTTCATGCAATTTGGGAAGGGTACTGTTCTGAAAACGTATGAAAACAACTCGGACTTTCATCTGGCTGCAGATATGTTCAACAAAACACCCAACGAAGTATCTAAAGAGGCATTACTGTGTCTATATAAGAGTAATTCGCGAGAAGGACTGGACAAACTACGTGTTCATAAATTCGCCAAAAAGGTTGCCAAAAGCACAAGTTTTGTAGACCCCAAAATGTTACCCCTTTCATCAGGGGCTGTAAAGTATCATAGTCTACGGGTATTTTATCAAATACAGGACTGGAAAGGTAATGAAGATGGGTTAATACCGGTTGAATGGGGCTGGGAAGTACAAGATAACTCCATGAAGCCGCTTAAAATGGACAAATCATCTGCCCCGGAATTCCTTCTGAAGAAGGGGATAAGATGCTCGTGCAAAACAGGATGCAAAACGACCAGCTGTAGTTGTAAGAAAATGGAATTAGATTGCAGTACAGCATGTAGTTGGTCTAGAGGAGTAAGTTGTGAGAATTCGGCACGACCCGAAATAGACAGTGATTAAAGTGAGTTCCATTGGCTACATGTAAAATACAAACTAATAAATCAACATACCTAACCTTGTATGTCTATGACAACTAAGATTATATTTTGAAGTCTACTGATTACATATGAAGTGTTGCTGGACTCAACAATCCTAACATAATTATATATATATGCAGAAACGACTTGAACAAGTATTATTTAGTTTAGTTTAGTTTAGTACGGAAATTGATTACAAGAAAAAAAAGATTTTGATTTTATACTTGGTGTATTCCTAAAATAAGCGATTTTTCTTCATTTTTACAATTTTCTACCTCACAATTATTATATTTAGAATGTGATTTCAGAGGAGGATTTTGGACATATTGTTTTCTATATCTTTGGGAACCATAATCAGTTAAAATAATGTCAGTGACAATTTATTTGAATTTATCTTATTAATCTTATCCTAAAACCATTAAAAAAGAAATGTTTTTGGACCCAAAAACAGGTTTTGATATATAATTATACTTTTTTTCCATTTAAACTTAATATTATGTAATATTAACAATAACTTTTCAAATATAAATACATGTTTTACTAATATTCGGAATGGATATAAATTTATTCCAGAAAATAGTGATTTTCTTCACTTTTTTGACTTTTTACCCCAAAAAATCATATTTAGCACGTGATTTGAGATGAGGACTTTGGATATATATTTTTGTATATTGTTTCGAACCAGGATCAGTAAAAATAATTTCTGTGCCAATTTCTTTTACCTTAGGCTATATTTAAGGCTAAAATGACCTGCCTAAGTCCAAACTAAGATATTTTTTGAAATCAGGTCCACCAGGTTTAATGTTTTGTGATTTTTTTTTTAAATTTTTACAATAAAATCATGTATTTTCCCCATTGCTTTTTAAAAATGTCTTGTTTCATATTTTTGCAGGCTATACATTTCTCAACGTTAAACAGTATTTAAATATAGCTTTTAAAAACTGTTAAAGTAGGATTAGTGTTTTTTAATTTTTGATTGAATATACATTTTCTGGCAGTAAGGAGGAGATTATTTAAAACAATATCATACTTATCATTTCAAAGATGATGTCAGTTACCGACCATAATGTATTAATAACCTTACATTTATTATGGAAGAAATTTGCAAGTGCTCGCCAAAAGTATTTTACTACATTACATTCATAGAATAGGTGTTTTATTGTTTCTATATCCATTGTAAAAAGAGCAAAGGTCTGTATTAGAAATATTCTTTTTTTTTTAAAGTAAATAGTTTGTTCAGAAAAATTCTATGATTTATTCTGAATTGCAACCATCTTTTGTCGATTTGAAAGGTAGATACACTAATTTAGACCAGTATATATTTTGTGTAATATGCAAATCATTTATCCATTTTCTTACTAACTCTGTTGCAGTTTTATTGGATAGCATTGCATCATAAATGGATCTGCATCCTTTTTCATCTTTAAGAATTATTCATATATGAAGCGGTATTATAGAAGTTGGAGAAATGGGGGAAGTTAAATTTATTTAGATAAGTTCTGACTGATGCTACTATTCCTTCATATTCTAAAAAATTGGTTCGAATGTTAAATTTTTGTCTAAATTCTATTAGTGTCAATAAATTTCCGTTACGGTTCATAATGTCATTTATGAAAGTTACTCCTCCTGAATACCAGTGTTTTTAAAAAAAGGGAAGTTTGTCCGACCTTAATATGTGGATTATACCATAAAGGGACACAATGGAATTTGCTCCAAGATTTTGGATCTGAACTATATGCGAACAGTTTAAAGCTGATAAAGATATCTTTCCAGAATGGATTATGTACTTTATTTATATAAAAGGATAAAAATATCGGACAGGGAAAGCAGCATTCAAGGACGACAGTCAACCACAAAACACAAAAACAAACACGCAAACAGACAAACGAAAAGACAAAAGTAATAAAAAATGCAAACGACATCACAAACACAAAAGGGTTGACAATAGGGCTACCGCCTTGGAACGGTCAGTGGCAATGTACTTTATTTATATGTCTAGATATATAATCAGCACCAAAGCAAGAGAAGTTTAGAAAACATGCATACAATTCATTAAAAATATTCAGAGATTTTTTTTTGTTTGAAAGTAATCTTCTGATCCAAGTAAGTTTGAGTGAAATAAAGAATATGTCCAAATCCAACATTCGAAGACCACCTTGTGAGTAATTAAGACAAATAGTAGATCTTTTAACCTTATCTGGTTTTCCATCCCTCAAAAAGTTAAGAAAGAGTTTCTTTAATTCTTGAATCTTCTCTGGCATCGGATTTGGTAAAGTTAAAATAAGATGTTTTTTTTGGACATAGCTAAGCTCTTTATTACTGCAATTTTTCCAATAGGTGTAAGTATTCTTTTAGACCAATTTATTAATAGTTTTTTTACGTCCAAGATTTTTTCTTCGTAGTTAATGTCTAACATTGTTTTAAGATCAACAGAAAATTTTATGCCCAACACTGTAAATTCATTACCCATGATAATTCATAGTCTTCACATATTTTAGTATTACTTTTTTTCATTGAACCTATCCATATGACTTTAGTTTTATCCATATTAATATTAAGGCCAGACATTTCTGCATAAAATGTTAACACATTAAGGGAATTTCTAAGTGAATTCACTGAACCATCTAACATTAAAGATGTATCATCTGCATATTGTGATATCAAATGTTCTGTGGACTCGACTTTAATACCTTTTTATTGGGATTATTTCTGATGAGAATAGCCAGTATCTCTGCACAGGGAGTAAAAATATACGGTGACAACGGGTCGCCTTGTCGGCAACCTCTCTGGAGACTAAACCATTCTGAAAGATGACCATTTACTGAAACACACGATTCGGTGTTTGCGTACAAAACTTTTATCCATTCTATAAAAGAAGGCCCAAAGTTGAAATAATCGAGGACTTCAAAAATAAATGTCCAGGCAACTGAATCAAAAGACTTTTCAAAGTCAATCAGTATTAATAGTCCTGGAATGTTATACGTTTCTGCATAGAACATTAGATCAGATAGTAGTCTAGTATTTTCCCCCATGTATCTACCTGTAATGAAGCCAGTTTGATCCTCATTGATAATCAATGGTAAAACTTGATTTAGTCTTTGCGCTATACTTGCTGAAGCTTATATGCAACATTTAAAAGTGAGATTGGTCGCCAGTTCTTGAGGAGTTGCTTATCTTTATTTCCTTTCGGTATACAAATAATAACCCCTTAATGTTTTCTGAGAGATGGATAGTTCGCCTCTATTAAAACCTTAATGTATAGACCTTACGACAAAGTGTCCATTATCTCGCCAGAAAAACTTGTAAAATTCTACGGTAAAGCCACTTAAGCCAGGACTTTTAAAATTAGACATTCGCTTAAGGCTGTTTAACATTTCTTCATAGGTAAGAGGGCCCTCAAGTAGATTTTTTTTTTCCTCCGTTATTTTTGGTATGTGCATGTTAGACAGTATCTCTCTAAGGTTTCCATGATTGTTGCATGATAAGAATATAGATTTTTGTAGAATTCTCTTGTTTCATTTAATATATCTTTTTGAGACTTAATAATTCTATTATCTTTTGTTTTTAACCTTATCATTGACTTAGAAGTAAAATTCCTGTTTTCTAAATTACAAAAATATCTGCTTGTTTTTTTCCCCTTCCTGAACCCATTTTGCTCTAGATCTTATTTGTGTTCCCTCTAGTTTTTTCTCCTTAATTTCATATAGTTCATTCCGTTTATTTTCAATTAAGTCATGTTCTGATAGTATTTCTTTTTCTAAATTTTGAATTTCATTTAGAAGAGTATGTTCTCTATTATTCTGAAGTCTTTTTTTATAGGAAGAGTATGCTATGGTTTTCCCCCTAATTTCCATTAGCAAAACATCAAACAAAAGTTGGTCATCTATATTAAATTGTAAATCTGCTGCATTAGTTAAGTTGACGTCCATATCAACCAACTGCTCCTCTTTCGCGTATTGAGTTTTTATTGCTTTTATCAGTGTTTTTATCTCTTCAACATATTCTGCATCTTTTAACAGGGAGTTCTTTATTTTCCAATATGAGTTACCTTATTAAAGTTGTTAAAATCAAGTTTTAAAAGGATCATTGCGTGATCAGTTTTATAGCCTGGCAGGATTTTTGTTTCATCAATATACGTATAAATATTATCTGATGTAAGAAAAAAATCTAGCCCAGCTCTTTGATTTTTTTCTAAACCAAGTAAATTCTCTATTTTCCAAATTTTGATCGCGCCAACAGTCTATTAAGTTACATTCAACAATTGTTTCAATCACTACATCTCTGGCATTTGGATTATTAACATTAACATAATAGAAACAATCTATTTCAGGATTTAATATCAAATTGAAGTCACCTGCTATTATTGAAGGATATTCACTGGATGTAATATTATTTTTAAGTGTACGATAAAAATTTGGATCGTCTCTATTAGGACCATAAATGTTTATTATATTTAACCGTTTCGCATCGATTGAGACATCAATAATTAGTTTATTTCCATCCTCATCTTTAATTTCTGAATACACTTTGAGTTCAAAATTGTTATTAAAAAGAATAGCAACTCCTCTTGACTGGCTTGAAAAATTACTAAAATAGCGGTCATATCCCCACTGAACTTGAATGTAGTTATTTTCCGCATCAGTAAAGAGAGTGTCTTGTAAAAGATAAACTGAATATTTTTTACTTTTTAGAAAGTCACAAGTGTCTTTTCTTTTCTTTATGTCACCGATACCCTGTACATTCATGGAGGCAAATGTAATTTTACCTAACATTTGTAGTCAAGACAATGTTAAGGAGATAATTGAGAGATACTGGCTGTCTCACTGGAACATAAAGCTTGATGAATATATGTGTAAATATAATTAGAGAATTAAATGTTGTATTTTTATATACCCAGCAGTGACGTTGCCTTTGTGCAATGCAAACTCCATTAGTTACACACATTCTTAAATCATCAACACGATTTGGATGGTCCATGAATTTGGACGGAGGTAGAAAGAATTTTGTGCCTGACCTTATGTAAAAAAGGAATTAAAGATGAATTAAAGGAACATACGACAATCTCGATAAGCTCACGTCGTCCATCATAATGTGGAAAGAGAACTTTTATTTAATTATATTCAAGAACGATTTAATGTCAAAAAGACAGACTCATAGTGGATAAATAAACCAAGACGTCAACTTGTTTGATAAATATTTCAAGATTGCCGCATGTCCCTTTAACAAAAGCTTTTATTAATGTTTTTTTTTTTTTAATAATAGGAATTAATAAATGACAACATGATAAATATCAGACAATTACATTAAAAAACAAATAAACAAACAAGGGTTCAGCATCCCAAAAATATGACTCAAAAATTAATATAAATATTACGGTATATACAATAATACCTATATAAACTAACACCTACATGCACTTCTGATACTTTACACCATTATCCACTCTCTTTCTTGATTATGTCATTGCTGGTACCATACATTCTATTAAAAGGTGAACAAAAACGATAATACACATTTAATTAAAAAAAGATTCTTAACTAATGAGTGTCATTATTACATGTATATATGATATGTTTTATGAAAATATATCTATCAGAAAATCAATATTTGATTTATTTGTATTGAAATAGTATTTCGGAGTATACGTCATCTACTTCTGCATTATTACAATGGGAAGTCAGATCTATTATGCATTTGGGTCTTAACTATGGATTTTTTTTATATTTTCTTTTTTTGCGCTCCTTGTCGAAACAAAATACAAGAAATGCAAAAATAATATAACACTCTATAGATACTCTTATTTTTAAATCGCATAGTCATTTTTGTAACACATTAAACATAGTTATTTTATAGACCACTGAATGCAAAAGAAGTTATATTTAATTCTAATACACCCGCACTATATAGCCTAGTTTAAAACATCTCGTTAAAATATCTCGTTATATTCAGATGTGTGCGTTATTTTCATATTTTAGGGGTATTAGAATAGAAACAGAACATCGTCTACTGTGAACTATCCCGTAATACATCACGGTGTGTCGTTCAATTGTAAACAACAATCCCACTCGCCCTAAGGGCTCATGAAATTATTGTTCACAATTCGACCCCAAACCGCGATATACTAAACGACAATTCACCGCAAAGTATGTTCTATCTCTTAAATATATATATTTTCCCTTTTTTTTAAAAAATAAAATAAAATGTATATATACAGTGATTCAAGTGTCAAACAAGTAAACCCCAAGGCTATCCTCAAACGATCGCCTGTTTGCTGTCCCAAGTTTTCTGCGAAAGGAAAATCAACAACTTCTGAGGGCACTGAAACTCTATAGGAATTAAGAATCCAAAAGGTAGCACACACAAACAGTTTTTATTTTTTAGATAGCTATATAACAGGCCCTATTTAACTTGGCTAGGTAGGGAGACAGCAAACCACCAATCTCATATAATCGGCCTAGGGGTAGAATTGTTTAAAATGAATGTTAAGTATTTATACAGCCACAATACCATACCATACCGTAAACATGAGTAAGAATGTCTTTTAAGTAAACGTCTCTACATCACACCCCATTGATGTACTTGGAAAGACACACCTATACACAACAGTACAACCAGGAGATATAATAAACATTATACTAGACATTAATCTATTGCAAGTATGTACAAATGAAATATTTTAAATGTTTTTTTTTATTTTTCTGGTAGACGACTATTATTGTACATTTTACATATCATCTTGTTTATACTTACATTATTTTTTTTTTTTAATAATACGTGATCTTATATTCATAATGTCTGTCTGTGTTGGCATATTTTGCATTATCAAAATGTTTACTTTATCGAAGACAAAACGTTCATACTATGTTACTTTATTTTATGAAGCAATAACAGGACAGGTGAATAACACATATATCTGCAACGATGTCAACAGAAAAAGTACTTGCAGGTGTATGCATATATATATACAGGCATATATTTAAATGTTATACAGAATATACGCTGATAACTCTACCTTTATTACCGTAACGACGTTGCTTTTGTTTGGTTTCACAAAACAACTGTTTTCATATGCATTTATCTAGACTTAATCCGGATTGTGTTAGCGCTTTTTTGACCTCGGCGCCAACTAATATCAAGCGTTTCAGAGCATGTTGCTTGTTTCAATGTGAAAATGTGCCGAAATTTATACCTGTTATAAGCGATTTACGATCCAGTGGCTAAAAATAGGCCGCTAAAAATAGAGTAACTCTGTTTTTCCAATACACATGTGTTTTGTTTACATAGAAGTTTGGTATTCATTCAGGGATACAAACAATTCACAGCGAAATAATGTTGGACTGTATAATAAAGGCTATGGTTAATTAGGCACACACGTAAACATAGTATGATAAAAGTGATGATTGTATTCCCGAATGTTTACTACAGGAGATAGTAAAAATAACAATAATAATAAACCTTGCATAATGGCGTGTCAATGGAATTGAATTGAATTTGGGTTTTAAGGCGCACCAACACATGAAGGGTTATATGGCGCCTAACAGGCATGAACATGCATTTGCTCATCTTCCATGTACATCGAGATAAAATATGGAAAATGGGCCTAGAGGATTATACAAATTGATTGTGATTGCAAACCAGTTCATTTATTTCCAGTAGTAACCAACATAGTAGCACTTATCTATCTGAAGTTTTTGTGCCTATTAATAGTTCATATTGTCATAAGAATACTCTGGGATGCTGGGACCATGCATTTGATGTTTATATGTTCAATATTTTACTACTAATGGTTTGGTAAGGTCAGTTTTGTAGTCGACATTGACTTTTTTACCGTCTTCCAGAAGTGCGATTATTCGTCCTTCAATTGTCCATGCTGACTTTACATTGCTGATTGAGCTGGTAGGTTCCAAACGTCTGGCGTTCTTAATGGTCAGACCCTCCTTAATGACCACTCCCGAGCTTTTAGGATTTCTCCTCACTTTTAACACTACGATTTGTTTGCACACGCGACACCAATTTGCATATAACTGGTCGATTTCCATCGTTCCTGAACTGGCCTAATCTGTGCGAGATATCTATGTCGCGCTGACTGCAATCAACATTTAATTTGTTTTTCAACATGTGTATTACCTTGTCTGTGGTTTCTTGGGTAAATTCCTTAGCGGTGACATCAGGTATACCATATATACGGATGCTGTTTCGTCTTGTGTACTGATCCAGATAATTTAAAGTGTTGTCTTGTACCTTCGCCAAGTATTTTCAAATTGTTTCCTGTATCATGCCTTTCAGTTCTTTGTTTCTTTCTTCTTTTAGACTGTCATTATCACCCTTCACCTTCTGCATATTAACTTCAATGTCTGATACCGAGTTCTGCATTTCAGTAACTGTAGACTCAAGGGAGACAACTGTTTTACTCAACTCATCGACTTTAGAGTACGCTTTATTAATCTCTACTCTGATTTCATCTTTCAGCTCTTTTTTCAACGAGTTCAGTTTTTTGACAGTAATTCTTCAGTAAGCATTTTCTTGAACTTATTCTCTATATATTCTTGCGACGCTAGTTTACTCAGTTTTTTTTCAAATGAGGTGAGGAGCGACTCTAAATCTGTCTTTTCAGAAGGATCAGTTTTCTGTTTAAACATTTTATCAATTGTAGTTTGTCCTACCTTGCTCATGTTTTTCAGACCCCGTTTTGTCCGCAGTTTTGTCCGCAGTAGCCACTGTACCCAGAAAGTCATCTGTAGATGTATCCCTATCATTAGGCGTTTCCGATTCTAACACAGAATCCTCATCACTTAAACGTTCATTTCTGTTTCATTGACTGGATTTGGAGGACATAGTTGCCTAAGATGCCATTCTAGTGTTGTTGACTTTAGGCATAACCTCAATTATTCGGTGAAAAGTAGATAAAGACCGAAATGGAAATGTAGCATTCATGAACCACAATCAACCAAAACCAGCACAGAAACAAAAATTAATTTCAAAGATGAATACTATATGATATGACGTCAAAAACAGAAAAGGGTTGATAATAGGGCTACCGCATCGGAACGGTCAGTGGCAATTAAATGCCGCTGGGGTTTTAAACCAGGTTTTAGGGTGCACCAAACATCATCCTTACAATATTGTCTTCCCAATAAAACGGGAGAGTGTAAATAATGATATCACCCCACTAGGTTATATTCTTTATTCTAATACACCCGCACTATATAGCCTAGTTTATCATATCTCGTTATATTCAACGATATATCACTGTAACTTTTGCAACGTTAGGAGAATAAGCAAGACAATGCGAAATATATCACTTTAAAATAACGTTTGCAACGTTAGGAGTGTAAGCAACGCAATGCGAAAGACATCAGATGTGTGCGTTATTTTCACATTTTAGGGGTATTAGAATACCGGCTCGTGAAATTATTGTTTACAATTGAACTCCAAACCATGATATATTACACGATAATTCACCGTAAATGATGTTCTATTTTTTAAATAAACGTGTTTGATTGATTGTGTTTAGGTTTTATATACTGAATAAAAACGCAACTCAGTTACACTAAATATACCTGCGTTGAACTTTCTCAGCATTTGATATTATTTTATAAAAAGGATTTAAACTCAGTGTAACGGTGTTTATACCTAGTATAATAATTCTACCCCACAGCCATTCGAGTTATTTGTTAATAGTTTTATCAAATTTAAGGGGAAGCAGGTGTTAGATTTAATTCAGATATGCTCTGTTCATTGATGTGTTCCGAATCTGAAGATGTAGTAGACAAGTGGTTGGCAGGTTTGATTCCCGATGGTGTCAGGTCGCAAATTTGTCAAATGCACCCCCTGCAGTACCTTAATTAGGCAAGATGCAGTTAAAGTATGACCTCAGAAAGCCCTCGGTTCTGTATGAGCAAGAACAATACCCTGTGAACGCTTGTGTTTTAATATAAATATAGTCGTGCACATTATAAGTGTTAATAATGACATCACAATTTAACTTCTTTAACTCTTAGCCCGCTATGAATGTATAATGGACTGTCCTTTCGTTACACTGGACGCAAATGCTATTGTAGTCCCCTTATCAGGCTAAGGGTTAATTTGTTTCATGTAGATGACAATTGTGAATTTTGCACACATTGTTAGATTTAAATTAAATTCTTATTTTTATTCTTGTTTTTCATATTACCATAGATGTTGGTGCGACTATATTCCATAATCCAATTCAATTGCAGTGGTCTAGGAGGGTATACAATCAGTTGGGTTAACAGTCCAAAGTTAAAACGTTTCTGATTTAGATTTACCTTTTTACTTGTACGATAGCAAAAGTTCTGAAATTATTGTCCTATACCTGCGAATTTGTAATAATTTTTTTCCAGATATTACAGATAATCCTACATGCTGCTAACTTTTAAATCAGTAGTCTATTCTGTGGTTCTAAAACAATAAAAAATGATCAGTATTTTTGAAAACGTGTTATTGATTCGCATATACAATATAGAAGCCAGTTCAATATATTAATTAAAATATCAATGCTTTTTTTTTTTAAGTTTTGTTTTTTGAAAAAATAAAAATCTGTCTAACTACCTACTCAAATTTTAAAATCAGGGTCGTGAAAGAGCATAACATTAACATTTCAAAAATGGCCTTATGGTATACATTATGAATCAAAGTAGAAAAGAAATGGTTTCATTGGGATTACAGTAGGTAAGTGTGAGGTTTGGTGCCCCCTAGATCCTGGTTTAAACCCCCCAGCGGTCTGTTTTGCCACTGATCGTTCCAATGCGGTAGCCCTATTGTCAACCCTTTGTGTGTTTGTCACGTCATATGCCTTTATTCTTGGTTAACATTGCCATTTATGTTTGTCCTTTTGCGTGTTTTTGGGTTTACTGTGTTCTGTAAAAGCTGCATTTCCTGTTCGACTTTTATAGTTATTTTTGTTTATTAAAATAGTTCCACTCTCATACTCTTTTATATAGCACAGTGGCGCTGCTTGTGCAGTGTGGCGGCAGTAAAACGTCTCCCAGCGCTTGCAATGAGGACTGTTAATCATTCGATCTTTGGAGATCGCTGAGCCCGATACTTATATTTAGTTATCGGTGGTACATTTTCAATTACTTTTGTTTTCTTACTTAATTTTCGATTCGGTGGTTCCACTATTCCGGCCGTTAACAGGCTCTGGGTATTGCTTAACCACTCATAGGATATGTTGTCTGCTTTTTAATTAGTCTTTTGGCTGTTACTTGTGATATGCAGGCATCACAACCACTGCTTCCAAATTTATTCCATTTTCTTTATTTCGCTCTTCAGGGCGTAGTATTTTGTTAGCTTCTGGGACCATTCGCCGCTGGACATGGGGGAAAATCTATGTCCACGGCATACGCATGCCAACTTCGGGATGGTTAAAATGATGTACTATTGATTTTATTAATTCTTGAATTCTGTTCAACCCGGGGCTAGAGGGCGTGAGCCGTAGCTAGCATAGTTCACTACCGTTCATGAACAGTCTAAATCAAACCGAGACTGCAATATTTCGTTTGTGTCGTGTTCGGCGTTTCCATAGGTCCACTATCATAACCTTTTATATAATAGGAATAAGGTTGTCTTTAATAAGGTTGTATTGTACGGTTATATTTTGTGTCAAAAAGCCGAATGTATTTAAAGATGAAACGTTTATTGCCAATTTTATCAAGAACGTCTCCTGAATTGTAACTGATCAAAATAAATTAATTATGGAGGTGGCGTTAGCTTTAAAACACAATTATGCCGTTTGGCGTGATCTGTAATGGCAGTAAGACAATAAATACAAAACATTTAGAGAAGTTTGTAGCGGTGCAGTTGCTAGAATTGGAAATAAAACGGGTTTCATAATGTTGCTTTTGTAATTAATTTGGGAATTTATTACCCTGTTTGAAGTTTGTTATTTTTGCCTATACTGCTGAGAAGATATAGCAAATGTAACCCGAGTGTCTGAGTGCCCTTGGTGATTCTGAAGACAGCTATATAATGTGATTTCATTTGAATATGTTAAGAATATTAAAACTTTAACGAAAAACGTTATTGTAAATGTCGTCGTCACCGCCGCCAAAAACTGATTCCATACCTCCATGTCTCGCCAAAACCACGACGGATTCGTAGGTTTGTCTGCTCGCCGTTTACACGTGTTAAATAAACCATGGTTAAAGACATCAAAATTGCAAAAAATCGTTTGTTTCATACTGTGACCGCTTCGTAAAAAGGTACATTCCCAGTGTTAATCATCTGAGTCTATAGATAATAGCGAAGACACGTACACGAATAAAAGAGGGCCTGTATCGGTCTACTTGCTGTATGAAGTCTGTGGTTGGGGGGAATTGGGCAGTCTGAAAGTTTGAGCTATTTGGCCATGTTTTGTCCGTCTTACAAAGCCTACAGAGCCAGCAGGGCTCTCACAACAATTAACATTGCCACAGATGCTTAAAAGGCCCTTTCCTGACGTCGAGGAGGTGTTAAAGACAATAAATGCAAAAATGGACTAGATGGTTACTATTGACTTCATGAAAAAAGTCCCTTAAAAAGCTGGTCTCAGTTGACTTGTTGAAGCTAGTAATGGACAAACTGAAAGTGGTGATAGAAATAACAGTGCAGAAAGAAATCAGCTAAGTAAGGGACGAGTTAGAAGATTTGCAGAACAAAGCTAAGTCTGTTGCAATAGAAAACTCAAATTTGAAAGTCACTGTGGAGAAGCAGAAAAAACATATTGATACACAGACGGCTGTCATCAACGGTTTCGATATGGACCTGAAGGAAGAGAGGTCACTGAGAAATGACCTCGAGCAATATACTAGGAAAAGCAACATCAGGGTTTTCGGACTGGAAGACCCTGACCCTTTGGAGTCGGCGCTCAAAACATCTGAGAGGGTCGTCTCCCTCTGTAAAGACCAGTTGCACATGGATATTGGAGTTCGCGACATAGACATTCATTGCGCACAGACTTGGAGCATATACGCCAGGAAAATCGCGCCCGGTTATTTGCATGTTTATGACGCGCGCTTTCAAATCTCAGGCAATCATCAGACGGAAATCCCTAAAACGTACCAGAATTGTAATCAAAGAGGACCTCACTAAACATACAAATGTCCTTCTTAGACGTGTGATTTTACGTTCTAACGTTCGTGACGCATCGCATGGGCCGTGGAGGGAAAAGTGACAGTTATGATGAAGAACGGTGAGAAACTGAAAATTAACAAATTAACTTTAAACTTGATTCTTTGGGAACCGTTACAGAGGAACCTGCCTGGAGAAGGCGATGAACATGTTTTTGATTCCATGTAAATCAAACAACAGACTAGATGTGGTGCTCTCTTGTGTGTGCATATGATTTTTATATATGTCTATTTACTTCACTTCCCTTATTACTTCACAACAAAAAATGGCCAATATTTTTAGTTCATCCAGTACATGGATACAAATCTAAGTAGGCCTTTATATGTGTGTAGGTCTGCGTCCAGTGTTTATAACTATTGAGGTCTAACATGAAGAGCTAATCTGCTCTTTTATGAGTTTATTATTTCTAAAGTATGTGTTTATTAATTTCTAAAAGAAAGATTTAATTTAGTTCAATATTTTACCAATGTTACACTTAGTACATGCTTTGTTTGTGGGTGTGCACACTCTTAGGAAATCTCAAAAGTGAAAGTACTTTGCTTTGTTTACATCGCGTGATATTGGAATGTGTGATCTAGTGGCCCAGTTATTTTTCCAACAGTTTATTTTTAGATTTATTTTTTAGCAATATCATGCACCAGTTTTGTTGCAATACTGCACAGATTTTAGTCGACCCAACTTTAATCAATTATTTTTTGTATTGAAAAGAAAGATGGTTTCATCCATTTTATAGCAGTTCGACGCCTACTTTTGACGTCTAAATGTATACTCGCGCGTATCGTCATTCACTCCTCTGTATTAGCCTCAAATCGTTGGAACACCCCTGTGTCTAGGGGTTTTATATGTTTAAATACATTTATCCATTAGAATCTTGATACAGTATATATCAGATTAGGTTATTTTAAAATCAATGAGGAAGTTTATTTTTTTAATATTATTTTATTGTGTCACAAGGAAGGGAAACAACCCGTTCGGGAAAATATGGACGGAATATAACATGAATTCCCTCCCTTCCTTTTAATAAGGGGTCGACCATTTTATCTCAGGAGGGGGCCTGACATTTTCCTGTGAGTTCACTTTCTTACCCAATTGTTGTTGGAACCAGATTATTTGTTTAACCTTTAGAAATTTAGAATGCCCCCACCCACCCTCCCCCGACCCCTGCATGTATTATCTCCTATTTACAAATAACAGTTTATTTGTGACAATAAAGGGAATAGAAAAAAATTCTCCATCATAGCAATGGTTAAATTGAATTGTAATGTTAATATGTGTATATTATGATATATGCAAGCCGAAGATAAATCATCTTACTACAGTGAGGTATTCATCTTTTAACTTATTCATATGTTGGGCATACAATAACAAGATTAAAACTGTGATCTTCGATCTTGTACTTATTTATTTGGCTAGCATGTATTATGAATGCTTTGTTGCTTAAATATATATATTTATTACAACTATCGACTATTGTACGGTATTACGTGGGATGATTCTCCGACCCCAATGTACCTATGACGGGGAAAATAAATGGGCCGTCTTTATATATAAAGATGGCCGAAAAAAAAGAAAGATTTGTCCGTCTTCGTCCGTCAATCCGTTAAACTTTGCCCAAACGACAATCCGTTAACCTTTGCCTAAACGACTTCTTTCCATAACCGCTTAGACAAATTTTACCAGGGTTCACATGGATAATTCTTAAAATAATGACTTTCAGTTTTGTTAATACTTGCTCAACGCGACATTCACGATGGTCGCTGATACAAAAAGAAGTTGAAACCTTATAGTACACTTTTTTGAAGAACCAATAACAGATTTCTACAGTTTATCATTATTAGTGATCGCCGACCCCAAGACTATCTCGTGAGTTCAAGTGGCCGCGTCCGGGTCCAACATCTATATATAGTTATTTTGCACATTTAACATAGGCATATAAGGAAAATATTTGTAACGTTTTCTTTCTTACAACAAAATGGCATGATCGCAGTTTTGTATATTGCATGTATTATATGTATGTATGGATTTGAATGTAGTTTTAAACAATCTGTCACACATGCGAGGCGAACGCTGTACCACTGTCAAGCCGTGGTATTATGTTACATGTATCATAGGCCTATACTCCTCTACCAAGTTTGCTCAAATGGTGACCCTTATTTCAAATGTGACACCTACCCAAACCAGAAGGCATAGAGATCTCTCATATATTGCATCTATGCTCCTTTAGACGTTTACTCAAATGGTGATACGGGGATCAAAATGTGTTGATTAGATGTTAAAACGTATTGTAATGCTGATGTTGCACTTGCTTTCTAATTACGTTTTAGCCGTAACATAATAGTGATACTTCAGTTGTGAAATAGTATTTATGTTACATTTTCCATTTATGTTGCAAAACATTATTCACATACTATTATTAATATAATGATATCATAATTTAATTATCAGTCTGTATCGTTTTTATGTTTTTCATTAATGAAGTAGGGTATACTTGTAGTGTAATAACTAATGAATCAGATATCATTATTGTAAATTAATATATCTTGACCTTATCATTTTGCAACGCACTGCATGCTTGGTGGTGGACCTATTTACAGTTCGCCATTATGCTTTCCTCTTTAATTGTGCGATGACCGGACAGGCTGTGGACCCTATGATGACGTCTACCTAAAGCACAAAAGGACGGTGACGTTTGATGATTGTCTGCAATATTGTCTTGTCGTGCCCTCAATGGTTTGTTCTCTTGTTGCTCTGGCTTCTGCCAAGTCATTGAGTACCTTTTTGGTGGCTTTCTAGCCTATTATTTTTTTTTGTATTATATATACACACGAGCATCTTTGTGTTTTACTTAACCATTGCGTATTAATGCTGCCTTGTTGGTTAGAGAATAGTTGATGGCGGGGATTTCTTTCTTAACACTGTCCCGTTTAATTGGGACGAAAGTAGGTAAGTGTGAGGTTTGGTGCTACCTAAAACCTGGCTTAAACACCACCGCGGCCTTTTTTACCACTAACCTTTCCAAGGCGGTATCTCTATTGTCAACCATTTTGTGTTTGTGATGTCTTATATGAACTTTTTATCATCTTTAAAGTTGTTCTTTGTTTCTGTTTTTTTTTATATCTATATTTAATGTTTCTTGTCAATGTAGTAGGGTACTCCATTACGTGGTCCTGCCTTAATTCCTTTAAGCGACGGGAAAGCGTATAATAGCGAGATTTTATAACGGACAATAAAACACGTTTAAAATCATTTTTTTCCGAAAAAAAATGCGATAACCAGTTTATAATTACTTATTACATTATTTTAATTTTTAGAATTATGCACACTTTTTAAGCCGAAAGTAGGTAAATGTGAGGTTCGGTGCAACCTAGAACCTAGTTTAACCCTCCCCACCTCACCACCCCCCCCCCCCCCCCCACTCAACCCCGCGGCCTTTTTCGCCACTAACCTTTCCTAGGCGGTAGCCCTATTGCCAACCATTTTGTGTTTGCGATGTATTATATGAACTTTTATTCATCTTTAAAGTCGTTCTTTGTTTCTGCGTGTGTTTTTCGTTGATTGTCGTCCTTGAATGCTGCTTTTCCTGTTCGATTTTTATATCTATATTTAATGTTTCTCATCAATAAAGTAGGGTATTCCATTACGTGGTCCTGCCTTAATTCCTTTAAGCGACGGGAAAGCATATATTAGCGGGATTTTATAACGGATATTTCGACAATAAAACACGTTTAAAACCAGTTTTTACCGAAACAAAAATGCGATAACCAGTTTAAAATTACCTATTACATTATTTAAATTTTTAGAATTATGCAAACCTTTTAAGCCGAAATTAAGGTTTAATTTTATACCCCAGCCAACCCCGTTTTCGCTTGTTGGAGATGTGGTATAGAAGTTAATCTTCGGACCACATAATGCATTTCGTGGAATTCAGATATTATGTTGCATTTGACATACTCAGAGATGGCTCTTGACAGTTAACTTAATGCAACTAAGTTGACTCTCATGCGTTGTCTTACATTTCACAATCAAACTATTGATTAGTACATAAAATATGTTATTATAACTTACTTAAAAAGCCCATGCTAAACCCAAAGACATTAATGTGTAATTTGTTACTATCTAACGCGAGGAATATATTGCAGGGTGACATTAAATCGCAGGGTAATAGTAAAACAATAATCGCATGCGCAGCTTTGGTGCGCGTTGATGTGCGTACCGTTCCGACGACGCCATCGGCTCAGTATGATGAAATTGCTATTTAACTCATCATAACTTCAAATTTAAGTACTTTACCGATTTCAATATCCTGACCACTCATTTTTTTAATTAAGTCATTTCCAGTCCAATGATTTAACTTTCATAGCAACTTCTTGAAGAATAAAAAGTTGCATTCGATAAAAAGAAAATCCGGCAAAGTGAAATCGGTACTGAAAATGAGCCTTATCTCGGCCCGAGGGGATTTCGGTATAATACAATAAATATCTCATGTATGAGAGGGGGATAGTAAGAATGTTCACCCTAAGGATACGAGTTTATCGCCCGAGGTACTTCACAATGACATAGCTATGTCAATCCAGTGTTAGGAACCAGGTGACAATCACGAGCTGTAGTGTAGTGGGTACGTGTGATAACACCACGTCTTTAGGTTATAGAGAGGCAATGACGAGACAGGTTACGGCGAAACGGGCTAATGCTGTGCATGAGGCTCGCCTCTCGACTGTATATGAGGGGTAACGACTTTAGCTGAGATGGGCGATATGTAAAACTAGTGATACATACAGCAGAGATTTGAATCGTGTTGTTATCAACATACTTTAATATATTATCTAATATACCAGTGAAGAGAGTGATACGTATACCAGAGACTTGATACAATTTGGCACGTTACAAGTCACATGACCATACGGAGGCACATACTACTTGTATCTGAAACACAATACACAATCGATTTGACGTCCAGGCTAACATTAGTCCTAGGCTAGGCACATTAGTCCTAGGCTAGGCAGTTATTGTAAGGATAACAGTTAGCGAACATGTTGGGTAAACGATGGTCCACAGATTTAATCAACATGTTAGGCCAACACAGAATATTGTGTGTGGGGTGGGGCTGAGTTTGCAAAGTTCAGCCGATGAAATAACCTACGTAAAGTGTCGTAACAAAATATTTTTTATAACACTAGATCACGCAGTGTTTTCAAATTATTTATTAATGAGAACATTTTATACTAAGCAGGGCTACAAGAAGCTAATTATTTTCTAAGCAAAGGACTAAGTATTATAAGTGGCAAAATTGTTCCCCAATATTGAAAGTTTTAATGAACAAGTTTTGAATATCTAGTTTAGCTACAAATGAACTGAATAATTATTAAAACTCATTACAAGTACGTTTGAATGCTCTAAATGAGTTGAAGCGTCTCACAAACAAGGCCTTTTTTTTAAAAAAATGACATTTTTGTTAATTTTCAGTTTTTCAATTAGTTTTTGGTCTTGGAAATAAGGAGCGCACCCTCGAGCACAGCTGATTTTTTGTTGAAACAGGTACTTGATAGGGATGCCTCATCAGCCAAAAAAACTTTGTGTGCTTGGAGGTTCGTTCGATATTTTTAGGATAAAAATCTTTCCCAGAAAGGTCCAAAATTTACAAAATATAACAAAATTACAAACAATGCCATTTTGTAAACCCTGTTAATTCTTCTAGTTAAATCAAATAAATAAAAATATTTTGTGAAGATAGAATATGATCAATTTACTTCATCATGCACAAGATATTATATGTTAATATTATTTTTTGCATTTTGAACATATTGGGCGCCAAAATACCCACTTATCCTACCTTGTGCAAATTTGACTCATAATACTAATGCCAAGAATCATATACAAACATTGTGTAACAAGAGGGTCCGAGTCGATACAACTCACCAAGGGATAATCAAGAATAATAATTTTACACATTTATTTGCAACAAGATGAATATATATATACAAATGAATATAAACGACAAAGTAGAAATATCAACGTTTTTAAAGCATTTTAAAATGAATTTCAGCTGTATTTATGATATATGTATGCTATATCACAGCTATTTTATATCTCGAAGCTATATCTAACTGAGTCCTTCCGGTAGAGTTCAGTGTCCGGCACTAATACTTTACTTCCGCGAATTCACTTCCACGTTCTATGCACGCCCCTTATTAGCAGGTGTTATTCGTCCCGGTACCATATATACTTCCGGTGACGTAGTTCCCACGCGACGCACACTCTGACGACCCCTTTACTGCGATTACTAAAGTCCCGGTATTCCACATCCGGTGACGTTATCTGCGTAGCTATCTGCGTAGCTATCTGCGTAACTAGGCCCTCTTGCCTAGCGTCTCCGTGGCTACCGCCTGGTCTGTCGCCCAAATAGCGAATGATGTAGTTCCCGCGTCCTATGACGGCGTTCCCCACCTACAGACCACGCTCCCGACAATACGCTTTATACGCTCTACCGACGCTCCTAGAGTATACGACTACACAATATATACTCAGTCTTACAATGTTATCACAACATGGATTCTATAATAGCACTAAGAATGAATAAATCCGAATTCTAAACCTTCTTCGAATTGACCGTATGCCAAACTTTAACAAAACGTGTACTACAATTACAGGTGTGATTTATCGACAATGAAATCTTACATTTCTAGATGTAACTCAAAACATACAATTATACTTAATTGTCAACGCATAGATAACATGACTGAATGAACAACTGGTTTTACATCCCGCTAACACATTATAGGCAATAATGGTACAGCAACCTCGGAGTGATTATATAATAATGACAATATAATAAACAACCTCAGAGAGATTTACACTGCACAATAAACAATAACCTTGTATGAAATGAAGAAATGCCAGAAACCGCCACAGAACTGAATCTGAATCGCGTATTCCATTTACTATCTACAGAACAATTGGCAGTATCATTAATGTAAATATGTGCCACAATAATATATCGGACATAAATTTGCTAATATATTCTGACGTTTGACGTACTAGAAATAAAGCCAATATCCTGCTAAACTATCTATGATTTTTACCGGCAGATATTTACTTCCGAACAAAAATTTAAATATGACAATAATTTACAACAATAAAAATAAATTCGACTTACCCCTGCCTTTATGGTACTGGTCACTACTACCCTGGGGAATGGTTTGCGATCATGTGAAAACTTCTTATCATTTCGACACCAATGTATACAGTCCATACACGGGTACGTGACTGAACACGCCATCCATACACATGTCATTTCCTTCGGTCTGCTCGGACTGCTCGGATTGCACGACGTGACGTTGTTTTGAACTCTTATATAAGCAATATTACATTTAGTTAGACCCACACTGGTAAATACTGGCATTCACAGCCTGTAAAATCATAACTTTCTTAATACTTGATGGATTTGGATGAAATAAAAGCGAAAACAACTTATTCTTTATCAATAGAATGAAACTAGTAAAATATTATTTATTAGATATACGCATCGATTAAAAGTGATGCGCTTGGAAAAACTCTATGAAAATTCCTGTTCAAATTCAGGGAAAACGAGGGCCAGACATATTTGGCACAGTTAACACTCTAAGTACATATGGACTCCTTTTGCTACACATTGTAAATTATATAAAACATAAAACATCTAATTAGTTGCTATACTTAATGATAAAAATCTTGTTCCTGGTATACGTTATTGCCTATGCTGCATTAATCCTTGTATTATCCTTTTCTATCTGATATAATAGATAATAGACCACTTAAGCGAGGATCCAAACTTGGTCTTTTAACGCAGATGGTTTCTTAACATAGGTGGTTTCTTAAGCAAGTTTGACATTATATACAGATATTGATAGATACATAGTTCATTATTACAACATGCATGTTTCCAGTCAGTAAACATAGCAATAAGCAATCATATAAACGAAGTACAATGGCGAATTAACTAAAGCATGTTGAACACGTTTATTAAGAGACTTTATAAATACATCATCATTACATTGTTTCTGAACAAGTGCCTTATTAAACAAAAGGATATCAATAATTAAAGTTATAGACGCATCCCATTGCATATTAAATTAAATCATAATAATATATTTGTAAAGGAGACCATTTCAGAGCTTATGATGTAAATAAGAAGATTCTGTATCTATTTATTGATCATGCTACACATAGTGTATAATATAAAATACTGGAGAATATTTACCTTTTAACAATAAGGTTATAATTCAGGTTCTAGTCTTACACAACCGCTCAACGTTACAAGTTAATATGCAATTCGTTTTCAGCTGTACTGGTCGAAGGCCAGTCAGAGGTTATGGGATTGCGAGTTGTCCGTCGTCGTCCGTTAACTTGTCTTTGGTTATGATAGGGCCTTCATTATTAATCGGATATTTACATAACTTTGCAAGGGTCTTTATATCAATGAAAACGGAGTTATGGCCCTTGAGTTGTTGAAAATAAATCCATATTTTGCATTGTGAACACTCTAGCACCTTTAATTATTATCTGTTCGTTACCAAACTTGCACAGATTGTTAATATCACGTTCGACAACCAGCCAAATCGGATTAGTAACAGCTGAGTTATGACACTTGTTATTCTGAAAAAAAACATACTCTGTCTTGTGAACACTCTATCACCTTCATTTATTATTTGATCTTTACGAAAGTTGCACAGACTGTTAATAGTAATAAAATCTTCGACGAGTTTGAAATCCAGCCAGATCGGATTATTTACGATGGAGTTATGGTCCTTGGTTTTGCTAAAAATGCCATTTTCTGCCTTGTGAACACTCTAGCACCTTCATTTGTCATAGGATATTTTCCAAAACTTACCAGATGAAAGCTCGGGTAAATTTGAAAAACAGCCCGATGGGATTAGTTTCACTGGAGCAATGGCCCTTGATTCGCTGAAAAATGCCATATTTTGCATTTTGACCCCTTTAGCACAGCCATTTATATGTTGATATTTACCAAACTTGCACTGATTGTTCATATCTATAAAAGCTCAAATAAATTAAAAAAACAGACAGATCGGATCTGTAACACCAGAGTTATGGACCTCGTTTTGCTGAAAATTGCCATGTTCTGCTTTGTGACCTCTCTAGCACCTTCATTTATTATTTGATCTTTACCAAACTTGCATATGTTATTATTATCAATAAAAGCTCGGATAAGTCCGAAAGTCAGCCGGATACAACAAATAACACCCGAGTTATGGCCCTTGATTTAGTTAATTATGCTATATTTTGCTTTATTAAGACGATAGGGCCTTCATATGGCGGGATTTTAATGAATTTTTGCAGGGATGATCAGTACCAAGTCTTATGTATATCGTCATCGTGTTCCGGTTGAATGATTTTTGGAGGAGTTATGGCCCTATAAAGGGTTTAAAACACAAACGTTTTCCGGACTATTTTTCCTGAACCCCTGGTCGTATTTCAACGTAACTTTGCAGGATGATCAGTACCAGTCCTAGTGGTGCATGTGATCACCGTGCTCTGGTTGAATAATCATTGGCTTAATTATGACCCTTTAAATTTATTAATGCACAACATTTGTTTGGACTAGTTCTCCTGCAACCTTGGCTGGATGCGAAACGAAACTTCGCAGCAATGATCAGTACCAAGCCTAGTTATGCATGTCATCGCCGTCTTTCGATTGACATATTGACATATTTTTGGCGGAGTTGGGGCCCCTTAAACGGTTTTAATATACACATTTCATCTGGACTAGTTCACCTGATTTCGAAATCCGCCTAGTTGCGCATATTGTTGTCATGTTCCGTTTGAATGAATTTTTTGCTGGAGTTGTGTCTCTTTAAAGGTTTAAATACACTGTCTGGACTAGTTCCCCACAACAGCTGGTCGGCTTTCAACCAAACTTGGTTACGGCTATCATTGTCGTTACGGTTAAATGCTTATTGGTGGAGTAACAGCCCTTTAACGGTTTTAATGCACTAACATTGTACAGACTAGTTCTCCTGAACCACTGGCTGGTCCATGTTACTTGGCAGGGACGATCAGAAGCCTAGTTGCGCATATCATCGTTGTTTTTCGGTTGAATGCTTTTTAGCCCCTAAGGAGTTATGGCCCTTATTCATTAATCACAAACTTTATCTGAATCTATGGCTGGATTTCAGTGAAACTTGGCAGGAATGATAAGTACCAAGCCTAGTTGCGCATATTGTTGTTGTGTTCCCCACCAAAGACACCATATAGCCAGTAGAGCGATACAGACCCTCTTGGGCCTCTAGTTTTATATTTGCTTTAATCATGACACATCATATCTTATTATTGCCGAAACGAAATACAAGAAATGGGATGTGCATAAACATAAAATATAATTTATTGGAACTCTTGGTTTGTTTGAATGGTGTTTTACGTCATTTTTAGCATATATGTTAGGTCATATATGACGAGTTTTTTGCAGTAGAAACAGACTACCCCATTTTCCTGGGTAGAACTAGTACTGTATACCTCCCGCCATACGACACTTTCTCACTTACAAGTTGAGTTCCCAGTGGGATTCGAACCCACAGTGGGGAGAGGCGTGAAGATTTGCAACGCAACGTCGTTAACCCCTTGCAGACAAGAGAATAATAAAAAACAAAACATATTAAGTAAATTTAATGTTAAACAACAAATTAAATAGCATATAATTATATAATTCCTAATTCCATTCAAGCTAAGCTAAGCAAGCGTGACTTTTAAAATGATTATACAATATTATACTTCTATTCAAGAATGCATAGTTTGTATGAAATGTATTTCTTATCGTAACAGTTTTATTTTTTCTATAGAATTAAACTTTACACACTGCCGAATAAATAGCAGTGTACAAGGTAATCTCAACGAGTTGGCTTATTTAAACACCGAGATGTGCGTAGCCCATCGTGGTGTTTAAATAACCAACGAGCTGAGACAGACGCTATCTTTTTTTGTAGGATGGTGTACTTAGTAACACTGTGACGTCATAATGACCGTTATCTAAATTCCAATATCTGGTAGTTGTAGTACGGTATTACACGCCCCTTTAGTTACCCTAAATTAAACGATTTAATGCTCTGCATTCATCAAAGGAAATGTCACCGTCCATGCTTTAATTACGCTGTATCCCCTATATGCTGCACTGACGTTGTAAAAATACAATCGGTAGCGTGACTATCCAAACTATTTATTTTATAGCACAGGTACTGTTTATGTAAACGTTTCAATTCAGTGGTTTCTATTAATGGATGGATACATCGGGCGATGTAATATGCAAATTTGACTGTAATATTATACACTGATACTTTACACAAAGCCTCTATCATATTCGGTAAGGTTAATATAGAAATATTCTGACTTTAATAAACGTCTGTTGTTAATATACCTGAGCAAGATTTCTACTGGTTGTGTACCAGTTATCGCCATTCACCAGTTTTCGTCATTATCAATAAAACAATAGATGTTGTGATTATTTTTCAACCCCACTTTAAAAATCACTCACATTATCATCAGGCGATTGGAGAGGAAAACATATTTGAGAAATGTTAACATACACTCAACCCGACCCGTTAACGTATATAAACAAAACACAATAGAAGGACTCATGCGCTAATGCGCATGCGCAGCAAAATGTCCTTTTAAATTTATCCGACACTTTACGTCGAATGAATGAATGAATGTGTTTTACGGCATTAATGTTAATATATAAAGATAAAACTATTTACAAATAAGGGATGATATGGTAGTAATATAAACTATATATGTAAATCAAAAAATGCCCGAAAACGGGTATATAAAGAAGTAAATATATACAAGTACATATTATAATGATTTATATAGTCTGACTTCCTTCAGGAAATCTAAACCAAGACTAAAATCTATAGTATCAAATAACTCGGTCATAGTATTAACATTGTAGTACCTTGACGCATAGGATCAAAGTCTACACATTCCAACAAGATGTTTTTGACCGTTAACGTTGCAAAGCAGGGTATACATTCAGGTATTTGCTCACTTTGTAATAAATATGAATGAGTATAACGTGTATGCCCTATCCTGCACCGGGCTAGAACAACTTCCTCTCGACGAATGGGTCTACTAGAAGAATGCCATTCTCCGAGTAACGGTTTAATTGAATGGAGTTTATAGTTTAGTGACAAATCCCAAGCGGCTTGCCAAGAGTTACGAATATATGTGTCAACTTTTAAAATCAGTATAAGGTAATTTGGCATTAGATTACCTAATGCTGCTTTAGCGGCACTATCAGCTCTATCATTACTACGTATTCCTACATGTCTTGGAAGCCAGCAGAAAATAATAACATTATCAACTATAAGAGAATTGTACTTTTCTAAAAGTTGAAGCACAACTGGGTTATCATGTTTCATATAACCCAGTGCTTGAAGAGATGAAAGGAATCAAAAAAGATTACAAAATGGTCATCATCAGATTCCTGAATATAATTTAAGGCAAGTTCAATTGCAATTGCCTTAAGTTCAGCTGAAAAGATAGAGGCCTTGTCAGGCAGGCGGCTCTTTATGCTGCGTTTGTGATCAACAGCTGCTGCAGCTACTTTATCTCCATCTTTAGAACCATCTGTGTGTATATGTTGAAAGTTACCGTATTTCGATTTAATTTCATTAAATTTGCGTTGAAAGACTGCAGGGTCTGTACTGGATTTGTTATTATTACAAAGATGTTGGTGTTTCCAAAGTCCACGGTGGAATATGTGGTACTTTGTACTTGGCAATCAAATTTAAGTCGATTTCAGTGGCTCTTAATTTTGGTTTTATACGAAGATCAAATGGTCGAATGGCCTTCGGTTTTCGATCAAAAAGAGGTTCATAACTAGGATTAAAAACATTATTGAACGTTTGGTTTGAAGGAATAGAATTTAATTGAATGGCATATTGAAGGGCTAATTTGTCCCATCTATGAGACAGTGATGGTTCATTAGCTTCAACATATAGACTTGTGATTTACGAAAGGCACCTAAAGCGAGTCGTAATCCTTGATTATGTATAGGATCGAGCATCTGCAAGTCGATCCATATACTATTGAGCCGTAGTCCAGCTTAGATCTGATAAGAGATCTATAAAGTTGTAGAACTTCTTTACGATCTGCTCCCAAATTAGTGTTTGCAACAATATGAAGTAAATTAAGAGCATTAAGACACTTGACCTTCAAGTATTTAAGGTGTGGTTTAAACGTTAATTTACGGTCGAAAATAAGACCAAGGAATTTTGTTTCATCCACTACTGGTATTGGTGACCCATCCAATGTTAAATGAGGGTATTCATTATGTTTACGTAGTTGACAAAAATACCTACAGTTTGTTTTTGTCTCGCCTTTTCGAAGAAAAAAAGAGACATATGTGTTGCTTTTCCGGCGGCGGCGGCGGCGGCGGCGGCGGCGGCAGCGGCGGCGGCAGCGTCACATTCAAGTTTTGCGTTTAGGTCATTTTCTCACAAACTGTATGCACTAGACCTTTCAAACTGTGCTTATAGTTGTATCATGGGTGGTACATCGCAACGTGACAAAGCAAATGTAGAAGTGACCTTGACCCTCCAAGCAAAGGGCAGATAACTTACTAATTTTTAGGTTCAACTTTTGCGTTTAGGTCACTTTTTCACAAACTGTATGCACTAGACCTTTCAAACTTTGCTTAAAGTTGTATCATGGGTGGTACATTGCAACGTGATAAAGCAAATGTGGAAGTGACATTGACCCTCCAAGCAAAGGGCAGATAACTTAATAATTTTTAGGCTCAACTTTTGCGTTTAGGTCACTTTTTCACAAACTGTATGCACTAGACCTTTCAAACTTTGCTTATAGTTGTTTCTTGGGTGGTACCTGGCAACGTGACAAAGCAAATGTGGAAGTGACCTTGACCCTCCAAGCAAAGGGCAGATAACTTAATAATTTTTAGGTTCAACTTTTGCGTTTCGGTCACTTTTTCACAAACTGTATGCACCAGACCTTTAAAACTTTGCTTATAGTTGTATCTTGAGTGGTTCATCGCAACGTGACAAACAAATGTTGAAGTGACCTTGACCTCCAAGCAAGGGCAGATAACCTTATAATTTTTACCTTCAACTTGGGCGTTTAGGTCACTTTTTCACAAACTGTATGCACTAGACCTTTCAAACTTTGCTTAAAGTTGTATCATGGGTGGTACATCGCAACGTGACAAAGCAAATGTAGAAGTGACCTTGACCCTCCAAGCAAAGGGCAGATAACTTACTAATTTTTAGGTTCAACTTTTGCGTTTAGGTCACTTTTTCACAAACTGTATGCACTAGACCTTTCAAACTTTGCTTAAAGTTGTATCATGGGTGGTACATTGCAACGTGATAAAGCAAATGTGGAAGTGACATTGACCCTCCAAGCAAAGGGCAGATAACTTAATATTTTTTAGGTTCAACTTTTGCGTTTAGGTCACTTTTTTACAAACTGTATGCACTAGACCTTTCAAACTTTGCTTATAGTTGTATCTTGGGTGGTACCTGGCAACGTGACAAAGCAAATGTGGAAGTGACCTTGACCCTCCAAGCAAAGGGCAGATAACTTAATAATGTTTAGGTTCAACTTTTGCGTTTCGGTCACTTTTTCACAAACTGTATGCACCAGACCTTTAAAACTTTGCTTATAGTTGTATCTTGAGTGGTTCATCGCAACGTGACAAACAAATGTGGAAGTGACCTTGACCTCCAAGCAAGGGCAGATAACCTTATAATTTTTACCTTCAACTTGGGCGTTTAGGTCACTTTTTCACAAACTGTATGCACTAGACCTTTCAAACTTTTCTTATAGTTGTATCTTGGGTGGAACATCGCAACGTGACAAAGCAAATGTGGAAGTGACCTTGACCCTCCAAGCAAAGGGCAGATAACTTACTATTTTTTAGGTTCAACTTTTGCGTTTAGGTCACTTTTTCACAAACTGTATGCACTAGACCTTTAAAACTTTGCGTATAGCTGTATCTTGAGTGGTACATAGCAATGTGACAAGGCAAATGTGGAAGTGACCTTGACCCTCCAAGCAAAGGGCAGATAACCTTATAATTTTTACCTTCAAATTTGGCGTTTATGTCACTTTTTCACAAACTGTATGCACTAAGACCTTTCAAACTTTGCTTATAGTTGTATCTTGAGTGGTACATTGCAACGTCACAAAGCAAATGTGGATGTGACCTTCACCATCCAAGCAAAGGGCAGATAACTTAAATTGTTATAGTTACATCACTTTCTCATGAACTGTAATTCATAATAATGCACTAGATGTTTTAAATATAAGCTTAATCTTCGGAAGAAAACATATTCTATTTTGACATAGTTGTGTCTTGGGTAGTGCATCTTTTTGGATGCATGGATTTCATCTATGATCTTGACTACTTTTTGGAGCTGATGATTTTTAGCTCTACTGTCCTAGGGCCTCATTTTTCATCCGATCTTTAATAAACTTTAACAGATTGTTAATATCAATGAAAGCTCAGACAAGCTCGAAAACCAGTCAGACCAGTAACAGCAGAGTTATGGCCCTTGATTTAGTTATAAATGCTAAATTTTGCCTCGTTAATACGATATAGGGCTATCATTTTTCATCTGATCTTTACCAAACTTTACCAGATGGTTTGCCTTTTTTTATTATTATTAATAGTGTATTTTTTTTGTTTATTTTTTTTTAATATATATATATATATTTTTATTTTTTTTATTATTATAATTTTTTTTTTTATTATTATTATTAATTTTTTGTTTGTTTGTTATTTTGGTTTATGTTTTTGTTTATTGGATTGATTGATATTTTTTTTTTCTTTTTTGATTTCATTATTTTTGGTGTTAACGCCATGTTAGCAGGAAGCATTGCTATGATTTCTAGTTGTGCCTATTGTGTTTTTTTCCGATTCGTTAATTTTTGAAGTTACGGCCCCTTGACATTTTTACTTTTAAAATTCTTATCGGCGCTACTTCTCCTAAACGCCTTGTTGGATTTCGACGAAACTTGGCAGGAAGCATCGGTTAGATGTCTAGTTGTGCATATTGCACTTTTGTTCCAGTTCGCTGAGATATGGCACTTTGACATTTTTACTTTAAATTTCTTTGTCGGCGCTACTCCTCCTAAACGGCTTGTTGGATTGCTACAAAATTTGGCAGGAAGCCTCAGTATGATGTCAAGTTGTGCAAAGCGTGTAATATCAATAAAATCTTGGACAAGTTCGAAAACCAGCTAGATATTGTTAGTAACGACAGGTTATGGCCCTTGATTGTTGCAAAATGCTATATTGTATTTTCCTTTGTTAAATCTGTAGTTACTTCATGTTTTATATGATCTTTACCATATTTGTTTAGAATGTTAATATAACCCCCCACCCATTGTTATGAAATTTCATTCATAGAAGAAGTGGGACAAATTAACAAATACCCATGCCAGACTAGACACAGCAGACTTAATGCCCATGATCTAAAGCCATCCTAGCCCAGTTGTTTTTGCAATGTTTAAAAAAAATAATGATGGGAATTTTATGTCGACAACCTTTGATATAAATTTAAAATGTTTTAGCCAGTAGAGCATCCACAGGCCCTCTTGGGCCTCTTGTTTTTTGTCACAAAATGTCACGGGTAGAGCGTAATGGTCGTATATAGCTCTTGTAAGTTATCGGTTACACCCAAAATATATTGTTCGAGTTGAAACAATTTCACAATATTCATGATCTATTCATGTAACACGTAAAAGCGTGCACATTTTAAGTGGCCGCCAGAGAGGCCGTGTCATAAGTTAAGTTTTGTGCTAATGCATGTAAACGTATAGGTATATTTTCCTTAAACGGCAAAATTGTATAAGGGGCCTCTCGTGTAGATTCAATACTGTAGATTTAGCCACGTTTGTCACGGACTGAACGGGGGAAATAATGATTTGGGCGTAATGTTTGCTATAAAACCCATTGTCTTCTAGCTCTCGCCGGGATCATCGATAGTACTTTGTTGGAACAGAGATTGGACGGCAAAATTCATAGGCAGCATGTGGTTAGTAATTTTATTAAACTTTTATCGTACATTTGTATTCAGTGGGCGGCGCCATCTTGTTTGGCGGTTACGACATCCGGTTAGCATTGATGTTTCTCAAACATAACTTTAGACTAGCATATGATTTTGAAGTTACTTTATTAGATGTACTTATTGTAATTGATCATTAATTGTAAAACAATATTAATTTGATAACAGTGGATAATAGGTGCATTAGTTAACGTTGGCGTATAACTCAGTGATTGTAATACACGAGTGTTAACATTAGTTAACAATGAGATGAGTGACAAGAACAAATGCGTGCATGCACAACTCAGTGAGGGTAATATATGAGTAATTTGATCATGTTTATATTACATGTATTAGGGGCATTGATTAACAGCGACGTACATAGCGTATACATGGCGTTGTAGAATATGTATACATTGCTACTCATCATTTGTACAGCTTACATATATTTATTGAATAATGATTTGTTTGGGTAATGAGTATTATGCAAGATTGTTATGTTTGTCAACCGACATCTAAAACGTATGTATAATTACAGCCTAAGCCATCCAGGGTTGGATATTAGCCATCCAGGTGTGGATCTAAGCCATCCAGGGTTGGATATTAGCCATCCAGGTGTGGATCTAAGCCATCCAGGGTTGGAGTAAGCCATCTAGGTTTGGATATCCAGGAGTGGAGCTAAACTTCCACGAATAACGTTTACAAGCGGTGGAGACGGTCCCCGTACCTGCGCAGCCAGGTTTTACTAACGACAACCCCCGGGACACAAGGTGGGCCCGTTACCAGTCCTCACTGGAGGAATATCATTCACAATCTCAGTGGAGATTAACTATCATTGCATCGCGTCATCAACCCTTACAGAAGGCATTTGATGACAATCATCCATTGAATTCGCGCATCATCATCTTCATGAGCTCTCGCTCATCACAGTTATCGCACTAGATCAATATTGTTATAGCTTTAACAACACTTTAGTGTCTTAGACATTCAGTATTTATAAAAATACTAAGAACGTCTTAAACGTTCAGGAGAACACTCTTTTCATAGTTCATTTGTGTATTCGCTTGTTTTTTTTAGATAATTGTATATATATTAAACGTATTTTAAAAGTTGCATTAAACTTATGTAAATGCATTCACCGTCATTGATTCTTTCCTGAGTTAGCCCAATCACTAAGGTCATCCTGTGACAACTGGTTTTCAGAGTAGTGGGATTTTGGGCGACTACGGAGGGAAAGAATCAATAAGTGATCTTTATGATGATATACTAAATCTCTACTTATTATTTTAGAATTGTGTACCACCCTCTGATCCATCAAGGCGACTGTCGACGATCACGGCCACAGCTTGGAAGACAAGTCAAGACACGACAAGGGTAGGGTGAGTCCAAACTGTTGTTTTGTCCGTTTTTTCCTTGGCGCGAGGTCGCAGTGGTCTACACGAGTGGGGCTGAGGCACTTTTGCTCAATAATTTGGGTGTTTGTTTTTACCTCCCTTGATATACACATAGTATCCAATTAGGTTGGCGAACAAGACGTTCTACTCATGTTGTGACACTCGAATATACTTATATTAATGGGAGAAGTAAATATACATGTACATGTTATACGCATTTCTATGATTGATTAAGGTTTATGTCCAATATCAAATTAAGATATTTTATGTAGTGTATATGTTTTGTGGAAGCTAGATACTATCTATACATAACCGTTAGTAGTTAGCGCTAGTACAAATGTGTATGTAACTTGTCCTATGATGATGCCCAGGTATTTACTGAGGACACAGTGACTTACCATTAGTAGTTAGGTGAGTAGAATTATTAGTGACGTGTGTATTGTAATTATTGTAGTTAGTAGTCCACAATGTCCATAGACATGACGTCCATAAAGGATCTTACGGAAATGGGTAAGGAGTTAGGGTATGCTGGTGAGGAGCTTAGAACCTTTGTTAAAGACGAACAGGCTAGGGAAAGGGAATTTAGACTTAAGGAAAGAGAATTAGAGAAAGATAGGCTAGAATTCGAAAGTAGGTTAGCTAAAGAGAAGCTAGAATTAGAAAGTAGATTAGCTAAAGAGAAGTTAGATGCTGATAAAGAGAAGTTAGAATTAGAAGGTAGGTTAGCTAAAGAGAAGCGAGATGAAGAAAGTAGACTAGTAAGGGAGAAGCAAGAGTTAGAACATGAGAGGTTCGAAACAGATGGTACACTAGCTAAGGCTAATATGATGATGGAGAGGGAGCAAAAAGAGTTTGATCATAAGTTAGCTTTAGAGTTGGAAGCAGCTAAGACACATAGTAAGGACAGTGGAACTGTAGGGAAAGATAGTTATTCTGGGAAGTTAAAAGGTTCGAAGTTACCATACTTTGATGCTGACAAAGATAACATGGACAGTTACTTGTTACGGTTCGAACGTTATGCTGAGTTACAGGAATGGACCAAAGATAAGTGGGCAGTTCATTTAAGTGCGTTATTGAGAGGCAATGCCTTAGATGTATTTTCTAGATTACCTAGTGTAGATGCTCTTGACTATGACAAGTTAAAGGATGCTCTTTTAAAGGATGAGCTTGTCTGCCTGAGAAAGGCGAGTCATTTATTCAGTTTATTAGTAGGTCTAGAAATTACTTAGATAGGTGGTTAGAGTTAGGGAAGGTAGCGCAGACTTATCAGGGCCTCATAGATTTCTTGTTGCGGGACCAGCTATTCAATGTTTGTAGTAGAGATCTGTTCTTATTTCTTAAAGAAAGAAAACTAACTAGTGTAGATGAAATGGCAACTCAAGCAGATCAGTTTGCCGAGGCTAGAGGTGGAGCTTATAATGTAGTGTCGAAAGACAGAACTTTTAGAGATAGGCAAGGGGACGATCATAAACAGAAAGGCCAGAGTGGAAACTATAGAGATGGAGGTAGTTCGATGGGTGCTAGAGGAGGTAGCAATAGTGGTAACATAGGTAGACATTTTATTCGTTGTCGTCACTGTAATGGGAATCATGCTTCACATGAGTGTAGGAAAGCGGTGAAAGTGTCCGCTGTCGTAGACAACTTTAGGGACAATAGTAGAGTGGACAACAATGTAGGGAATCAGAACCAAGGTTTTAACAACCCATGGAATTTCGGTAGAGGTAGAGGTGGTCAAAACCGAGGTAGAGGTAGAGGCAGAGGTAGTAATAGTCCGGTTATTAAAACCGAGAGTAGTAGCTGTTGTAGTAAAACGGATGGTGTAATGGCGAATATCGGAACATGTCTCTTTCCGTATGCAAATCTTCCAACGGCAGATGGTAGAGTGAATGGCACGGACGTAATTGTAATGAGGGATACAGGTTGTACAGGTGTGGTAGTTAGGCGTAGTTTAGTTACGGATGACCAGTTGGTAGGTAAACAGTCATCGTGTATGTTGTTAAATAAATCGGTAAAGCACGTGCCAATAGCGAGAATAGATGTAGATACACCTTTCTTTAAAGGGACTACAGAGGCACTATGTATGGACGACCC
Source organism: Cyrtodaria siliqua (assembly GCA_037043455.1). Classification (NCBI taxonomy): domain Eukaryota; kingdom Metazoa; phylum Mollusca; class Bivalvia; order Adapedonta; family Hiatellidae; genus Cyrtodaria; species Cyrtodaria siliqua. Next base: position 107,218 of record JAWPHD010001039.1, read on the forward strand.
GATGTATGATTTAACGATGGGGAACATAGAAGGTTCAGTACTTCCGGTAATGTCCGATTTTAGAAGTAGCATAAGTAATGCCGTAGAGACTAGAGCGCAGGTTCAGAAGCAAGCTCAGGCTTATAGAAAATTAAAGGTTCCTGCAGCCGTAGGTGACATATCTAAAGCGCAGTTTATAGAAGCACAAACTCAAGACGAGTCATTAGGTCCTTGTAAGGTGAAGGCCAAGGATGGTGTTGTGAAGAAGTGTAAATGGTCCGGTAGTTGTAAGTTTGTACATAAGAATAGGTTATTGTACAGAGAATTTGAAGATAGTGGTAGTAGACAGTTTCACCAATTAGTGGTACCTACCCAGTATAGAACGACAGTGCTTAAGGAAGCTCATGAGTCGATGATGGGAGGTCATTTAGGCGTAAAGAAAACGTCAGATAGAGTATTGGCAGAATTTTATTGGCCAGGCGTTAGTGGAGATGTAACTAGGTATTGTAGGTCCTGCGATGTATGCCAAAGGACAGTACCAAAAGGTCGAGTGACCAAATTACATTTAGGTCAGATGCCACTGATAGATACACCATTTAAGCGGGTAGCCGTAGACATAGTTGGACCAATTTTTCCAGTGTCGGATAGGAAAAATAGGTACATTTTAACCATGGTAGACTATGCAACTAGGTATCCGGAGGCAGTAGCATTGCCCTCAATTGAAACTGAGAGAGTAGCTGAGGCATTAGTTGATATGTTCAGTAGGCTAGGTGTACCAGAGGAAATGCTGACTGATTGTGGGTCACAGTTTACGTCAGAACTTATGGCTGAAGTAAGCAGGTTATTGTCTTTGCGTCAAATCATGACAACATCATATCACCCTATGTGTAACGGGTTAGTCGAACGATTTAACGGGACGTTAAAGCAAATGTTACGGCGTATGTGTACCGAGAGACCCAAAGATTGGGACAAGTATCTCAATGCTTTATTGTTTGCATTTAGAGAGGTTCCACAAGAGAGTTTAGGATTTTCTCCGTTTGAGTTATTGTACGGTAGGTCAGTTAGAGATCCCATGAGGATTCTTAGAGAGATGTGGACAGGTGAAGTAGATAGTGATGAGGATAAGACTACATATCAGTATGTTTTAGATCTGAAGGAGAAACTACAGGAGACTTGTAAGATAGCTCAAAGTCAGTTAGTTAAGGCAAGTACCAAGTATAAACGGTACTATGACCAGAAAGCTAGAGCTAGGAAGTTTAAGATAGATGACCAAGTGTTACTGTTACTCCCGACCGACAATAACAAGTTGTTATTACAATGGAAAGGTCCGTTTTACGTTAGAGAGATAGTGAACACTATGGATTACCGTATCGAGATAGACGGAAAGTTAAAGACCTTTCATGCGAATATGCTGAAAGAGTATATCAGTAGAACCGATAATGTGCAACAAGGGGTGTTAACCGTAGTTAATGTTGCAGTTATTGAGGATAGTGAGGAAGACAGTAGTGAGGACACTAGTCCCATGTATTTTCCCACTAGTGTAGGTAGGGAGACAGCAGCCGATGTAGACATATCGGGCATGCTTAGTGTAGAGCAGCAACGAGAGATGAATAGTTTACTCTCGGAGTTCAGTGATGTCTTGTCCGAAAACCCGGGGCAGACAGATGGAGTGCAACATGATATTGTACTCACATCAGGGGAACCAATTAGAATAAGGGGTATCCCATTCCATTTCACTCCCGATCAATTGTTGATGAGGAGGTGAAAGACATGTTGAAATTGGGTGTCATCGAACCTTCAAAAGCCCCATTTTCATCCCCAGTCGTACTTATTAAGAAGAAAGATGGGTCAATTCGATTCTGCATCGATTTTAGGCAGCTCAATAAACGTACCATCTTTGATGCAGAGCCAATGCCTAATATTGAGGAGGTTTTCTCTAAACTTGCGGGATATTCGTATTTCTCCAAGTTAGACCACAGTAAAGGTTATTGGCAAGTCCTACTTTCAGACCGAGCTAAAGAGATGACCTCCTTCGAAACTTCGCAAGGACTTTTTAAGTTCAAGGTCATGCCCTTTGGTCTCGTAAACGCCCCAGCAACATTCTATAGGTTAATGAGGAAAGTCCTGAAGGATTTGTCCAACACAGACAGTTTTGTAGATGACATCCTGGTGTTTACAACAACATTTGAAGACCATATTAAGGCTCTACGTAATCTGTTGGAACGGCTACGCCGGTTTAAACTGACTGCAAAACCTAGCAAGTGTCACATAGGTTACGCAGATATAGAGTGTCTGGGTCATGTTGTCGGGAGGGACCAGAAATTGAAACCCAACCCCGACAAGGTTAAGGCAATTCAGGAAGCACCAAGACCCGAGACAAAGAAACAAGTTAGGTCATTTTTAGGGTTGGCGGGTTTTTACAGGAAGTTTATTCCAAACTTTTCGGCTATAGCTGCACCTTTGTCAGACTTGACAAAGAAAGGTCAACCCAATAGGATAACTTGGGGGGAAAGCCAGGAGCGAGCTTTTGTCTCTTTAAAGGGGAGTCTGGTCAAAACCCCAATACTAAAATTACCTGAACTTGACCAGGAGTTTATCCTCAGAACGGATGCCTCCGATATCGGGGTGGGTGCAAGTCGGAAACTATTACCCCGGGAATGTAACTACTCTGTTATCGAAAGGGAGTGTCTTGCATTAGTGTGAGGTGTCAGTAAATTCCACCGATATGTTTTTGGTAAGGAATTTGTCTTGGAGACTGACCACCAACCGTTAGCTTATATGAATAAAGCAAAGGTAGCTAACAGTAGGTTAATGAGGTGGGCACTGACTCTGCAGCCTTACCGGATGAAAATTAAAGCGATCCGAGGAAAGGACAATATTGGGGCAGACTATTTAAGTCGCCGCACATAATGACCGGTTTAATACAATAGTGTATTGCAGTGTATTGTACAATAGTAGTATATGTTACGACAGGGTAGTGTACAATTGTAGAATAGTGTTGAAATTGTAATTACATATTATAGTTGGGTTATAACTGCAGTGGATGTTTTCCGGAAGACGGTCGTTGTACTGGCTGAAGGTTGCATCCCTCAGTAGTAATAGTTCACATACTCAAGCGATTGAGCGATCAGCTTGTACGTTTTGTCGCTCATTTGCTCAGAAGAATTAATAGTTTCTTAACGTGTAAATATTAATTATCATTTTGTTGAATTTTAAAAGTGTAGCACTTTCTTTAAGTGGGGAGATGCTGTCACAAAATGTCACGGGTAGAGCGTAATGGTCGTATATAGCTCTTGTAAGTTATCGGTTACACCCAAAATCTATTGTTCGAGTTGAAACAATTTCACAATATTCATAATCTATTCATGTAACACGTAAAAGCGTGCAAATTTTAAGTGGCCGCCAGAGAGGCCGTGTCATAAGTTTAGTTTTGTGCTAATGCATGTAAACGTATAGGTATATTTTCCTTAAACGGCAAAATTGTATAAGGGGCCTCTCGTGTAGATTCAATACTGTAGATTTAGCCACGTTTGTCACGGACTGAACGGGGGAAATAATGATTTGGGCGTAATGTTTGCTATAAAACCCATTGTCTTCTAGCTCTCGCCGGGATCATCGATAGTACTTTGTTGGAACAGAGATTGGACGGCAAAATTCATAGGCAGTAATTTTATTAAACTTTTATCGTACATTTGTATTCAGTGGGCGGCGCCATCTTGTTTGGCGGTTACGACATCCGGTTAGCATTGATGTTTCTCAAACATAACTTTAGACTAGCATATGATTTTGAAGTTACTTTATTAGATGTACTTATTGTAATTGATCATTAATTGTAAAACAATATTAATTTGATAACAGTGGATAATAGGTGCATTAGTTAACGTTGGCGTATAACTCAGTGATTGTAATACACGAGTGTTAACATTAGTTAACAATGAGATGAGTGACAAGAATAAATGCGTGCATGCATAACTCAGTGATGGTAATATATGAGTAATTTGATCATGTTCATATTACATGTATTAGGGGCATTGATTAACAGCGACGTACATAGCGTATACATGGCGTTGTAGAATATGTATACATTGCTACTCATCATTAGTACAGCTTACATATATTTATTGAATAATGATTTGTTTGGGTAATGATTATTATGCAAGATTGTTATGTTTGTCAACCTACATCTAAAACGTATGTATAATTACAGCCTAAGCCATCCAGGGTTGGATATTAGCCATCCAGGTGTGGATCTAAGCCATCCAGGGTTGGATATTAGCCATCCAGGTGTGGATCTAAGCCATCCAGGATATAAGCCATCCAGGGTTGGAGTAAGCCATCTAGGTTTGGATATCCAGGAGTGGAGCTAAGCTTCCACGAATAACGTTTACAAGCGGTGGAGACGGTCCCCGTACCTGCGCAGCCAGGTTTTACTAACGACAACCCCCGGGACACAAGGTGGGCCCGTTACCAGTCCTCACTGGAGGAATATCATTCACAATCTCAGTGGAGATTAACTATCATTGCATCGCGTCATCAACCCTTACAGAAGGCATTTGATGACAATCATCCATTGAATTCGCGCATCATCATCTTCATGAGCTCCCGCGCATCACAGTTATCGCGCTAGATCAACATTGTTATAGCTTTAACAACACTTTAGTGTCTTAGACATTCAGTATTTATAAAAATACTAAGAACGTCTTAAACGTTCAGGAGAACACTCTTTTCATAATTCATTTGTGTATTCGTTTTTTTTTTTTAGATAATTGTATATATATTAAACGTATTTTAAAAGTTGCATTAAACTTATGTAAATGCATTCACCGTCATTGATTCTTTCCTGAGTTAGCCCAACCACTAAGGTCATCCTGTGAATAGAATGACATTTTGTTTTTAATAGAATGGCATTTTGTTTTTAAACAAATGCACTTAGATGTCATCTCAGCAAAAGCAAACCTGTTATTTTTAGTTACTAAAATGTTTACAAACTTTCATTTAAGCACCATTGACGTTTTTATGTTTACGTCCAGCCCCCATTAGGCGAGATATGTGAATCCACGGATTTCTTGTATATTTAGAAAATTTAAAACCATTTTCATCCGAACAGGCCTGAAGTTTGTTCAGACATTGTTGCAGTTGTCTCTCAATAGTGTTCATGTTTTTTTAACGATAATATATAACAAAGTCGTCAACATGTAGAGAGCTATCACACCAGGATTGATGCATTTAACTATACTGTTCTTTTTTATATTAAAAAGGGTGACAGAGAGTATGCTGCCCTGTGGCACACTAATCTCCTGTTCATGAATGTCAGAGAGTGTTGAACCCATTCGGACACAAAAATGTCTATCATCTAAGAAATTCTCTATACAAATTGGTCATCAAGATCATTCATGATACCGTACTTCCATGCAGTATCATAAGCTTTCTCCAAGTCAAAACAAACTGCGACTAGATGTTCTTTCTTTATAAAATCTTCCTTAATAATTGATTCAAATGGAATGTAAATGTCTGTTGTGCTTCGTTGGCGCCGGAATCCACTTTGATACTTTGTTATCAGTTTGTTGGATTCCAGGTACCAAACGAGTCTCTCATTAATCATTCGTTCCATGTTTTGACATATACAGCTCGTTAAAGCAAAGGGCGATCATTTATTGGGTCCGTATGATTCTTTCCAGGTTTGGGGACTGGAATAACGATTGTTTCCCGCCAAGAATCGGGGAAGTTTCCGGTCACCCAAACCTTATTAAATATCAAGAAGTGTAGAGAGACAGGTTTCAGGTAAATGTTTTAATAATTAATAATGGATATCATCAGGACCATCTGATGTATCATGAACCCTCGAAGTTCTATGAGATTGAACAGTTTATTGTATTGCTCCAATTTTTTCAACTTGAAATTCAGCTTCCTCTGTTCTTTCAGTCTCTTATTTGTTTTAAAATATTTGGTTGACAATTTTCAGAAGAAGAATATTTAGAAAAAGTTTCTGCCAAAGTGTAATATCCTTGACAGATGTAATATCTTCATTATCAGTTTTAAGATGATTTACACAGCTAGAATTACCTTTACCGTTTACTTTCCTGACCATGTCCCACGTCTTCTTAAGAGATGAGCGAGAGTTCAGCCTAGAGACATAAGATCTCCAGGATTTCCTCTTGCTATCCTTAATAGTAAGATCGGCTTTCTCACGAAAAACACTAAAAGCATCTAAATTATTTTGAGTTGGCCGCAAGTTAAAAGCATTCAATGCAGCTTTACGATCGCTGACTGCCTTTTTGCAGTCATCATCTTACCATGGTTTATGTGGGCGTTTTGGATTTGACGAGGTTTTTGGAATAGTTTGATCAGTTATATCATGAAGGGTTTTGGTAAAAAGAGAAGTTGCGTAATCAACATCCTCGAAAACGGAAGGCTTTAATTGTTCCTCACAAAGAGATTGAAACGTATCCCAGTCAGCTTTGCGAAGTGTCCATCGTTGCGTTTTTCCGAGAAATGGAGGGCCAATATTTTCAAGAAATAAGGGGAAGTGGTCACTTCCACACAGGTCTTCACCAACACTCCACGAGATATCCATCAAGAGAGCGGTATCGCATATTGTTAAATCAATGAAAGAATGAGAGCCTGTAGCTGGATGTAAATAAATATGTGATTTGTTATCATTAAAAGTTATTTTTGGCAAAGAAATCATCAACTTTCATGCCTTTATCGTTTATATCCTTACTACCCCAAATGTAGTTGTGTGCATTAAAATCACCCAAGAGTATAAATGGTGATGGTAATTGTGCAACTAGGTGACTTAGATCTTTAAGGTCTAGTGAAGAATTGGACGGTAAATATAAGGAGCATATTGTTATAACTATGTGCAGCGTAACACTGACCGTAACAGCTTGCAAGCCAGGTTTCAAAGCAACAGTTCTGTGAGGAAAGTTTCGATTCACAATCACCTGTATCACAAATATAGTTATACAATGAATAGAGTGGAATAGAGACAGAGAGAGAGAGACAGACAATAGATAAAATATTGCTTAAATTAGCATAAATACGCATTTCAATGAATAATCAGTTTATAAACGCTTTTATTAGAACCAATCTTTTGATTTATTGATATACAACATTGAAATATAAACACAATATACATTTTCTATAAAAATTATATATTTTGGAATCATTGGATTGATAAACATTACTACTAGCTGATTTGTACATGCATGCTCGTGTAGTCTGCAGAGAGATGTGTTTACACGTGCTATTTTTAGAGTTGGTCTCAGTAACTGAAACGCCTGTATAGCTGGTGTAATTTATAAGCCACACCTCCAATTTCTCCCTACCAGGGTAGTGAATGTTGCCTCTTTAAAACGTTAAAGAATAAAACAATTAATAGGTTATTTTAAACAGGTTATGGCATGTTTTCAGTGAAAATGTTTTTAAACTTGTTTTATTGTTGAAATATCCGTTATAAAATCCTGCTAATATAAGCTTTTCTATCACTTAATGGAATTAAGGCGGGACCACCTAATGGATACCGGATATTGAAAATAATGGTATATTTAACATGAATCTAACGTCATTAACACATTGTCAAACTATGGTTTAGATCTGATCTATTTTATTGTTATGTTTTCCGGTTCAATTGTGGAAGCAAGCCTTTTCAGAGGCGAAATATATATCAACATACACTCATTAAGCAAAATTTATTTTATTTCAATCATATTGAGAAGACACCTCATACATTCAATTACATCTAAGAACGTATATAATCGCATGCATTGCTTATTAGCTAAATGTGTAATATAACGAGGTACATGTAAACGTCAACATAGTCGGATCAAACAATTACTACCTGTGACTGAACGTGGGTATGTACTTATGAATAATTGTACAATCAGTTTTAGCTTCATTGTATGTGTAACTAACATTGTAATATTATTTGTGAATCAATAGTTATTATGATAGTTTATTTTCAAATTTCCAATAGGCTGACTTCCCATGAAGATATACATTCACAATATTCATATATGGCTGACAGTCAAACTCAGTCTTCAAATTAAACAAAAAATATTTATAATATATAATGAAACCTCTTCATTGTTAGGAGAAGGTTTTTTAACTAAGGATAATTATATGTTTGCATGTTCGCATACCATACTAACTGTTGATAAATATACATGTATATTCTTACATGCCATACGTGACTGCTTATAGTTCATTGCTTTTATTTGTATGAACACGTAATTTTAGGTGAATGCTTAGCAACCAGGTATACATATACAGGTAAACTACATATTATTATCAACGCTACAGCAATTGTTAATACATGATACAACATATAGTTTCAATTATTGGCAAACATAGTTTCGTTCCTTTTATTAAAGGCTTTATTTATGAAAATGGCTACGTTTCTTACTTCTTTTGTACATGTTGAATTAATTAACAAAATCAGTATATGCATATTCGGTCTATACCAGTAGTATTTTTGATAAAGTGTTTTCTCAGATCGGAATATAACGAGCATTCTAATATTAAATGGAGCTCATCTTCTAAAATATTACAAACACTACATTTTCTCTAATTTAATGGTGTTCTGTTTGGATTATTCCATCGTCCTGCTTCTGTTTGTAATCTGTGAGATGAAACTCTAAATTTAGTCAAAGCAATTCTAAATTTTGATATGTTACATACTGTGAGGTATGGCTGAAACCTAAAACTATATATATTTTTATAAAAGAAAGCTCTACTTGAATCAGTTAATTTACTATTCCAAATTAGTACAACGTTGTCATTTAATCTTTAAATATTCATACAAACAGTTTTACGTTACCAACACTTTGCGTTAGCCATATATCATTAAACCACATTCGACATATCATTTATCTTACTGAGGAAGCCAAATTCTTTATATTTGGTTTCACATTTATATTATATATAGAGGTTAATCAACACTGTTTTCGTATTACGGGATATAATACCTGAGGCCAGTTCACATATCTAGTAAAAACCCGAGTGCCGTAGGCACGATTTTTTTTACTAGATATGTGAACTGGCCGAGGGAATTATATCCCGTAATACGAAAACAGTGTTGATTAACTTATATATTACATTTTATTTACAAGAATGTGCCTTTAATTCAATAAATATTTCTGGATTCACTAGGGGTCTACTTTGCCTTACTTTCGAACGTCGCGCAAGAATACACCACAACGGTCACAACAGGTTGACCCGCTTCGAAGTGTCGGACATTTTGTTTGTGTCACTTGGTGAAGTTCGGGAAATTCAGCGTTCATATTTGGATTTTAATCACGGAAAAAAATTGAAACACATTTTAATAAAGTTTTAAAATGAATTAAAGTGTTATGATGTTGAATTTCAAAACATCTACTAATAGATTTGGATTTTTAACTGGGCAACACGTGATGTGACTGAGTGACGTGATAATTTCTGATGGACGACGTAAAACAAGCGAGAAAACTTCAGATCAGGCGGAAACTTCAGATCAGGCGTGTGATGGTGAGTTTATTTTCTAATCTACTTAAAGTAAATGTATTTACTGCGCTAACACACCATTATTGATCTTACAGAGATGGACTTTTTCAGTGCTTTTTTGAACCGAGATTTTCAAGGAAATGGTTTCCAAGAGTGAGCACTGTGAGTGTGAACTGCCTACCTATTTCTTGGTTCTGGCTAAGTGTGTATGTTGAGATGCACCATCACACTTGCTGGAATTGAGGGAGAGTGTAGGTTCTACCTGCAATTAAACCAGGATGATTGGGACAAACGACAGTAAACAACCATTTTAAACTGCCAACACAACTTTTATTTTGTCATAAAATTTCAATCATTGAATCAAGATCACTGTTTATCACAGTAAGATTAAGAATTAATTCCTTCAGTTTGGAAAAATATTACAATTTTAATTCAAAATTACAAAAAAATAATATTAATTTGTCCATTGTTGCACTGTAATATTGGGAATTATTTCCCTTGTCCATTGTTTCTCCAGTGTAAAGCGCACACTTTTTTAATCTGATTCGGAGTCGGATACTATAGCTCGGATTCTTTTGAATTTCTTGGAGGGCGGCGATAATACTGCTGGATTTTCTGGCAATGACCCGAAATAAAATGTTCCACCAGCTATGTGTGTGGTGCCATTGAATACGGATGACATCATGGAATTTGCACTTTGTTTGTGGAAAATCTGACTACAGTTGGGCGACATGTTTTGCTTTGAATTGGAAGGCGTGAACTGAGTGAGGCTTTGTGGTGTTTTCTTTGTATTCATAAGCGCACCAGCAATCTGCTTTTGTTGAGGTTCATTCAGTTTTGAGTAGGAATTGACACTCTGTAAGTTGTTATGTCCACTTATTTGGACAGTGGCTGTTGCATCCATTCCCAGGTCATTACATTTTTGTAACAGGTGTTTCCTTACACTGTGATTTGTTAGTTTGCGACCATCATTTAATGATTCGCACTTTGTCTTCATGGTTTTCACGATTTTATAAATGTGGTTTTTGCCCATCGGTTGATTCTTGAACCATGGTTGTTGGGAGTTGGGGCTGCGAAGGGCATTAATCCCGAGAAAAAATGGCGCATCAGGATTCATCATTTCATGTGGCCGTTGTTGTTTATATATTTTGTACGCCTCAACTGGGCATCTTTCTTTATTTTCGCTATTGGCCCAAGCTTTTGGCTTGAATTTTCTGGTATTTTTTGGATCAGTTCCAACTCGAGTTTTTGTTTGTCTCTCTCTGATATGTGACAAATACTCATCCTCATCTTCATCACATAGCAGTTATATATCTCCCCACTTGAGGTTCCTTTGCTCTACACCACCCCGCATTCCGAAGAGCAGAGAGAATGATAGATGTAGCAAATTTATGATTTACTGAGGCGTCTCGTGTCCAAGCTGACCTGCCTCGAACAGCTTGTCAATGTCGGCATCGGTCAACTCGTCAGCTTCATTTGGTCTATTTCCAAGACCCTGTGATTTTAAGGATGTCATTTTTGCTTTTATAGCGTTGTTGCTATGTGGAAATAGCGGACATTTATTGATTTGGTGTGGACAATTCTTATTTTTCAGATATCAGTCCATGCTTGACATGAAACCACGAATAGTCGATGGCTCATATTCATTACCGTCAGCCTTTTTGATGCTTACAACAAAGTTTCCAAACAAAGCATCAAGTTCATTGGTAGAAAGAGTCTCTATATCTCTATGTTCATTTTGAGCCCTACAACATTTTTTGAACAACCGTACGTCTGAATCAGTTTTCCTCTGGGTATTGACATTTTTCTGACCTGTTATGAAATTTGCAACTTCCTCCTTATTCACTGGATTGAAACGAGATGTACTGGTAGAAGGCCTGGGTGGGGAGACAGGCTGACCCACATTTGGGATTTCCTCATATTCAGATTGTGCAAGCAGGCTCTCAATGTCCTGTAAAGTCCAGGGTTGCATATACTCTGCCATTGTTTCTGTTGTAAAGCAGACGACAATGACATTTGGATATCTTCTTGTTTTATCATTGATCAATGAATAACATTTTCTGTTGTTGTTTATTTATTTATTTTTTTTTTTCATTAAGTCATATTATTTATTTTAATGAAATGGATTAGCCTACTATTATTTGTTTTTATTATAAACTATTCAGATGTGTTTGTGTCTATTTTAAGCATATGGAAAAACAGCCATTCTATTTTGAGCTTAAAAAAGTAGTTCCGGCAAAATCTTATAATTTCCCTAGGGATTTATTTCCCAAGGGAATTACCACTTTTAATTCCCACAGAATTACAGGCAGAAATGTAATATAACATCATATCATATATTTTCTTAACATATTTTTTTTCAATTTAATTTTATATTTGTAACCAAATTGACTTTATGATATTATAATGCGCCATAATAACCAGAGGTTTCTACCTAATTCTCCGTATACAAAATCGTTTTGTGTTGTCTTTTTTCCCCCAAAAGTCGTTTACCAAATTGTAAATGAAACCTTTCAATGTCATTCGCCTGATTAAAACCCCACACTTCTGACCCATAATTTAGAATAGGGGTAATTAATATATCAACTAAATATATCCTATGTTCAATTGGTAATTCCGTAAATTTATAAAGACATTTATTCATTTTATTTATTAGGAAGGCACCAACCTGACAAACACACAAGAAAACATTATCCTTTATTAAAATGTTCGATCGTATATTAAATAGTTTTGGTAAATATTCGGCGCGGCTCCAAAAAGCGGGCTGCCGGCAACACATACATATATAATGGCAGCCCTTAACATGTTTCACAAAAGAGGGCATGGCCCATAAGACTGATACCCTTAATGAAGCTCCAGTAGGCTTAAACAAAAGAGGGCATGTTACAACAGCCTTATACCCTTAGTGAAGCCCCAAAAGGCTTAAATAAAATGTTAACGAATATTACAATTGCAGAGCAAGCTAACCAAACCCTGGGTGCTGCCTCCCAATAACTCTGGCTATTATTGGAGTAATAGCCCGTATTATTAGGAAGGCACCAACCTGACAAACACACAAGAAAACGTTTTCCTTTATTAAAATGTTTGATCGTTTATTAAATAGTTTTGGCAAATATTGGGCGCGGCTCCAAATAGCGGGCTGCCGGCAACACATACATATATAATGGCAGCCCTTAACATGTTTCACAAAAGAGAGCATGGCCCATAAGCCTGATACCCTTAATGAAGCTCCAGTAGGCTTATATAAAATATAAAGCCCCGATAGGCTTAAACAAAAGAGGGCATGGTACAACAGCCTTATACCCTTAGTGAAGCCCCAAAAGGCTTAAATAAAATGTTTATTCAAAACTCTAATTCTAAAGTAAAATGTTTCTTCATTTAATCACTTGGAAGTTATTTCTTTTCTAAAGATTACAATAATGTGCACGACCGAACTAGGCATGATGCACCAACTATAAATCCCAAAAGGCTTAATATTTCATGCTGTAATCCCAACCCTGGGAAACAGTGGTCAGTATTACATTGAAATTTACTAATTATATAATTGTTAATTGTCATTAACTTTGATTTCACTGAATTGAAGGATTCGCTGACGGCCATATGGCAGCGATCAAAATGAAATTTTGATAATGCCACAGAGCAGCAATCAAAATGACATTTTGATAATGCCACCGCCAAAAGAAAATAATTTTGGCAAAAGCGAATCCCTCACAGCCAAAGGAAAATGGATAAATCATTGTAAGATTATGTAACGCGCATACTGTACAGTATGAATCATACGTGAGCCGCGCCCTGCCACAATACAAATAATTTGCGTTATATAACTTGCGAAAGAACATATCTGGTATTGACGCCATTTGTGCAGGAGTGAGGAGTTTGTTTCGCAACCTGGACGTTTAAACGCCGTAACCTACTGATAATTATAATCTCATTGAACGTCGTGAACAAAGCGCCTACTTAACAACTGGTACCTCGCTTATTACGAAGTTCAACAACGTTGCATCCACGTGTCTGACTGCATCAGCAACTGCAAAATGAAGTCATAGTCCTCACAAAGAACCAACAAAATTAATAGAAAGTGTTGGACTGACTTCAGTCATCCGCCAACTGTGCTTGCGAATCGCCCAAGCACATATAACCATATCTGAGTCAACATGACTATACACCCTCGGGTTCGTTCCCCCTGGGCTACTGGGAGCCGTTAATCCTTCTCGAGGACGAAGTGGGGACCCGCTCGCCTCTAACCACGCTGAACTAGGTCATCTTCGCTTCCGGTAACAACCTCATGAGAATCCTGGGAATAACTAAATTGACCTACATATATTCAAGATTAGCAGAGACAAGACTCTTCAGTACGGATGAAACTATGTCAGTGTTTAAAATTAGAAGGTGACAATTGAAATTCGCCACTCCGATCTGTCGGAGGCTGTATTAACAGTTTTAAAGCCAGTGTTTACTTGACGGTTATCCCACTATTTGCTAAAGTGCAGGGGATCCGAATACTGCATGAGTAAGGCTGTCAAAATGATTGGAAACCACGCATACCTACAAAGTAAGAGACTGTCATCTGAACGTATAGAGATTCGATCGTCAATCGTGAGACTTCGCGATGGGAAGCCGTACTAAAACAAGAAATGACTCGGTATGGTGGGGGTGGGAGGGGGATTAGTGTAGTTTTAAGGTTTATAGTCACGCCTCCAGAACACCCAGAGCTCGTATGTCTCAAAGCTGTGCCCAAAGGGTTTCGTGAAATATGATCGGCCAGGGAATGACGTATGATTGATAAATGAGATAAATAAGACAGTAAAACGTGGGTGCCTGATTATTACTAACTTTGACCTAAATGTCTGCCACTCTGAAATTGACTAACAATTCGAATGCCTGTCTATATTCAAGTGACGGTTATCCAACTATTAAATACTCACGTGCAGGGTGCCACAATAAACAGCATGCGTATGGCTGTCTAAATTGACCCTAGATGGCCAAACATGTTAGTAGAACACGCCACACGTACTGGCATTAATTTGAAAGTTAAGGGGCTATCCCTCAAATTGAAATGCATGCGTCCATAAAATAATCAAGTGTTTCCATGAGGGGTATCAGACTCTAATCACATTCCAATTTCCTAACTACGGCAACCGGCTAAATTGGAAAATTGCTACTCGTGAAGTAGTTAATAAGACGCCTCTACCACGTTAACATATGTTGTAGTGGCTTAATAAGAAGATCCGCTGATTGAATAAGTAGTGTGTGCCAGGGAACCCATTCTTGAAACCGGTACTGAGACGGAACCAGTACTAAACATACGTATGAATGGGAGTGGTGCCGATTGGCAATACATGAGAACCATGCTTACAATGCGGGCCATACAGTCAAGAATTAGATTTGCAGAAATTATGCGGGTCCTGTGAAACCCGTGCGCACACTAGCCTTCCACCCCATCACCTTAGCTGTTTTACTGAGTGCTGCTGTATATCGGCTGATGCAGCACGTCACACTGCTATTAAGCTTGTGAACCGCCGTCACAATCTCCATACAGCAAGCCCGGTCCCAGCCACTGGCCAGTCACTTCCTGCTTGGATTGCACACTACCGCTTAGCAGGCTCGATTCATGAAACAATAAAACGAAAATCACTAACCAGTTGCGAAGCTTATATAGTTTTATGTAATGAAATGTAAATCTCCCTTTTAGTTATGCTAGTTTCGTTATTTTAATCATAATTATTATTATTATTATGATTACTTATCTTGTTATTATGAATACTAACACTATTGTTATTGAAGCTGGTATTATTATTCACTAATATTATTATTATTATTATTATTATTATTATTATTATTATTACTACTAATATTATTACTATAATTTTATTTATTTTTTATTTATTTGTTTATTGCTTGTTTATTTATTTTTTATTTAATATTATTATTATCGTTATTATTTATTGATTTATTTTATTATTGTTATTTGCTTCTTTTTTTTTTTTGAATATCTATGAAAGCTGTATCCATTTTTTATTATGCCCCACGAAGGGTGGCATATAGTAATCGCACTGTCTGTCCGTTCGTCTGTACACTCGTGTCCGCTTCATAACTCTGACAATAATGGACGGATTTTAAAATAACTTCGCACAATTGCTCACCACAACAAGACGACGTGTCGATCACAAAATCCAGGTCCGTTGCTCCAAGGTCAAGGTCACACTTAGAGATCAAATGTCAAAATCCGTTCGTCTATACACTCGTGTCCGCTTCATAACTCGGACAATAATCAACGGATTTTCAAATAACTTCGCTGTCATTAAGTTTTGGCCGGGAAAGGCAGAAAAAAGATTGCGCATGCGCAATTCAACGAATATAACAATTGCAGAGCAAGCTAACCAAACCGTGGATGCTGCCTCCCAATAACTTATTGGAGTAATAGCTCGTAATATTGCCTTTAACGCTTGACCTGCAAGTGTCGATGAGCATATGAGAATGATCCTCCAAAACATTACACAGATAGCTGAATATATTAACAATTTCTAGAACAGTATCATTGTAATAAAAATGAATATCTCGTGGCAGAGAACCACCATTTTTAAATATCATTATCTTTGTTTTTAAAGGGTTAACAACAAGTTTCCACCTTTTACAATAGTCTGCCCTGCTATTTAAACTATTTTGTAAATCTTCCTAACTATTTGCAAAGATAATTTCTTCATCGAAAACAAAAAGGGAGATAAGCACTCTCCCTGACGGACACCTAGCATACAACTATACTCATTACTCAGTGAGTTGTAATACTTAACTCGAGATTTAACAGACTCCTACATCGAATGAATAATGTTAGAGATTTTACCTCGGATTCCTAGATTTATCATTTTATTCCACTAGTTTTCACGAACTACGTAATCAAAAGCGTTTGTAAAATCTAAAAATGCACGATAGCGTTGTTTACCATTATTTATAAAAAATGAGATATCAAGCCATGTAATACAAATATGTTATCTACTGTACCCATGTTAGATGTCAAACCGCCTTGAGCTTATATATATACATTATATTTTTCGGCCCAATTACCTAGTCTTGTAAACAATTTACCCACTGCACTCAACAATGTAATCCCGCGATAACTTTTAACATTCTTAATACTATTTTTTTGTGCAATGGTATAACGTAACCCTCTGTCCAGCTTTCATGAAAAATACCCATTTCAAAAATCTTATGAGTAAATAATTCATTAATATACAAGTCCGGCCCCCTGACCGGTTTGCTTTAAGCTGGTTTATGCCTTTCATAATTTACTGCTCTATAATATCAATATTAAGTTCACTAAACATAATATTAAATTCATTGTTTTCATTTCTATCAATAAAATGTAATACATCTTCGTCAGGTGTAAAAAACGGACTATCTGGGTTATCAACCGCCTTAAAATATTGCTCAAATGTGCTTATCTGAATATTAGGATGTTTTATGCCAGCGCACTCTTTCAACATGTTCCAATACGTCTTAGCATTTTTGTGCCTAGCCTGAATAAATCTATTTGTTTGAATTGTATTATGATCGTATTTACATCTGCCTATGCATGCTTTGTATTGTGATCTAGCACTAACCAAATTAACTCTATTTAAATCAGTCTTATCAAATCGATATTTATTCAACATATATAAAAACGTTGATTTTTTTCAAAACATTCATTTGTGTACCAAGGACTCTCTAAGCCTATTTCCGTATGCCGGGTTCTTTCAGTGAAAGTATTAACTTTTCTTTTAAATAAAGGGGATACAACTTCATCGATAATGTCCGATAATCTATTGATACAAGAGTTAACATCGCTACTACTTGTACATTCGTTTATCGACTGATGTAAGGTAGACAACGTCAGTTTGACCTCAGGTGATGACAATTTCTCAACATAATCACTCTTTAAATCAATTTGCCATATATATTTAAAATCAACTTTCTTCAAGACGACAAAGTGATCCCTATGTATCGCATTTTACTTAAACAAGGCGACACACTAATAGCGTAAAATTGAAGAGAGGAAGCAACGATTGATAACTTTTGCATAATAGAGCACGAGTATAGACGAGTGAGAAATTGTTAATTTTTTTAACACTCAGCTACACAATGTGTCTTATTAGGATCATAATTATCACTCCCAATTTTGCAATATATGATTCTTATATAAGAGGAGCAGAACATGATTATTATTTCTTGCATACCGGATATGGTTATGCTCGTACGCTTTAAATGAGTGATGGAAAACATATAAATAGCATGCAAGAAAAAGAATCATTCATGGGGTTTTGGTTGAGATATGGAAATTCCAAGCCTCGGCATAATTATTATCGGACCTCGGCAGATCCTCGGTTCCAATAAAAATACTTATACCTCTTGTTGGAATTCCCGATCTTCACCGGATACCTATGCAAGATTCTTATAATATAACGTTTTATTTAATAACCACGTACCTATCATATGAGGAGACATAAAATACATTAACATATAAACATATTAAAATAGATATATATGCAAATGTGTGTTTTTAAAAAGCAACTTTTGTGAATGTTATACATTTATTCTCGTATGAACGTTCAGATAGTGAAATAAATTACTTATATGATTTTCCAGTTTCTAAAAATGCATATTCAATTCCTTATCTATATATCAGTTTCCACGACAATCAGACTACAATATACGTTCATAAACGCTACATATGTATATCAGCACTATGTAATTATTGCTTTTTTAAAAATACTATAGCTGTATATAAGGCTGGTGGGCGTGTACATAAAGCAAATGGGAGGGGTTCCACGCTTTTTTACAACCAAAGTTAAGCTTGCGAAACATGATCGTTAACCCGTAAATAAAGAGAGAAAACAATACCAGGATATCATTTAATCATTCGTTCGTTGTAACAACATCGGTATAAAAGAACATCACAGTCCTAATAAATTGAAAATGGTTCGCTGAACACGGGATTCGAATTCGAGACCTCCGATTTGACAATACGTATACATAACAATAAGGCCTCAGAGGCACCTGAAATATTACTTTTCAGTTTAACTATCTATTCGTTTAATAATGGACTTTGGGTTATTTCTCAGTATCATTTCAACCAAACATATATATCGTATAGTACAGTATATTTTCAGCGTATAATATGGTTATGTTGGAATTTGTAATCTATATTTCTAGGCCTTTTTATTTCAAAGGTCTTTGGTGTATATATGCTCTTAGAATCACGTTGAATCATACATATAAAATGAATAGATCATAACGTTTACAATACTACCAGTGTATCGATAAAACAATAACGCTATTGATCAACTAACTAGAATAGTCCAATGTTAAGGCGTAGTCAACATTGTCAATCCGAAAGTTGTGTTCGAAACTCTCAAAGACTATACTCATTTTCAATTAATGAGTGTATAACTTTTATGTTACTTTGTCGATCGCAGGTAAAGAAATGAAATAGGTTAACTATAAAAATGCCTTATATAAGGGTTTCCAACCATGTTTCAGAAGCTTGAAATTGGTATTAAACCAAGCGTTAAACCTCTCCCATTTGCCCACTAGCCTTATATAGACCTATAGTACCCATAACGACTTACTTCGAGCCTATTGCCTATTTGAGGGGGAGAGAATTTCTATAGGTAACTGTAAATCACTTTTGGACTTCGATTACCAAAGACAATGTTGTTCTTCAATTTTGTATCAGATGATGAGGCCTATATACGTTTTTTTGCATTAAAACATAAAGTAGGACTTTCATTAATAATTTATTGCGGTTTGGTTTAAGTTTCGTTCATAAAGAATTATCAAACAAGTTTTGTATTTTGTAAAGTTAACTTGCGTTTGTTTCTTCATAAAGGTACATTTCAAAGAATTGTATAAGGCTATACCTTAAATACAATTCAATATACCACTGCAATACAAAGGAATAATTTCAATCGGGCCTTAACCTGATTCCTGATTATCATTCCCCTCTCACTGGGACAGCTCGAATATGCAGTTTGTTGATGAAAGAACAACACCATTATAATTCAATTCAATTCACGTAACATTCTGATAATAGATTAACGGAGATTATCGTAAAACCCACATAATACATGTAAACGAGTATAATACAATTATAAAACAAACCAAGGAATGATGTTGGAGGTAATATATAGCGTTTTGTTTCCATATTTATTTAATGTCTTCGACACATTTCAAAATACACACACATTATAAATAGTAAAGCATGTTTGGTTAAATAGGATAAATAAGACAGAGACAGTTTTTTTTCCGCACATTGTAATTTTTATGGGATATATATTCATCAAAAATGTTAAAGTGGATATAAACGTCGAACAGGAAATACAGTATTCAAGGATCACAGTCAACAAAAAAAAAGCACAGAAACAGACAACTACTACAAAGATGAATAAAACGCAAGATATCACATCACAAACATAAAAGGGTTGACAATGACGGCTTGGAACGGTCAGTAGCAAGAAGGCCGGTAGGGGTTTAAACTAGGTTCTAGATTGCACCAACCGTCACTCTTACTCTATTAAACCGTTATTCAAATGCCATCAATACATTGTAATAAGTAAGGAATTTAAATATGTGAAGTGGTTTTAAAAAGATATTCCGTACACAGTTTAAGAGTTTATGTCTAGTCTAGTTTTGAGGTATTAAAAGACCTAAGAAAAAACATGAACACAATGTCTGGTACCACAAAACATCAACGAATGTTCACAAAACAAGTCCGAATTTCGCTGACACGCTGGTTGTCGATGGTTCAATATTACGTATTTTATTAGTTGTTTCGATAGACACCTCTCTTAGATATTTATGTTTAACATAAAGAGTTGCAAGTTTGTACATAGCATTTTCAAAATACATCGATATATAATCAGTTGCATAAATATATTTTCTAGTGTCATGTTATTAAACCATCTTTTTCAAAGAGATCGTTTGGTTGTCAATATCTCACGTTGAATCACGAAACAGCGCATACAGACGCCCTTTTGCCTGTACAAATATCTTTTTCTGAAAGCTTATCTTTGGTATCGAGGTTTTCTTGTGCGACCATTTTAAATCCTCCATCAGTAACATCATCTGTTTCATCACCATTATCGTTGTACACACCTGATTCATTGCTTCTAGGGATATGCCGTTGAATTTCTTCTTTGTTATTCTTATGAATTGTTAATGCCCATTCTTCTTCCAATTGCCTTTCGGACAGGCCTGCAGCATTTAGAAATTCCAAAGATTGCATAGACACCTCTCTTGGAAATTTGTGTTTAACATACAGAGTTGCAAGTTTGTACATAGCATTTTCAAAATAAGTTCCGCCGTTAGCCGATACATTTTGATCGATACACTCAAAAAGGTAATGCACTTGTTTATCTTTTTCGTTAAACTCTGCTTCATTTTCAAACGGAACAACAGTGTTCCCACATTTCCTTTTCAATTCGAGGAGGTGCACTGGTTTGTTCTGAAAGAATGAGGCGATGTTATCTTGGTTCTTAGTGTGTGTGAGAATCAGAAGTAATTTCCTTTCTACACCAACGCCAAACCATTTGCAAATCAAATCTATAGTTTCTTGTAACTCTTCAGCAAATCGTTCAGGTTGCAAAACCAGTGCTATAGCATGAAAACCAGGGTTTTCATTCGTAAGAGTTTTGAGTAGTTCCCTTTGGATTTCTTGTTGCGTGAGTTCGGTATCAAACAATCCTGGTGTATCAACAACAAGCACTCTCCTTCCGAACCTAACACTTTCCTGTAAATATCGATAAGACCAGTATTAGCATCTTTATTATAAACGTCGAGGCTCATTGGGTAGATTGGATATTATTGGCGAGAGATTTTTCGCGTTTAAGAAAGTTCACAACTATATAATTTTCGCTAATGTTTGGCAAAACACATGTTTCAGGTAAAGAAGAACATGAATTACGAGCGCTGTAAATATCCAGTGATTTTGAAAAAGAAAACAAAAAAACCAAGAGGTCCTGTATCGCTCTACTGGCTATATCGTGTCCATGATAGAGTGTGGTGGGATAGAAGGATTGTGTGTCAGAAATGGCAGTATCAAACTAATTATTTTATATAAAGTGTCTTCAATTACCAATATATAGGAAGAGAGGTGTATTTGGCTCAGGTTTGGCTAGCTTTAAAACAAATAGATCTTTCGTTAATGTAATCACTCAATATGATCCAGGGACGGGGTCAAATTTGACCCAGGGTCACCATTTGAACAAACTTGGTAGAGGACCAAATATTTCCGATATAAGTCTATGTAAAACATGTGACTCCTGGGTCGGAACCAAATTTGAGCCCAGGGTGACTATTCAAACAAACTTGGTAGAGGAACATATGCTGAGTGAAAATACAAAATGTAAGAAGATTTTCAAAGTGTTTTTCTATTTATCATGCAGATAAGGGGTGACGTTTAACTCTTGTAGTTTCAGAGAAGAAGATATTTTAGTTTTTCCCTATATCAGTCAAACTGTGACCCCTGGGGCGAGGCCAACTTTTACCCCACGTCACCTTTTGAACAAATGTTTTTACGGACAATAAGCAGATTGTAAATACAAATTATTAAACCTTTGGTTCTTATAGCTTCAGAGAAGAAGATTGATTTTCCCCCTGTATAAGTCTATGTAAAACTGTGACCCCTGGGGCGGGGCCAAACTTGACCCCAGTGCCACCATTTGAACAAAATTGGTATCCATAAGCTGATAATAAATACAAAATATTAAACCTTTATCTCTTGTAGTTTCAGAGAAGATTTATTTTGTTCTTCCCTATAACTCTACGTAAAACTGACCCAACAAGGGTCTAAGCCCCAATTAAAGAAAAATGAAACAAGGTTTCTTATGAGAAAAAATAATCAAATAAAAATAAAATAAAAAATCACATTTATTTTCTTCAAAACATTGCACCCATGAACCAAGGTTTCTTCGGAATAGAAATAGTGAGATTTGAACCCACGACCCCTGGGGTTTCCAGTGTACATTACCAAATATTGAAAAAGAGCCATAACTCCGGTGTTACTGGTTCAATCTGGCTGGTTTTCAAACTCTTCCGAGCTTTCTCTGATATCAACTTTTTGTATTGCTTAAAGCCATCTTGCATGAAACGGCTTCAATTTTGACAATTTAAGTTATAGGTGAACAACTTTGATATTTGCACCGTTCTTCAAGTACGAGTCTCGTAAATGGCTTAGCCATAACACTTGTTATTATTTTATTCGATAAATAAATCACGAAATGTTCAGTTGAATGAATAAAACCGTATAAATGAATTACATTTTATACTCTTAATAAGAAAGTAGATAAACAAATTAAATTTTCAAATTTTATTTTACAAGAATTTAAGTATCGATTATTCGAAGATTTAGTGAAACCGGTACCAGGTAATATCTAAATGCATTTGATTGAACTTCTTTAATTACTTTTATAATCTACGCAAACTTCGCCTGACACAATATCTGTAAATGACTGTTCATGACTGCCTTTGCACCATCAGTTGCGATAACATAACAGGTTTGCACACATCACCGTTATAATTTACTTGAACATCTCGAAAATTAGTTTCAAAACACTTTTCTTACCAATATTTTTCTAAATCAAAGAGAGCGGAAAACTCGACAATAAGCAATTCTAATAATTCTCTTATTGCAAACAAATAAAAATACATCTCTAGTTCGAGTATATAATAATATTCATTGATTTCAGCTAACGGGAAGCCAGCCCATGAATGCTTCGAAAGACGAGAAAAAAGAAATGAATCAATTTATAATATATGTTTGCTAAATTTCATACATGTACATTTCATATGCATTATCATTTGATAATAATGCAACAGTTAGATTAAGTTTTGCTTTTTGTTTTCGTTTTGTTTTAATAAGGAACAGTACCGCTTTGATATATCTCTTGGACAACCGACAAATACATACAAGTCACTGCATAAGATATTTATTTCATGAAACATATTCTCGAACGGAATAACATTGATGATGCTTTGGTAAAATATATAACACAAAAATGCATACTATAAAAAGAGTTAAATATATAAGTAACTATATTGGTTTGTATTGAATATGTTTATTGTATATGTATATTTAAGATGATCATGGTTCTAAACGTATTGGTTCTTGTTTTATATTTTACTATAGATAGTTCAAGATTGGGAGTCTTGATATGTGTGTTGAGAAAACATCTTACTGGTCTGTACACGAGCAACTGCGATCATTGCGACGAATCATTGATGGCTGGAAAAACATTTCCTCGGAAGTGGTGATGTTATGTATGTATCAATAATGTTAATGAAGTTAATTAGGCGCATAATCTACATAATTACAGTTCGATGCCGTAATCCATTATCCATGTTTGCGCAAAGGCATGTTGGATTAGGCATATGATTTAAATTCAGGACTTTGGCATTGTTTAGCACTGTTTGACATGTTTGATGTACAAACTGGTACAAGAAGTTGAAGGCATGATTTTGCTAAACTTTGAAAGTCACTAGTTCATTGGACATTTCTACTCATCCGTTGTATTGTAACAATGAACTATTAGTGTCATTTTACATCGATCTGTAAATATTCAAGTTATGCTTGCACTGATATTAAAGTATAACTGTAAATAAAACAATTGTAACTACTGATTCAAAACAAAAAATATTTAAAGTTTGAATATTGCATGGTAAAGAGTGCCTTAAAATCTCATCATTGTGGTATTTAATTGTAATTATGTACATTATGATTGCATTGATATTAAAATATAAATGAAAATAAAATCAGTTTTAACGATTACCACTATATAAATTCAAAACCCGTGTTTGACAAAATTAGATATCCGCGACAGGCACGAGGAATTGGTAGGGAGCCATATTATCATAAATATAACACATCCAACCCGATGTATTTCAAGTTTTTATGGCCTACTTTTGAAAGAACCGAATGTAGAGATCCAAATATATAAATATTAACGTTGAATATGGTATGGTAGAGGTATTTCTGGAATTGAAAAAGTGCTTCATATTCTCAGCCAACTCAACTGTTCTCCTGTTCGGGAACGCTTACATACAAGCTTAGTCGAATAAAACATCCTATCCAACATAATAAAATAAGAAATAATTACGTACAGCATATTGAGATAGTTTGGTTACAGGTCCAGAATTAAGTTCTGCCTTAAATACATTTTTCCCCAAGATTGTGTTTCCCGTGGAGCTTTTTCCATGACCTGTATGACCAAGCAGCAGTATTCGCATCGTCTCTAAAAAATAAACAGTTCATACATGTCAACACGTAAGACATGGTAAGTATTACCAAACTCGTGTTCAAATTATCTTTAAATATAGTGTTAGCAGTCATTCTTGTTTCTAATTTAACATATGATAGATATAAATTCAATTATTCAATATGTGCATATCGAATTTGAAAGCTCGCAGTCAGCGACAGGGAACATAGACTTGTGTACGATGCTGTTGATTAACTCTATAATAAATTAAACTCAGGGACGTTATGACCCAAACGACGTTTTTATAGAAATAGAATGAATGGTTGGATGGTTTGTTGAATGGTGTTTTACGAAATTTTCAGCACATTTTAGAATAGATGGTTGGATGGGTTGTTGAATGGAGTTTTACGAACTGTTCAGCACATTATAAAACGGTTGATATTTTCGTGGTGCAGGCATACCACCCACTTTGTCCCGGGTAATCCCAGTACTGTGTACCTCCCACCATCCATAAGAACTGCCACACTGGCAGGCCACGCCGCAGACACATGCCATGATACCTCACCGAGTCACGTTATACTAACACCGGGTCGATTTGCTCAAGAACTAATGCTCATTACTGAATACTTATTGATATGATGATTGGTCATACATTGCCACATGGTTTATTTGTAGATGTCATCTATGCAAAAAGTGGTAGACGACGGACAAAGAGTGATCACAATGATATATAACTTAGAGCCTTCGTCTCAGGTGAGCTAAATACTTGACTTCATACGATGCTTCATATATGTGTTTGTTCCCCTTATTACTCGAAATAAGATAATATCGATGTTTTATTTTTTATGTTTAACGAGTGAGGACCGTATATATAATGGAGTAGTAATGACTAAGGCTGTGTTTAATAGAGGTACCTTCACACTTTGTTACCAATATGTCTGGTTCCGACCTGACCTCGAACACATTCGGAATGATCTTAGGTACTAGGAACTGTAAAGGGGTCATGAGCCCGGCGGAATGCGAGGAGTAGAAACCTACAAGTTCTGCCAGTGTGTTAAATTTTTGGTCCAAGGCCATGTATACCTGCAACGTTTAACATGAAAATAAGCGATTAGATAGGTAATCAAGTCTAAGGTCAAGCACAACATTAGTTGAGAACAAAATGACAATCCCCAAAAACGAAATGCTAGCCAATGTGTGCTGTGTTTTCTCAGCATTTACAGAGATGCTCGACGACTTTTCCTTATTATCGTTGAAGTAGAGGAAGGTTGACACAGGTAACATATTTAGGATCAACAATAATGCATATTCAGATTATAGAGTGCACACTCCTAGTGCACTCAGTTCACAATGACCTCCCATCTTGAACCCAACTAAGTGCACCTCCTGGAAGTACACATGTAGACCGCCTACAGAACGATTAAAAACTGACATGCACAACAGACTAGTGTAATAAAATAATAGTTGATAATATTCATAACAACGCAATGTACATATGCTTGCACTCACCTTTCCTTCGGAATCCTGTAGGATTTTATAATGGTAAAAAATCTCCCCAGATCTTACAGAGATAAACCTTCGACCATTTTGTTCATTCTCGCGCACCAGAAAACTACCATTCCTTTCGCTGCTCAACAGGTCCTCCGATGCCCTTCTGCACAAAATCAAACGTAATGCAAACTAGAAAACAAGCTTTATGTGTAATATAAGATGACTCATATCTTAAAGCTACTATAAGCATGATAAGGCTAGTAGGCGTTTACCTAAAACCAATGGGAGCGGTTAAACTATTGTTTTTATATCAAATTAAAGCTAATATGAAACAGCTTTCCACTTGTGTATAAGTCAGTTTTCTAGCGAACGTTGTTCTTTTTCTTAATCTGCGATCGACAAATCAACACAAATGCACACTCATTCACTGAACAATATTACAGCCTATGCAAGATTCGAGCCCATGACTTTCGTATTGACAATCCCTATGCTTTTACACTGGGATACTTATGTATATGCAGTTGATCAAGAGATGTATACTCAGTTGATCAAGAGATGTATACTCAGTTGATCAAGAGATGTATACTCAGTTGATCAAGAGATGTATACTCAGTTGATCAAGAGATGTATACTCAGTTGATCAAGAGATGTATATTCAGTTGATCAAGAGATGTATACTCAGTTGATCAAGAGATGTATATTCAGTTGATCAAGAGATGTATACTCAGTTGATCAAGAGATGTATATTCAGTTGATCAAGAGATGTATACTCAGTTGATCAAGAGATGTATATTCAGTTGATCAAGAGATGTATACTCAGTTGATCAAGAGATGTATATTCAGTTGATCAAGAGATGTATATTCAGTTGATCAAGAGATGTATATTCAGTTGATCAAGAGTGTTATGTTGTTGATATAATGTTACCATCATAGACGTTACTCTTTATTGAGTGTGTGTGTGTGTGTGTGTGTGTTTCAATGCAAGTACGTATGTACACCAAAACCTTCGAAAAAACGCTTCAGCAACGATACATTCGAACAATAGAATAGTATTCGTTGAAAATATAATGTGTATATTTTGTTGAAATAACATTGAAAATAACCCAAATCCATAATCAAACAAATATATATTTAAAATTAAAAGTAGGTTATCATGCTCTGTGGCCTAATGACAAGGTATACGGATTGTCAATTCGGAGGTCTCGAGTTTGAATGCCGCGTTTAGCAAATCATTTTTAAATGCTTAGGAGAGTTATGTATGCTCCCCGAAATGTTCAGGGGAGCATATAGTTGCCGTCATGTCCATCCGTATGTATGTATGTCCGTATGTATGTACGTCTGTCCCGTTTTCTTGTACGCTTAACTCGGCTTATAGGAAGTATCAGTATGATGTCTAGTAGCGCATATTTTTGGGAGGTTCCGGTTGAATGATTATTGGGGGAGTTACGGGTCTTTGATGTTTTTCGAATGTAAACCTTGTCCGCTTAACTCCTACGTTTCTTATCCGAAATTTCATGAAACTTCATAGGGTGTCTATTGTTGGGTGGGTTTGTTTGAATGATATTTGGCGGAGTTAAAGGACTTAGAACTTTTTCGATTTTAAAGCTAATGTCCCCTCAACTCCTACGTTTTTCATCCGATTTTCACGAAACTTCAGGAAGTGTCAGTATGATATCTAGTAGCACATATTATCAGGACCTTCTCGTTGAATGTTTTTAGCAGAGTTACGGAACTTCGAAGTTTTTAGATTTTAAAGATTGTCAACTCAACTCCTCCTATGTTTTTTATCTGAGTTTCACAAAACTTGTCTTTTTGCGTGTTTTGTGGTTTACTGTGTTCTGTGACAGCCGCATTTTCGGTTCGACTTTTATACTTATTTTTAAGGTCATGCTTCTCAATGTTAAATTTAGCAGTAAACCAAAAGCAAAATCCCCCACATTTGCTTTTGAAACATGCCCTATAGCCTTATTTACCGCTAGAGTAACTTTAAGTATAAGTTGTCCCTTTTTATATCGATTGCAAAAAATATTCATGGTAAAAGTTTAGTACAAACTTACCTTCATGTTGTCCATTTAAGTTACTTTATGAATACGGGTTCAGCTAAATTATTATCTAGACAAAATAATATAATTTAGCAATTTTACTTGTAGATATTGAATTATTGTTTGCCATGCGAAAAACATCAACATTTGCCATGTAAAACACGTTTAAAGGAAAACAGGTTCCGTCAGGTATTCTTATGTTATGTGTAACTATGGGTTCTAAACGTTGTTAAGCTGTAACAAATAATGTCAACAGACTAAATTACAAAAACCGACAACAGGAATGAACACAATTAATGTAATGGTTAATTAATGTGTCTTATGCGTTTATATATTTATGTTGGTTATGTATTAGTTTCCACTTAAGTTGCTTTATGAATACGGGCCCAGCTAAATTATTATCTAGACAATGTAATTACTCGGTACTGCGGTACTCGGTACCTAGTCTTTTATCTAACCTTTACTCACCTCGATAAGGGTCCATGGTACCAGCTACTCATGTTTTCTTCACACACATCTGTATACAACGATATATAATAATTAAAACACAATCGTAACATGTTATATTGATTGCCATACAACTTCCAGTACCGTATCAAATCATTTTACTTCTAACTATTTTTACATTTAAAATTAATATACAATGTGAACACGTATACTATTTCGTCTTGTCCATGTGTCTATTAGCAAATGGGAGCGTTGACATACCTGAAACTATTGAAACATTTGAACATAATAACATCTGGACATATTTCAGAAACAGATGCATTACCAGCAATACGCTTTAGATTCAAGCATAAGATCAAACCTGTTTCAAACGTCATTTATAATTAAAATTATTCCTTTTGTTACGAGTAAAATGTAACAAGAAAGGAAGCAAAGTCCAAATAAAATTATCCAAAACAGTAAGTGTCTCTTTAATCGAAAAATTAGGTGTCTGTTTAATCCAAAACAGTATGTGTCTCTTTAATCCAAAACAGTAAGTGTATCTTTAATCCAAATGTTAATTATCCTTTCAGTTCAAATTAATTTCCAATATTTCCGATTTAGTCCAAATATCCAATTTCACTGTTATTATGAATAAGCACAATATGTATTAAATCCTCTCACAATTGTATTTTCTAAAAGCATCCAAATTTAAATTAACTTTAATAAAAAATGTTGAAATTGAAATCAATTCAGCTGCTGAGCTGCTCTCAGGGTCTATTTATATACCACCCAAAGATTGTTCCAAAAGCTTCCCCACTAATATTTTGCAATGAAAATAGTCAAAATTTCGTCATAAAAGAATTTGCATAAAACAGTCCAATGAGAACAGTCCACATTTCACCATACATGAATTTGCATACATAATTTGAATACATTGTAAACATGTTTACATCTATACTGTTTTTAATTCCTTCAAGGCCAAATCATGCAATGCAACATGTACACACCGAGACACGTGCAACAATACAGGTAAACATTTAAATATAGGTAACACTGTTTTCAAAAGTAGATTTTTATTAACAATTATCACATATCATTGGTTTCGGGATTAATATAAAGCCACGACTTATATATCGTAATACCCTAGTGTATTAATATGCAAATGAGGACCTATTTATTGTGTTTGAGGACACAAAAAACATTTAGTCCCTAGATTTTGCAATGTATATCATTCGATATGTTCAGACAGACCATAATATTTATCATACTTGACCTTTTATTTTATAAAAAGCATTTAATTAAATAAATGATAAATTGAATTTAAGGTGTCAGATTAGTTTCCGTGCGAAATGGGTTACAACCGCTTAACATATCTGATATCATTCAAACGAACAACCGACGTTATGACGTACTTTACATATTGGGGCGGTGTAAGATAAATCGACAACATTAAAGTAAAACTGCCACGTAGTAGGATTGTTATGGAAAAAAACGAATATTATATGTGTGGCTGTACATTTATGAATTTTAATCAACCTGTTGGATAAAAAGTGACACAGCCTCGAATTCTAACATGTTATCCAACTGGATTCGATAAGTCAGTAATACATAGTCACCAATGTTCACTCTTTTATTTTAACACCAAATTGTAACTAATAGTATTACTTGAAAATAAACATAAGACATTTGCTCTAGTAAATTAATAAGAACTATTTGTAATGTAAGGTATTTCACATATAGGTGTTCAACTGTCAGAGATAAATGAAAACAATAATCCTGTTTTAATCGATTTTGGCTAAACATTGACATTTGTTTTAGCCTCAAACGTGGACATAAGCTCCAGTTACAACGAGTCTATCTTGGACACATGTTGTCCAATTACACTTTGTAAAACAAACAAAAAGCGATATTCAAATTTACCATGGCGTACGATACCGCGTGCTCAGGGCCTATTCTGATACAATAACGTTTCATTCTCCAAAATATTTCAGCAACGTTACTTCCAATCTTAGATTATATACATTAGTTACTGTAGCACAGTGTTTTTTACTCTAAGACAGCGGGTTGGCATATTGGATAGTACGCTTGAATCTGAATTCGTAAATCTCGGTTTTGAAAAAATTATATATAGGGTCCTATAGAAACCACAGCGTCCGAACGCAATGGCATCGTAGGTCGCACTGTACTGCAAACAAGGACTTGACAATATAATGAAAGAGACAAAAAACAACAGAAAGGGTGGTGAAGACAGGGTTACCGACATGGATCGGTCAGTAGGCAATACGGCCTACTGGTTACCTTGAATCGATTTTATATGCGCACAATCCTCGCTTTTATCCTGTCTTCAGCGCCCAAATAGACAAGACAGTGTAAACAAAACTACATCCCATCAAAAGGAATTATGTAACAATAATGTCCACATCCAGAGAAACTAACTAAAGAAACACATACAAAATAATAAACATCTCAGGATGTATCCAGTATCGTACTGAACAACCATAGTAGTTGCAGCTAAAGAGAAAACCAGTTTAGGGTAGGACCAGAAAACCCGAGGGACGAAAGTTCATGCACCCACCTCCCTTATTTGGGGTTTCAATCATAGAGTCCATAGAGGTAGTTCAGTCATCGCACAAGTGAAAAGTGAAGCGTAATGACTGACTGTAGAGGGGTCAATCACTTAACATGCAGTGCGCTATAAAACCAAAGGGTTATATCCTTTTCTGACGAACTTCCTGATTAAATTTGTAAAGCGGTCAGGAAACCCGTCAGACCCCTTAAACTTTTGAAGTTTATAGACCACATCTCCATAAAATGAGGGTTGTGATATGCCTAGTCGCAGAAGTGTTTTAAGGTTGGTGTTGCACTTTTCCAGCAGGCCCTCGTTGCGGCGGTAAAATGTAGAGAAAGATCTACGTAGTTTGTGATAACGAAAACCCTGCTGAAGAAGTTTACTTGTAATAACTTGATTTCGATAAGTCTTTAACACCATTACACGCTCCGACATCACCTTGTTTTACTCTGGTGTTTCTTTGGACAAGGCACTTCCCTTAGCATTGTCCGTCCGATGGGGGCTGAAACTTAGCAGTGCAGTGTATCGGAACCTATCCTCCGAGCACGTTAAAGATCCAGACGAATATATTCGTAATTAAGATTAAAACAAGAATCCCGGAATCCCATGTATCATCGCTTTGTGGTGGCTCGTAATAAACTTCAGTGCAATATATCGTCAACGGCTATGACAGTATCTGTGTACTCTGTCTGAGAAGTGAACATTTTAAGTATATATTCTTTCATTATGTATAATTTACCGTTCGTCTGAGACCATGTTTCATGTGGTGTATGAAGAATTTGATTGATATTACCTGATTTCGACTATGATTGTTGTTTAATCGAGGCCTTCTTGTATGAATTTATTTAGTTTGAATATTGCGACTATAGGTGATATTTATTGCAGATAAGAATACTAGTATGCGAAGTATTTCGAAAGAGAGATTTTAATTTTGATATTGTTAATTGTCCCCATTTAGATGGGGATGTTCCTCGAGCAACTTCTTATGGGGTCTATGTTTCCCAAATTATTCGTGTCTCTAGAGCTTTAAGGACTTTAATATTTGTAATATTTGTATAACTAAAAAGCTACTCCAGTAGGGATACCGTTACGATAGACTTCGAAAAGCCTTTGCAAACTTATATTAACTTAACCCTGATCTACTCTTAAAATATAAAAGTAATTTAAGAACTCTTCTGCGACGAGGACCACAACCTAACTTATATGGTGATGTGATTTACAAACTTCCTCGATCATAATCACTTTCATACAATCTTTATTAAACTTGTTAAAAAGTTTATCGAAAGAGGTTATGACCCTCCTATCATTTTGCAACGTAGTACTGCATGTTTAGTGGTTGACCCATTTACAGTTCGCCACTATGCTTTCCTCTTTGATTGTGCGATGACCGGACAGAGTGTGGACCCTATGATTACGTCTTTCTAAGTCCTTATAGGACGATAACGTTTGATGTTTGTCTTTAATCTTGTCTTGTCGTACCCTTAACGGTTTGTTCTATTGTTGCTCTGGATTCTGCCAAGTCATTGAGTACTTACTTTGTTCTTTCTAGGCTTTTGTTTGTTATATTATATATACATGATCACGTATGTGTTTTACTTATATTGCCTATGACCGCTGCCTTGTTTGTTAGAAATTATAACCCGGCGGGGATATCTTTATTTACACTGTCCCGTTTATTGGGATGACAATAGTGTAAGAGTGAGGTATGGTGCACCCTATAAACTGGTTTAAACCCCCAGCGGTCTTTTATGCCACTGACCGTTTCAAGGTGGTAGTCCTATTGTGAACCCTTGTGTGTTTGTCGTGTGTTTGTCATGTCTCATCTTGCCTTTTGTTCATCTTTAAATATAGTTCTTTGTTTCTTTGTGTGTTTGTGGTTGACTGTCGTCCTTAAATGCTACTTTTCCTGTTCGAATTTTATATCTACTTTTACCTCTCTATAACATTAGTTTTGCTTGAGGACGATTTGTTTACAATCTTACTTAGCAACGTTTTGTATTCCATTCGATAATTTAAATGGATATTTTTGAAGGATGTTTATATTGGATGGTTACCAAATGCATTTTGTTTTTGGATTTGCTCTCAACCAAAATTCAGGAAACCTTAAACTGATAGCACCCACCATTAATTAAATTAATAAAAATAACAATTAAACATTACCTTCAAGTTCTGCCAACTCTCCACGCAGCATACTTTGTTTGGATTTTAATGGCTGTGATTTATATGGTACTATGGTGCTATCTGAAAACAAGTAATCATGTTTTGAAATACAAAAATAAACCAATGATATACAACTTGGAAATCTAACCATTAACACCGAAGGTGTCACTGTAGTGAAATGGTTGTCAAGATAGTTTATTGATCCACGCACTGCAATATCACGTATCATGCCTTACATCTAATAAATTCGCAGAAAAAAGATTATGCCGTTATCAATATAATGGCAATATACTGGAATATCATAAACAAATTTAAAACATATCGATGTAATCTCAAATTTAAAGTCGTAATATTGTTACCTTATGAATTCAACTGCTATTAACAATTAATATTTCTCAATGTTTCTGCCTTATTTTATTATTATAATGTTAACCAACGTATTTGACAATACCATACCCTCTGTGTGAAAAAGGAATACTAGATTTCATAAACTCTGACATTCTGAAAAAAAAGTATGTTGGTATAAACAACAATTTACCTGCAGATTGAAGAGCTGTTTTGAACTGTTCTGGTTGAAGCACGATGCTGACATTAATCTTCTGATTAAATTCAAAGGACAACCTATCGGAGAGTCGCTGAAGATTGGTTGTAATTTCTCTTTCCTGAGACATCTGCAAGATGTGTGCCATTTCTTTCACGGATGTGGCTTTCAGTCGCATCTTTACACAACCTCGGTAATCGTTTAAGCCTGTATTATGTTACATTAAACTTATATTTAGTATTTAAATTTTAAAATACAAAATTACGTAAATGATGAAAACCTGATCAAATGTAGGTTGTTGAAATAACCTTGCACCATCACCTTAACAATGTCGCATATGAGAAATTTTTAAACCACTGTACAATTCATATGCACACCTAGTCACTTGTAGCACATTGGGAAGAACTAGTTTCAAACATCAGTTTCTAACAAAAAAAAATTGTGGGGGGGGGGGGGAATTGTATGAATTATGTACAGCCCTTAACAGCGTAATAAAGGGATGACTAATATGTGTCTCTTAAAATAGGTGGTCACTTAATACACGTACATTTTAGTTAAAACATAAACACTTGGGAACTCTTAATAGAGGTGATTTCTTGAGCAGATTTGACTGTATCTCCACAGTAGTCAAATGCACCAGTGCGTTACCATGGATCATATTTAGCGGTCATATATTCTTGACATGACACGTTATACTTGTATGCCATTTATTGATATCTAACTTGTTAAAAGATACCCTGACTTGGATATTGTATATACACTGTCCATTGTAAGTGTGCTGGAAAACGTGTGTTGTACCCAAGAACCCGGTTTAAACGGCGCCTTTTTCCTACTGAAAGTTTCAAGGCAGTAGCACGATTGTCAACATTTTATGTTTGTTTAATCTTTATTTTAAATATACATATTCTGTGTACAAGTAATTAACCTTAACCCGCTAAGCACGACTATAATAGCCTTAGATCAGGGTTTACAATGTCCGAATGCTGATTAGTCATTTCCCCAAAACACCCCTTTGTCACATAAATGGAATGGTTTTAATTCAAAGAAAGAACAATCCATTATATATATGTAGTGGGTTAAGGGTTATTTAAAATGAATATTACACTTCCTGTTCGACATATGCTTGAGCACTTGTTACATGGTCAAAGCACTCCAATGGCGGTTGCCAATTAATCTGCATCCATAAATGGAAAAACAACAATCACAGGAACTATTTATTTAGGATCTTAAAAATTTCCTAAAGTAGTTCCTAATTTATTAAACTAATTTGGAATGAGGACGAACTTTAAGCCTTCTTTTCAAGTGGCACTACAGTCAAATGTTCAAAAGTAATAAAAATGGAAATACAACTGTCACTTGAATGATAAGATAGTAGCTTTAATGTAACATTTCCAATATATTGAAACTTAAGGGATCAAGGAAATACAAACCACAGCAGGAGTCAATGTTTCTTAATTCTTCCAGTACTGTTTGAAGTGAAGATCTTGGTATGTAGGCGGCAAGACGAATTGGACAGCCAACTTGTTTAGCAAAGACAGCTGCAATCTCGTTTAGATACTCCTTTAATTCGGTGCTGTATATAAGTTTTATAAGCTGATGCAATCCTCGAACCGATAAACACTTGACTACTAAAACAACAGACCCACGACGAATTTCAACAACTGTTGTCCCATCTTTTAAAAATAGTTCCTTTATCCGGTCTGTGAATTCTTTTATTTTTTCTGTGTCCGAGTCTTTGATATTCTCCATTGCCTTCATAAGATTCTGTTCTACTCTGTCTACAGATTCTTTACTGTTTCCACTCACAACAAATATAACATCAAAACCTACAACAGAAGACAAATACTGTCAATGTCCGCATACTATTTTGGAAACAGTATAATATTCAAAATAATGGCATGACTAAGGCAGTAGTGAAGACAATATGCAACTAGCTAGATATCATCTGTATTGGTATTGCTAAGCGTCGTATCAGTTGTTAAGTTGACTACGCAATCACCATATTTCTAGAAAAAGCATGGGTTACCACTTTGTATGTTGCAATAAGTTAAATGGTGAACATTACGTGGTCCGAGTGTTAACTTTCATACCCCATCCGACCCCTTCTCCAAGAAGCAAAAACGGGGTTGGCTGGGGTATGAAATAAAACCTTAATTTCGGTTTAAAGCTACATAGTCTCTATTTTAACTGGTAATAACTCATGAATATGAATGAGTCACGTGTGAAGTAGTTTCAAATCGACGAACACCCCAAAAGTCCATAAGGCAGAAATTGATGCGTAAAATATCACATTTTTATTTAGCCTTCATACAGGTAACATCGATAAATATACGGCTTCAGAATATATGTGATAAAAAAAGTACCTGCCCGGAACAGGATTTGAACCACAGTCGTTGCGTTGTTAAGTATTGATGGCCTTACATTTAACCACTAGACCACGGCTATTTATTGGTATGTACAAGCATTATTAACACTAAATAGGCATTACGTAATAACTAGCGCACACACAACTCAGCAAGCGCTAAATAACAAGTCGAGATATGATTGGTTTGCGGCGGAATATTAGTTTCATATTGATAACATATAGTATTACACCAGGCAATGTTAATTTACACGTCTGACAAGATGGACTATATATGTATGGATTCATCTTGTGTTGCGTTTAAATATGTAAAGTTATTTTGCCTCATAATAAATGGTAGATTGTATACAATTTTCTCAAGAAGCGTGATTGCTCAGTGGATAGAGCACCTGACTGGCATCAGAAGGTCGTGTGTTAAGAGTCCCGAAAGAGGCTTTTTACTTCTGTAAATCATAAAGTTACCTGTGTACAGGTACCATGTGCACTGGTCGATGTCTATACAATGAATGATGTCCTGCGTTATATTTGCTCGCTTAAATACCCTATTTCGACATGAGCTGGTGAACATGAAGTTACAAATAAAGACATGCCTACAAAGAAGAAATCGATTGATATAGAGACTGTAGCTTTAAACAGTTTGCATAGTGTAAAATTAAAACATTTAGTATGAAATTTATCGCATTTTTTTCAGTAAGACATCTTTATAAACGTGTTTAATTGTCGAAATATCCGTTTTAAAATCCTGCTAATATAAGCTTACTAAACTGGACAACGTAATGAATTGCCTGGTGTTATAGGTGTTTTGGTGTTCTGTGAGTAATGAAACAAAAACAGTGATGTGTGCATGACCAGCTATGGATATCACATTTACCTTATTTAAATATTTAAACTCGCGCAATAACGATCATTAATTTAAATGTGTACATAATTTAAGCATACACTGATATGATCACTTCGAGCTGCTGCTCGTGAAAGTAACCTTTCAAGCAATGTTCACACACATTACGTGGTCCCGCCTTAATTCCTTTAAGCGATGGGAAAGCTTATATACGCAGGATTTTATAAAGGATACTTCGACAATAAAATACGTTTAAAAACATTTTTCTACTGAAAAATATCCAATATCAGTTTAAAATTACCTGTTAAATGTTTTAATTTTACAAAAAGAAGAATTTTTAAGCCGAAATTAAGGTTTTATTTCATACCCCAGCCAACCCCATTCTTGCTTCTTGTAGAAGGGGTTGGATGGGGTGTGAACGTTATTACTCGAACCACGTAATGAATATACAGTTTTATAGTCCCTTACCCTTAGATACAGACACAGTATGTTCTATAAGTTATAGAACATTCAATTACGCACTACCACAGCTACAATAACCGCGTTCTTAAAGCTACGGATCCTATATTAAATCTCTTTCTCTTTGTGGACGTGGCTTTCTTTATAATTTCATGTCCACCAGCTCATGGCGAAATCGAGTGAAAATAAATCCTATATTTACCATGTTCACTCAAAACAAACAAATATCCTCTATTTTATTATGATGCAAAATAGCTGAAAGTATTGGAATGTACCTCACGATGTTAAAATATTAGCACATAGCAGTAGTCTAGTGGTAAAACAATTATGTATTAAAGAACAAAAGAACGCAAGGACCGTGCTTTAAAACCCATTCAGTGCAACCATTTTGTTTATGACATATAATCGGAAGCCGTATATTGATAGATGTTTCCTTTACGAAGTCTAGACAAACTGGGATATTCTACGCCTCTATTTCTGGATTAGAGACCTACATTTTGAACGTCCGTCGAATTGAAACTACTTCACCAGCAATTGACTCATTCATATTCATGAGTTAGAACCAGTTAAAGAATAGGGTATGTAGCTTTAAACAATGTTTATTTGTGTGACTCTACCTGACAAACAAATAAATAAATATGCATACACTTAATTTCCCTTCGTTCAATGTACCCTGACACCGGAAGTCTAACACGCAAGTCATATAACGCCTTCTTCAATTCTGAAATGGAAATACATTACAATCCTTAGATTTGTATTGAATGAAGAATTTCTGTAAAATGATATGAGCATCATATCAATTTTATCTAACGGGTTTAATACATTCAATATTAAATTGACATGAAAGTTATATTATATTCATAACGTAACTAAACAATTGTCACATATTTGTACATGTCTTATTGTAGCTGTCTATACATGTTGCGTTGGAAAAGGTGAAATACCCGAGCTTGATTGTTTTCCAGATGTATGCACATGTTCGCTTTAATTACCACGAGTTGCTTATTGGTAGGCAGCTGATAAAAATTACGATACAGAAAATCAAATTCCGTTAAACGCTGTACATGGGACGAAAAGAAAAAGGAAAGGAGTCATTACAAAATATAAACTCCTCTATTGTGACTATGAAAGAAACCATTTTATATAAAAAAAATAATATAGACAGTAACTTACAGAATCACATTATATATACATTTTATATGACAGATTTTTACTTGATAACTACCGACAAGTTTCTCAGATTTGAAACTTGGTAATATATCTAAAACGTTTATTTGCCATGTACAATAATGTGTTATTATGCGTTCGCACTGATCGTTATACTTCGACTGGTTTCTTTAAATGAAATATAGGGTCTCGGCACAGCTGTACAAACAATTATGTTAACTCGTGTTAGTAATGACTTAATTGATGAATTAGAGTTGTCATACACATAAGGTATACACATTTCAGCAGAAGTTTGGAATACTTTTGTTTGCAGTTTTATAGGTCTATAACATGGCAACTGCAGTGATACACATATATTTCTACAGTAACATATATATGCTATTTTCTACAAAGTTTTGCATTATAACCATGATAACTTTTATACAAATTAATCGAAAGAAAAGACAAATGATAGGTTTTTAGAAATGGGACTATCTTGGAGGAAACAAAAGCTGAATATAATGGAAGGAAAGGAGAAACATTGTATAGATTTATAGGTTTATATATCACTCCGAAACTAATATGTATTACAGCAAAATATGTTCTTACAGTCCAAATACAAATGTCGATCATATTTCATTACAGACGTCAACAAAATTTCAAATTGATCGTTATGAATTGTTTTTCTTATTTGGTGCCTTGTTTGCGGCAATCTTAACACATGAATCAGAACTATTAGAATTGGAATAACCAACACAAAATGAAAAAGGTATATAAGCAGTCTAAAACGATACAAACGTAGTTTTCACGCTTTTCACGTGGTGGCAAAGGCGATAGATTTCCTCATTTTTATTACATGCACTTATTACAGTAACTGTATACAATATTGGCTACATTTTATCAGAGACGAAATTTGTTGGTCCTATTTTTTGACCGTAAATTGACCTTTATACCACCCCTTAATGCCTTACAGCTCTTAACTTACATAAATTTGTCGCGAACACTAATTGGGGAGCTTATCGAAAAACACTCTTACGACTTTATAGATCTTTTATCAGATCCAAGCTGGGCTATGGCTCATTAGTATATGGATAGGCACGCACGTCTTACTTACTGATGCTCGATCCTATACATTTCCAGGTATAACGACTGGCCTTAGAAGTCTTTCGTACATTACCAGTCGAAAGTATAAAATTATACGCTGAAGCAAACGAAACATTTCTATATCAAAGACGAAACAGTTTAGCCCTTCAATATACAATTAAATTAAACTCAAACTCATCAAACCTACCTTTTGATACTGTTTTTAATTCTAATTCTGAACTTCGTTTTGATCAAACACCGAAGGCCATTTGTCTTTGTGGATTTCGTATTAAACCGAAATTAAGAGATCTCGAAATTGCCCTGAGATTAATTACCAAATACAAAGTGCCACAGACACCACCGTGGACTTTGGAAACACCAACACTAATTTATGATCGTTGTAACAAAAACAAGTCTGATACAGACCCTACTCTCTTTCTAATCAAATTTAATGAAATTAAATTGAAATACAGTGATTGTCAGTACTTTTAATATTATGTCATAAGTACATAGGTATATTTTACCTTGAATGTCTTGCGAGTTTGCATCCACTTTCTGAGATATGTGTGCTTCGCTTTGATGAATAGCCAGATCTGCAGAGGCAAACCCAGACCTCACCATTTGAGATACCGTAGCAATACCGGATTCCATGGCCTTCAACTTTGCCAGTATAGCAGTATGCTTTTTATCATGATTGATGTAACACTCTTTTAGAATTGCTATTGACAATGGAATGTCTAGCGGACCACATGTAACTGTACGAGTGGATCTTTCTATTTCATCTTTGATACTCGGAACCTCAATGTTAATTATTGTATTGATGGCAAGGTGCAGGTTCGTCCACATTTCCCTGAACATATCATTATCCACCTCGGCGTTTGCTGGATGTGCCCCTATTGTTTTCCTTAACTTTCTAATTTTTTGGACCTCATCAGGAATGGATTTTGAGAGTGCCTGACATGCATTCAAGATTACAACCCTCAAGACGTTATCGTCCATGTTATTTACATCTGACAAGTCATGGCTTGGAAATAATTGCTTATACTGAGAATCCGTAAGTTGTCCCTGCCGCCTTATCTCATCAAATGTAGTTGCATGCTTCCTAAGGAAAACATGTAAGTCAATACTAGTGTTACACAATTTCACCTGCCGTGTAATTACCTTTTTACAAATGGCACGCAGCCGCTCTATGTTGTCACCTTGACACAGTTTAAACAAGACGCAGATCAAAAGTTCAATACCCCATGTGTTAAGTTTTGTCTTTTCATTGTTTGACGGATAGAGGATCGAATATTGTTCTTCTGTTATGATATGTGTTTCTTTCATTTTGGCAATTATTTCATGGTTTCTTTTACTTGAAAGAAATTGATCTAAATCCGTGTATGCTTCATTTTTTACTTCTTTTTTCAAGATTTCCTTTGGGTTGTTTTTTCCCTTAAGGCTTAGTTGTCCATCGATGGTACAGCAGTGTATAAGTATATAGGCCAATAACGAAATGTCCCATTTGTTGATATCTGTTGATCCATTACTTGGGAATAATATCTGATACTCATCCGATGTCGTTGACTTTGCTATTTTTATATCGTCCTTGAAATAATCCAAGAACTCGTCCACATTTCCACGGCAAGAGGAATTGTTCACTTGCTTAAGGAATAAGTATCTGAGAACCGGCGTTGCTCCTTTTATTTCAAGCAAATGAAGACGGAGGTAGTTTTCTGTAGAAGTTGTGGTATCCATTTTCTATTTTACTCTGAAAAACACAATTATGATTCGTCAGAGAAGAAAAGCTAGATATACAGAAAATACTAACTGAGAAAACACGTATTGCTTTACAACTGGGAAAAAGAATCGATCCTGACAACGATAGTTAATTAAGTTGTAACGGCGACCATCGTGAATGAAAAACAAGCAATTAAAATGGTGCCAAAATGTGTGTTCAGTTTCATTCAAACATTGACAGCAGTTTAAGAGAAGTTGCCATGTTCTATTTAGGTTATCCGTTAATTAAGTACAGACCGTTTTCACGTTTGAGAGATGAGGCAAACCAGTCATATAAAATACCATAACATGTTGCACAAACGATTCCAAATGTGGAATGAAATAAACCAACAACATTTTATTCACTGATCAATTACCTTGCATTGTAATGCTGCAACACTTATAATATCTGATAATAGGCATTAACCCTTAACCCGCTACATATATATGTAATGGACTGTTCTTTCTTTGAATTAAGACCATTTCATTTATGTGACAAAGGAGTGTTTTGGGGGAAATGACTGATCAGCAGTCGGACATTGTAAACCCCTGTGCAATGTTTACAACGGACGCAAAGGCTATTTTAGTCGTGCTTAGCGGGTTAAGGAGTACGTGGGTTGTCTCTGGTCACATCGATGTGTATATAATAATCTAAGTTACAGATTTTGCGTTGAGATCTGTGGGAAAAAGGCTCTACAAGATGGCGCTCGAGATGGCCGCCAAAATAATGACGTTCAACTTCTACCATAATGTGTCGATAAGTGTGTTTAATTTTTGCTCGAAAATGATATATATCAAGATTGTATACTATTTATTACATTTCTGTGGGTGATAGGTTGGAATTTCTCACTGAAAAAATATTCATAATTGCCAAAAATCTGTGACATTGAGTTATGACGTCAATAAAGTGATGCTGACGTCGACGTTATCCGTCGATAACGTTCAATAAAGAACTAATATAGAGAATAATAAAGGTTTAAAGTTTACATAAACTGATTTAAAATAGGATAAATAGATTATTTAACTGCTGGATTCGATTGTAGGGAAATCCTTCATTCCATGGTAGTCGTGTTGTTTTTTGCACTCACTCGCATACGCTCGTTCGTGACAAAACGTCTACCATCTTGTGAAGGATTTCCCTATAATCGATTCCAACATTTGAATAATCTCTATCTTTTTATTTGTGTTGAACGAGTTACCATGCTTTTAATGATTTCTAAATAAATAAGTTAAAATATTCCAAACTAAAGAAGCAATTGCAAACAATCTACAAAAAGGTGGTTCATTCCAATAGTTGACAATAATTTGAACTGTTAAAGTTATTTATGTTAAGTTTCAAATCCATTGCTTAGTCTTGGTCATGCTTGATTGCAAATACAAACGTCTTGACCCATCGTGCAGAAAAAATTTGGAACCGGAAGCACATGACTGTTATTATTAATTTTTATTATATTTTTTAGTTCGTCGATAATGATGAAGTTTCCCTCTTCTTTTATTTATTTATATATTGTCTTTCTACCGTTCTGTATATCTTGGATAGAAATAGCGTCTGTATCAGCCATTCAGAAACGATACCAAAATCTCGGTAAAATGGTTGCTGCGTCAAACATTTTTTAGAAGAACGGTTTAAGACGTTTGTCTTGAAAACAACCCTATCTTAGTCAAATTTATTTAGTTTTTACATTTATGTTATGAAGCTGCACACCAACCGCATACTCTGATCGTTCAAACATATTTGTTCATGTTTTATTAAAATTGGTGAGTATGCCCTGTTAGTGTCAATATAACTATTAAAATGCATAGTTCAGTATTGTATATTTTTTTTATAAATTTTGTATAGTTTATAAGTTTATTTTTGGGATTAAACATAGTATATTTGACCATTTATAACAATGGCATGGTAGTTATACCAAAATCTTGTGAAAATTTAACTCCGCAGCGCTATGTCTGTTGAGGATTTTGCAACTATTTCGATCAATTAGTGACCTTTTGTTTTAAATATTTTGATTTGAGTGGGCACATTATTCTCAAGATATGTATCCGTTCTTCCAGATGCACGTTCATGGGACGATCCCGTAGTAGTAGTCTAATATGCTATTTGGCGGTTAGTGATAGGTCTTACCCCTGGCATACGAGAGGTGGTGGGTTCAATCCACGGTCGGGTCATACCAAAATCTTTATAAATTGGTACTAGTTACTCCCTTGCTTGACGTTCAGTATAACGTGACTCGGTGAGGTATCATGGCATGTGTCTACGGCGTGATCTACCAGTGTGGCAGTTCTTACGGATGGTGTGAGGTATACAGTACTGGGATTACCCAGGACAAAGTGAGTGGTATGCCTGACTGCGATCAAATCGACCGTTATACATAGTCTAAAATGTGCTAAAAATGGCGTAAAACACCATTCAACCACCCAACCAACTATCTAGTCCATGAATATGTCGTTTGGGACATAACGCCTATGGTCTTAATTTATAAAACAGTTAAACACCTCTGTCGTACACAACTATATTGTTCTCTTTCGTTGACTGCGAGCTTTCAAAATCGATATGCACACATTGAATACTTGAATTAATATTTTAAATTACTTAACAATAATGACTGACCATACCATATTTAAAGATAACACTTATTTGATATTTACTAGAAAGGTAAAACCAATGTGTGAACGGATACTAAAGTATGTTACATTTTAGTTAAAGGATACAAAGATGGAGAATCAACAGTTATTTGGAGCAAGACATGATACATGTATGAATTCTATCCTCAATGTGAATGATTGTTTCCGAATCAATTTAAACTAAGAGTAGATTATAACGGTACAGACGCTTTAAAACGACATGTTAATGGCG
This sequence comes from Cyrtodaria siliqua, assembly GCA_037043455.1. Lineage (NCBI taxonomy): Eukaryota > Metazoa > Mollusca > Bivalvia > Adapedonta > Hiatellidae > Cyrtodaria > Cyrtodaria siliqua. Next base: position 151,633 of record JAWPHD010001039.1, read on the forward strand.
TCAGCACACGCTGAAAGCATCTATAACCCAGAGATATTGGTTATTTCAATGAAAAGGCCAATGGCGAATATTAAGTTTGAGGGAGTTGTTTTCAAAACATTAGTTTTTCCATGTTGCTAAAGATCGAATTATTCAAACATGGAAAGAACGGTAAGTACTGATTCAAGGGAAATAACTTGCGATACATAACCTGGATTTTGAGCATAAGCTTAATAATTATGTTAGGAAGAGGGAATCTTCTCTAACACAAAAGGCAGCATTAATAGGCAATATAAGTATAACACATAGACGTTCATGTATTAATATATATGAATATAAAAAATAAAAACCTAGAATACCACAAAGAAAATATGTAATAACTTTGAAGAAGTCAGAGCAATAACGGAACAAACCAGTAAATGTACTATAACACAAAACAAATCTACATTCCCTCAGACTTAATCAAAATAATATCACGATTAAAGTACGTTGTTTGCTTGTTGTTTTTTTCGTGTGGAAAAGCAATACGTTTTGATATATTTGTTCAGAATATATGAAGTCTATCTTTATAAATTTAAAAGCAAATGCCAACATAATGCGTAAAATATCCGACAGTGTTATGGTTGGTAACATATGGTAGTTGGGTATGTATACGCGTGGTTATGTTCAGTTAATATCATATGTAAACTGTTTATTATATAAAGCAATATAAGAACATTGAACTAATTATACATGTGTATCTTGGGAGTGAACAGGCACAATAAAATCGAGTGTATTAATTTTCTCTCCTGTTGTGTTCGTTCGTTCCAAGGGATTCCCTTTTCAGTATATATTGTTAAACAAACTGCACAATATCATACGTTGTGACATATTTATTCATCATGTTCACATCCAATGTTTTTATAGATATTATGAAAAAGTACCTATTTATTTTCTTACCCTTTATGGACTTTTCTTTTTTTCCACAAATAAATATGCTTCTTATATAATTCGACATGACATACACATTAATACAAAGTCTGTTTTCACGTCGACTTGACTTTGTGTAAAATAAGCTTCCACCTAATGCAGGTTTACTAGTTGTTGTATTTATGCAACCATTGTGACGTATACATTTGTATTCAGATTATCGATTTATACATAGTATGCCAGCTTTGTATTTGGCCGAGGTGTTTTAGCCCGGCATTTGATCATATCTGTTCAAAATAATAATTTTGTCAAATTTTCAAATCCATAACTTTGAATGAGACATTCTAAATTTCAAATAAAAGCGCTCAATAATCGTTTGTCATAAACTGGTACATTGAATTACTTTTGTAATATGATACAATATCTCTAGATCAAGTGTAAAGCTTAATACCTCGGTTTATAAATTATAAAATATGGACGATTTAAAATAAAACGAAACCAACATATGTTTATGTAGATATCATTGAAAGGTCGCTCCGAATGGTGTATTTTATAAAACATAGGGCATTTACATTTTATAATATAAATATTTTAAAAGTACCAGTTATTTGTTTTACAGACATTATCAATATATTTGTATCATGTCCTCAGTGTGAAGACAGACAGTTAGACTTATTGTTAAGATATAAACGATATTCAGGCACATATATAGTGTAGTCAGTTTTAAATCTCATTGACAAGTGTCTTTTCTACAAACCAATTTAAAAAAAGATTAAAAAACATAAATAAAGTGTCCTACCTGTAATTGACTTGTTTATGTGTATTGCACAGTTCTTATATATCCGCAGTAGAGTAAACTTAATAACTAGTTCACCTCTATGCACGCTACTTGATACGGTCCGTGTGCAAAATATGTTGATGTGTGCATTGGTTTTATTTTTTTTAGACGGTGACTGTATAAACAAATTGGTGTATTTTTGCGAATTATTTTTACTTTACTTGTTTTACTTTATGGAAGGGCCGAGGGGTTTAATTTCAATTCCGCATGTTGACAATTTTACCTTAAGTTTGTTGTTTGAATACATTTTCATCTCTTAAAGTTCACAGAAACAATGCATGTTTAATGTACCGTTTATCTTTACGCTAAAATTACATTTGCGTTCACAGAAAAGCTTTGCCTCCTTGTTATATCATTTTTCATTTGGCTATTATTCGGTTTGCCAGAACAGGTTTCAACATTAAATTCCTTTTATTGTTAAGATGCACATATGTTTTTTTTTCTTGTTTTATCAACCATTAGGTGAACAGTTTGCTTTATGTCAACGTAGTATCGTATCGGTGTTAAGTGTTAAATTACCCCGTTTATTTATCAAATTCAGGATTATATCCATACCCCACATAACAAAGGGCGCACATGTTTTCCGGGTGCGGGGAAGGGGTCGATGGGGCATTTTGGAAGCGTAATTTGAGAGTGTTTTTTGTTATTGTTATTTTATTCAAGATGGTTTTACTATGGATGGCGTTTTCGACATTTCCAGTGGTTGGGAGATCTGGGGTAAGAAAGGGATTCCCTGCGGGAAGAGGTGTTTATGAACATATCTAGGCGTATGTGTGTGTAAAAACCCTTAGCTATGTTAGCTAAGGTTTGTTCAAGATTTTTCATCGGGCTGAGGTAAGGAAAGGATGTACAGAGTGTGTATGTGTTGAGTTGGTCGGGGGAGCTTGGGTAAGGAAAGGATTTTTTCTGTTTTTTTTAAAAATTTCCTTGGGATGTTTATGAAAATATCAAGGGGGCATGTCTTCGAGATTTTCTACAGGGTCTAGTGGTAAAGAGAGGATTTTCAATGGGGAGGGGGAGCGTGTTCATGAAAAAAGTCCATGGGTGGGTGGGCTTTCGATATTTGTTCATGATGTGGTGCATTTTCAAGATCATCCGGACGGGAGTTGAAGTGAGGGAGTGGATGGGCTGGAGTAAGAAAGGCATATCCAGGAGCGGGTTACGAAAACATCTTTGAGGTGCTCGGGTAAGAAAGGAGTTTTCAGGGAGGGTGTTTATATAAAAATTCCAAGGGGCGTTTTTGAGAATTGTTTCCAGAGGTTTGTTTTAAACATGTTCCATGGGTTAGGCTGAAGTAAGAAAAGGACATCCATGTGCGGTTTAAGAAAAATACCTTGAGGTGCCCGGGTAAGGAAGAAATTTCAAGTCCATAAGGGTTTTGATTTGTCTCTAGGGTGATGAGTGGGTGGTTGGTTCGAAGATTTTCCAGGAAGGCGGGGATTCCTGGGCGAAAAATCACAAAATTATAGTTGAACTCTGTAGAATCTTTTGGGCAAGAAAATATACAAAACAAACATGTTACTTCATTTTCATGCAAGACGATATGTCCTCCAGCCATGAAAAGCGATTTTATGATTATACATGTATAAGCCATTTACAAGCCTTTCAATATAGAACTTTACCAAAAAATTTTTAATCTATATTAGAGATGTTGCACCATACATTACCTCTCACGAACAGACTCAATAAAACCGAGTCTGCTACTTTTATCTATTGTTTGTGTGTGTTGCTTCCAATGGATCCTCTTTTCAGTACTTATTGTTCACGAGATCAATGAGAATCAAAGTACTGAACTACAATACCATTAGGTGGAATGAATGTTTCGAAATGTGTTCTGAAATCACATGACATACTCTTGAGGAATAACTAGGTGCATGGAAACATGTGTGCAGCAGTGAATATATGGATTTCAAGGCAGAAGGCTGACACAAAATGTAGAACTAACACCAGTAGGAGAAGAAATGTTCACTAGCTGATGGACAGGACAATTAGAAGTACTAAATTGATATGCACTAATATTTGGAATGTTGGCTTGAGGAAAATTGATCGGGAAGTGTGAGATTAGGAATTGCGAGGAAAATGGGAAATGGAAACGTCTGTAGAGCTTTAGCTTTTAATGAATAATGGAAGGAAAAACCAAGCGTGATTATTATTTTGTTATTAACACAAACTTAATTTAACAATTTTAACGAGCGCAATTTTTCTACAAACATGAAGTCCATCCATAGCTGAAACATACTACTGTTACAGGTTCACTACCTGTACAGCTTTTGTAAAAACAAAAAAAAGTCATTTTAAAGCATGCTGATCCATGAAGGAAATTATTTTGAAAAGTATCACGTAAACGAGCATTTCCTCTCGCGAGATCATGCATTGTGTGGTGTTTATTATACCACGTTTGGGATCTATTAACTATAGTTTGATATTTCACATCCATATGTATGGGATTGAAACCAAACAGGAAAATGTTATAAGAATGATGTAGAACTATCACTAAGTGCTGATTCTCCGGCCACGTACTGTTATAAAGACAATGAACACATTTATGACGTTTCAATCCATTCTGTTAACTGATTGAACAAAGATCAGTTTACATATCCATCTGTAACACACTTGGAAGATTAAGGGCCATAACCTTGTGATAACGAGTTACAGCAATACGGACTATGTTTATTGATACCAAATAAATGTCAGAAGCCATACGGGCTATGTTTATTGAAACGAAATACATGTCAGAAGTTTCATTTCATTATGTCACGTTGTTGAACATATCAGTTTTCATACCCATTTGTTAAAACAATGTGTTTAAGTAATGCAGAGTTATTTAACTTGCATGTTATATATATTGAAACCCATTACATGTTTTGTTAGACCGATGAAGCTGAATAACGCCATTTCCATAGCAATTGACTGTATAGATAACAATATTTATAGATATTTATTTACATTCACTTGATACTTTATGTTGACCAAAATTGCATCGAATTTCACACTTCACTTTACGGTAGGCTGGGCTAATTTTGCATGCATCCAGTTTACTTTAATAGAATATAGCTATTCCAACACTAAGACACTGCACTGACGATAACTGTATTTCTTAAACATATGTTTCACTATCAACCACTCAATGCACATTATTGTGATACTATAACAACAGGAAAATTTATGCTAATAGTGTAAATATAAGAACTGATTCGCACAATTTCGGCATTTCCGTCGTCTCTAGTGAATGGCAAAGATACCCAATAGCGCTTCATGGAATTTTCTATTCACTACCGGCGTTCAAAACACCGCGTAAACACCGAAAATGTGCGAATCATTTCCTAAATATACACCTTCTCATGCCAAATACAACGGGCTGAAAAAAAGGTTTCAGAGGGCAATAACTATATAATGAGTATAGTATGACATGTTGCAGAATCTTGTCTTGCATGAATTGAAGGCAATGTTTTGCTACAAAAACAGAAACCCCGTTAGCCGATTTATCCGTGTGGGTGAGATTAATGCATGACCCTGCTGTTTATATGCGTACAGCCTTATTACTCCTTGCTGACTGTTATACGCCTGATATAGTAGTATAGGCTGATGCCTAATACACACCAGGTCATACAACAAATTGACAGTTTTGAGTCACTGTCTATAATGACCAATCCGTCTAAAACGCGGCAATTTGTATTGACACTTTAACTAGAACAAAGTAGATGGGGTTGGGGCGGGTGGAGAGGGTCCATCTCAAATATACGCACTTCGCTGTCATGTGCACATCTTATTTTTAATAGTTTTATTTTTATATATTTACATTAATTTTTAATTACTACTTAATTTCTTCATCTTTCGTCGGTTTTTGCGCACAATATGACCTATTTATGTGTCGACGTGCCGTAAAACACAATTCAATCAATCTTAGTCAACCACTATGTCATAAACGAACACCCTCTATAGCTGGCTTAGGAAAAGGTCAGGTAACAAAGGAAACAATAAGAATGCAAATCAATTAATGTCATTAAACAATTTAAAAACAAGCTGTAATGGTAATTTTGGTGAATTTGATCTTCTGATCTTGACATCCTGACCCAGAGATCAGAGCATGGTTTTGAAAAGTTCGTTGTCATCTACACATTCTAGGCAACTGTGCTTTACATGAACACTATCCTCCGACTAAACTGAAAGGTACTACAATGTTAATACTATGAAAGAGTTATTTAATACAGTAGATTTTAGTCTTGTTTTAGATTTCCTGAAAGAGATCAGACTATATAAATCATTGTAATGTGTTCTTATATATATATACTTGTTTATACACCCGTTGACGGACATTCGTTGATTTACATACATAGTTTATATTACACCTTATCATCCCTTATTTTTTAATAGTTTTATCTTTATATATTTACATTAAATTTTAATTAATACGTCATTTCTTCATTTTTCATCAATTTTTGCGCACAATATGACCTGTTTGTGTGTCGGCGTGCCGTAAAACACCATTCATTCATTTCTCCGACTGATGCAAGAGGAATTAAGGCTACGAAGAAACAAAATTCGTGCTGATCCCATATAACCGTAAGTCCCGTACACCAGGGAAGAGGATTCGTACATTACATCGAAAAACGCTTTCACATTGTATGTGTATATCATTTCTTATAATATAATATGAAGGAAATGTCATTCAAACATATAAAAAATCTTTGGTGTAATGTTCATTTTGGTGAATTGAATTTAACCAATGGACCTTGACCTCTGGTCCCAGTGATCAGACCCTATTTTCACCACCTTTGTTGGCATAGACACTTCCTAAGCAACCACTGTGCCAAATACCCTCTTTTCATTGATGTAGGAGGTGGTTAGATTACGAAGAAACAATACAAATGCATGCTGACCTCGTGTGACCACGAGTCTCCTCCTACAAGAATAACTATCTATATCGAGAGGCAATGGCGGTCAGAAAACCTGTCAAAAGGTACGTCGCGCGTTTAACGATGTATCATGTATTTTACGATAGCTTCAAACCTATATATTGTTGTCCCTTGAGCAATATATCCCAGTCTGTCCATAGCGTATACTTGACTATTTGCTTTAATTGCAACAATGACAATATGGAGCCTAACTTTGACTCTATGGCCGCATTGTGTTTTGAATCGAGAGAGGAAACATGTTCAGGCTTTTTTACTCAGCATAAATGTGTGCTGCTAACTACATGTATGCCACATAAAGCTGTGTTACTTACTACATGTATGACACATAACGTTGTGCTACTTACTACATATATGACACATAAAGCTGCGCTACTTATTACATGTTTGAAACATAAAGTTGTGAGGCTTACTAAATTTATGATACATAAAGCTGTGCTACTTACTACATATTTGACACATAAAGCTGTGTTGCTTACTACATGTATGACACATAGAGCTGTGCTACGTACTACATGTATGACTCATAAAGTGTTGCTGCTTACTACCTGTATGACACTTAAAGCTGTACTACTTACTACATGTATGACTAATAAAGCTGTGCTAATTACTACATGTTTGACACATAAAGTTGTGTTGCTTACTACATGTATGACACATTAAGCTGTGCTACGTACTACATGTATGACACATTAAGTTTTGCTGCTTACTACCTGTATGACACATAAAGCTGTGCTACGTACTACATGTATGACACATACAGTGTTGCTGCTTACTACCTGTATGACACATAAAGCTGACTTACTTACTACATGTGTGATTCATAATGTTATGCAACTTACTACATAAATGATACATAAAGCTGTGCTGCTTTCTACATGTATGACACATAAAGCTGTGCTACTTTCTACATGTATAATACATAAATTTGTGAGGATTACTATATGTAAATGATATCGTAAATGAACTAGGGGTAAGTGTTGTGACTCGTGCAATTTTTTAACAATAAATGAGACATAATGCATGTCATAAATTTGAAATCTGTATATCATTGGATAGATTCGCAAAACACCCAAGTGTCCGTGTAAAAGGTATGCATTGCGTTCCACATTGAGTATATCCGCTGCTATTATACTGTTCTGCACGTTTCCAGTAATAACCCCTACGTGATTTGTGACATATTGTAATTTTCGGCTCGAATTTAGTTTTCTGATGTTGATGTATATAATGTGTATCAATTCAGCGATATATGCATTTTAATAGTCGAGTATATGTTCCGGTTTACAACTTCAATTATAACTTCTGGTCCATTTATTACTTAACCAATATACTAAGTTCAAAAAGGGGCATAACTTCTGCAGAAAGCAGCACAGAGTTATGAATCCTGATATGCTGGGTCATGTTTTGATGTAGAACAAATGTAAACAGTTTCAAAGTTGTAGCTGTTATGGACCTATGACATAGTGCCAATTTAAATACAGGAATTTCAATACTTATGGCCAGTATTTTACCCCCAACATTTTGGCCAGTCTTTTACCCCCAACAGTTTAACAACAACAACAACAACATCATGTCACGTGCTCCTCCATAATGCAGTATCAAAAACCAATCAAAATATAGACAGCGTGATTCTTCCGCGCCGCCAATAACTTCGAATGAGTCATTCTAGATTTGTCATTAAAGCGCTCACTCGATACTCGCGTGTCACACACTGGTATATTGAATTGCCTTTGTTATATGAATCAATAACAATCTATAGTTGAAGTGTAAAACGTAATAACTCGGTGTATACACATACAATATGGATAAATTTAAAATAAGCTAACAAATGAATGAATTACATATTGATGTTGATATGTCATTGAACGTTGTTTTTTTTATAAATCATAACAATTTTGAATTTTATAGATACAAATATTTTAAAATTCCCATGTATTTAGTTTACAGAAATTATCAGAATGTATGTACTACATCCTTAATGTGAACGATAGAATGTTCCATTTATTGTTAAGATACAGATATTCATTATTGTATGTAAACGGTGTGCAAAGAGCATCATAATTACATCTTAGTATAATATACCATAAAGTAAGATACGAACTCGCTAAATGCAAACATAACTAAGAGTTCCATACAGATTAACTACTTTGGAACGGCAAATGGTCAACTGCCATTGGGGTGTTACATTTGGTAGAGTTGTTTGCAAATCTTTGCTATGATCGGTAGCAAGTATTTTGAAATTATTATACCGTTCATGAACAATCTCAATCAAACCGAGACTGCATTATTTTTCGTGTTCGGCGATGACCCCTTTCATACTCTTTATCACTGTGTTAGACAAGATTAATATTGCAAACAATGTCTATACAAATCTGGACACAAAAGGAATATATAAAAATAGCACAAATGGTCATGTAAGCATTCGAAACCACACGTCCGTATTACGCATTATGTATAATCGTTGAACAATAGAGATAGGACTGTAAGATACGAAGCTGATTTTCTATACTACACTAGACGATACTAATAAGTACCCCGATTTTAAATGCCAATAAAACATTTAATTCGCTCTAATTTTGAACACGTTCTTTAACGCGGTGACTGAGTGTGATTCGATTATCAAAATGATTATTTGTCGTCATATATTTGTTTTGATAAATCTGTTAAAAATATATTGATGAGTTTGCGAAAGATATTTTGTCAAAACTGTGCATTCCATTTAAAATATATTAAATAAAAAAATCTTAGTGGAGTACTTATAAGTGTCGTATTGTGTATTACCAATGACATATACCTAGGATGTACATGTAGTTATATAATGACAGTTGAATGATTGTAACGGTTTTCGCTCTGTGCAATTAAATCCCATGAATGATTTTGAACTTGGTTATAACATAGTTACTTGTGACTTAGAAATCTGTGGGTTTACAGAATTAGTACTCATACAAATAAAACAGAATTGACATTTAAATTAAAGTGAGTATTGTCACATTTAACATATTCTGCTACTTCCTTCTGTTGTTTTGATTAGTTGCTTCCGAACGACCTCTTGTTTCTCTTAATTGTTTAACAAACTAAACAATATTATTTTTAATTTGAAACCTTGCCAACATTTTTAAATACATGATTGATTCATTGTATCTGTATTGAATATTCAAAGCAAATGCAGGCACATATATAGTGTAGTCATTTTTAAATCTCATTGACAAACGTCTTTTCTACAAACCGATTTTAAAAAAAGAGTAAACACATAAATAAAGTGTCCTACCTTTGACTTATTTACGTATATTGCGCAGTTCTTATATATCCGTAGTAAAGTCAGTTCCAAATCTAGTTTCGTTTTCGACGTGACTGTACTATGCAAGTTACTAGATTCGGTCCGTTTGCAAATACGTTGACGTGATCATTCGTTTTATTTTTAGACAATGAAACAAAGGGAGATTAATTCAACATTTTTGCAAGATTATTTGGGTTTCTGCTTCATATAATTATCGTACTTTGCGAATTGTTTATATTATAGGTGGGTTTTTATGGAAAGGCATAGGGGTATACTTTCAATCCGCATGTTGACAAAATATATTTTTAAGCGGCGCATACATATTTAATTATTGTATGACCTGAAGACCTGGATAGAGTTTTGATTTGTAGTGCAATTTTGCAATTCACATGCGGATAAGTTTCTCTGAAAACATTGAATTGTTAATGTATCATTTATCTTTACTCTATAATTGCATTTCAAATGTTTGCGTTCTCAGACAAGTTTTGCCCTTTATTATATCATTTCTCTTTTCGCTAGACAGTAATAGTTTTGCCAACACAGGTGTCTACATTCAATTCCTCTTTTTGTTAGGATAAATTCTTAATTTCCCGGTTTATTTTATAACAATAACAAAAAAAAAATCATATCCTCTCCCCCACATAATGAAGGACAAATATGCTTTCCATCGGAGTGCGTGGTCGTTGTGGGGGTTGGGTTTTTTTGATGTGTTTACATGTATCATTTTTGCTTTTAACAGGGTTGGTGTTTCGGACATGTTCAATGTGTTTGGATGGGGTGGGACGGAAGGGACGTACAAGAAAAATGTGGGGACTTGGGTACGGAAGAGATTTCTGGGGCGGGCGGAGTTATGAAATTAGAAATTCAGGGTGCTGTTAATACTTTTGCAGGAAGGTTGGCGGCTGCGATAAGGAAAGGATGTGTATGGGATGTGTAAGAAAAAACACCCGATTTTTTGTACTGCCCAATTCACCTAATTGTACTATAACAGCGGGAAAAATGGTAAAGAATGTAAATATAAGATAAATTCTTACTTATCGGCGTTTAACACAATAGGCTGGAAAGAAAGGTTTTGACGGGCATTAATTGCATTGACCACGGTATGGAAGATGGCAATGATTACCCAAATTATGTAGGAAATTTCATTAAAACAGAGTGAAAATCTATGATTTAATGCTCATTTTGATGAATCTGACTTTTGGACCTGACCTGTGGTGCCAGGGCTCAGACCCTGTTAGCATCTACTACACTGTATGCCAATTACTCTTCTACAGTTGATCTAGGAGGAGGTTAGGGTACGAGGAAACAATAAAAATGCATTCTGAGCCAATATCACCATAAATGGACCGTACAACAAATCTAAAAAACAGTTCCATGGTGTATGCGTATATCATAACTATTTACAAGGAATACTTTCGTTTAAATCATTGAAAACTACAGGTTTATCATTCATTTAGGTGAATTTGACCTTTCAACCTTGACCTCTAGCCCAAGGGATCAGACTATGCATTCGAAACATTGTCATCTTTACATCTTAAGAAACCACTGTGCCAAATATGAATATCCTCCATCAACTAATTTCTTCGAAAAGTGCTGATATAAATACAAGTACACTTTCTGTGAACATGCGATCGAAAAATATAAAAAATCCACCATGATGTCTATCAGAGATAGGTACATGTCACCCTTGGAGTCAGACTTGCAACCATGGACAAGTCTCTGCCGAAGTACTGGTTGCAAATGTATCTCGAGGATGAAATCCTCCTATTTTACATACATAAACGCATGATAGATTATTTTGCTCACACTTTGTTCTTAGTATAGTCATAAACGAATAAGTAAAATTATGGCATTAGAATTGACACCAAAATAGGCAATCTGGCGTCATGATGTATCGTGTAAGATAGAATTATCTGTATGAGTTGTCTCTATATGTGTTAGCTATCATATTTGGAAAACACCTCATATGACTAAAAATGGGAAAATAAGCAAATATATGTTGACTGCAATCTTGAAATATTTATCACGCATTAACTTGGCTTTAAACTTGTATCTAATGTTAAAAACGGGTAGTAACATGCGCAGTTTTATATGTGTCTTTTATTCTACCATGGGTGTAAAAGTGTGTTATTTGAACATATCATAATCAACAATTAGTAATGTGCAAAAACAAGTTGAAAAACAACAGAGATTAAATCCTGCTTCGTTTGTATTCCTTTAATTGTATTATAAGTAGTCGTAATGTTTGTTTGGATACACCATGATAATGCATTTTCGCCAATACAATTCCACAAAAAGTAATGAAATATATTATTACTTAAGAAGTTGAACTATTAGTTGATGCATTGACCTTTGTCACAGTTAGGTTAATTTATTTCAAAGCAACTTGTTGTAGTTATAACCAGACATATGATAACATGTCTAAAATGCGATCTTCATGTGATAATCTAATGACACAATCATCAGACAAATCTTGTATTTAGGAGTAACAATTCTGAAAATACGAAATCTCTTTATGCTAAAACATGAGCTGATAGTGGATAATTCTATTCTATAGCAAGTAACGTAGCAACTGGAACGTATATCGATAAGGTTAAATACTCTGTATTTCATAGACAGTCAGTCTGACCTCAATACGAGTTTGGTAGTAGCTGTACTTAAACGGAAATGACAGGCACTGAAATATAAACTTTACTTTTAAAACAATTCGGTTTTGAGATTTGGAAACTGTGTTAAATTGATTTAAATCCTGGTTGTATTAAAGTAGGTATAACCATCGAATTATGAATTCAGAATTACAAAATGAGGCACTGGAAAACTATAGACAATGTGTTCGAAACATCACAAAGCTGGATATCCAACGGGTGTCAATTGAGGGTAATACCACCGATGATCATATATCTAAAGAGTATTATATAGAGGACTGGGGAGTTCAGCGCGAGTGTTTCTCGATGATGCCCTAGGAATCTTTATGTGAGGAAGCTATCCAGCTGGCTTGCGGAACGTCGGTGGTTGTACCCAGGTGCCCGCCCTTGCATGAAAATTGTCCGGAGGGGCACCTGGGGTCTTCCTCCACCAATGGAAGCTGGAAAGTCGCCATATGACCTTAGCTGTCGGTGCGACTATAAAATCCAATTCAATTCAATCAATTCTCGTTGATGCATGCCGATTGATATGCTTGGATATAGTAAGTAAAAAATCTGGTTAAAAAATATAGCCGAAGTCTGATATGCTATATTTTCTAAGAGGTAGCTGGCGTGGCGCAGTCGGTAGCGCGGCGGATTTGTAACCGGAAGCTCCGGGTTCAATCCTCCGTGGTGCCACTGAGTTCCGTCGGTGTGTTCTTTGGCAAGACACTTTACCTTAGCCTCGTCCGTCGGATGGGGAAGTAAACCGGGCGGTCCCGTGTATCGGTCTATCCTCCGAGCACGTTAAAGAACCAAAGGAATCTATTCGATAATAAGAGAAGGGCAGGTTCCCGGATTCCTATGTATCCTTCCCCTCTCTCTGGGGCGGCTCTAAATAACCTATACTGTGTTGATGAGCCGTTAAACAACATTCAATTCAATTCAATTATAAGAGGTACTTTTTAATCAGGAATTTCGATCATGTTTACATATATATACATGTAGGTACTAAACATATGTGGAAGAAACATCTAACTAGAATACACAATTAGATGATTAATTATTAGAATAGTAAAAAAAAGCTGGAAAAAGACACTTTAAATTAGAAAAAACAAGAAAAACAAGTTGACTTCACATTACCTCTCAAAAAACTAAATCTGCTACTTTTATCTCTTGTTTGTGTTTGTTGCTTGCAAGGGATAGATTCCCTTTTCAGTATTTATTGACAGTTTATGGCTAACTATTTATGGTAGATTACCATAATGAAAATATTATCTAAATGTATCATCAAGATAGTATACCATTTAAATCTGTACTTACCATTCTGGACCACTTTTACAACATGTACAGTTCAAATAAAATAAACTGAGTATATTTAACAGATAATGTATGGTGCTGAGGTCCATATGCAAGTTTATGGACTAAGCAGGCAGACCTAGAATGTTATATGGACCGAAGCACCATACAGTATGTGTTATATTATACCGAATCTGACCAACAAATTAAATCAATACGTTTTATGATTTATTTTGACGTCTTTTTGTTCACACGTCCGTTAATATAGCTATCGGACCGGGCGCCTGGTCAATATGCAACTTTATGGACCGGATGACGTCACATTAAACAAAGAGTGGAATATGCAAATGAGGTATATTATTAAATAAATTACTCACATTGTTTTAATGATATTGTGTTTGTGTGTTTAAGTCGCAACGACCGAATGTATATCGATAATCGATAACTAACGCCACTTAAAGAGAAAAAAAAAGAAAGAAATGTGTTGTTGATTTGTAATACACACATGGCAAGATTATCAGATGCGCGTGCAGCTTTAACCTACATGACTGTAATTACATATGGGGCTTAGTCAGAAGGAGCTATTGTATTTTGTATAACTATCACCTGCCAGTATAGTCTAATAGCGAACACACGCCGAAAAACGACGCTAGCGCAAGCGAATTCATATGATATTAGGTGTCAAAAGTATAGCTACAGAACAAACTACAGAAAAAATCCAAAATAATAAGCTGATAGTCGTTAATGGTGTACGCGTTATTAAAATAGAAAACGAAATGGGAAGAAACATAAAGGCTGGCAGTCCATTTATCCATCGAGAGCAGACGAGACAATTTCTAAATAAAATATGCCATTTTATCACATCATCCACATTCTGAAGTATAACAAGCAAGGTTTTTCTTTCAGTGACATGCGATTTCAAAAAAATCCTAATGCTATAGTACGGTGACATGAACCGACTTTCTCTGCCAAAATATAAAATTCGGCAACTATATGTGTGAATGTGTTAAGCACAACTGAGTGACTATTTTGTATAGAAACTTTGCAAAACAAAACTAATTGATCATTAGGCATGTCTGTATTCGGAAAAAAGGTCGAAACACTTTCAGATACTAGTATATAAATCCGATCAAATGAACTGTTCATCCGAATGTTTCACAATACCACATTTTCACAATTTACAATGTAAGTGCACGCTTTGAATGCACATGGCATATAAAGAAAATCTTCTCTTTTTTATCAATGGTGTACTTCGAAACATTGAGTATGTGATAAAATAGTTTATTTTATTTTTAGAAATGATGAGAAGCATTTCTGCTCTCGCTGTATAAATGGACTATTCTATAGACCAATTTAATTCACATAAAAAATTAACCGACTCTGAGTAAAAGTGTACCAAGCTTTGTGGATATAATGGGCACAATTTCTCCACATAAACCCCCAGTCCGCGCGGTGGTGGGGTGATACGAATCAACCGACTTCTCGTTACTTAGCAGAGGGGTAGGACCCCCACACGAAAAGTAACCCACCTGTTGACCGTAGGTGGCGACCCGTGTCGTTGGAGAAGGGAATCCTGGTGGTTGAGTGGCGTGGAGATCTGGTAGTTATCTCCACGTTGCAACACACCACTTTGGTCCGGACTTCAACTAGACGGGCGGACAGATTTGGCACGATCTGATCAATCGGTTTGTCACGCCAGATATAAGAGATCCGAGATTATTATTCAGACAGTATCTGTACACTGTATCTTATTTACCCTTTATATTGTTCTACTTTAAACATTATATAGACAGGGTCTTTTATGGCGGTGGCGCAATGGTTATATATTTCCAAACGCTATATGGCTATACTCATGCCACTTTTTAGGCGGAACATAGGTGCGGCTCTTTGACATTTTAGTTAAGGGGTTATGTCTGCTGGGTGGTATGAGGGTCTGATGCGTTAGCTTTATATGAGTATACCTTCTACGTATTCTTGGCATTTTGACTGTTGGATATCCACAGCAAATGTCCCCTTGTTGGACTCCGAGGTGGGTGAGAAGCGTGGAAGATGAATTCTTAACGCCCATCATGGCATAACAAAACGCACAAACTACTCATCAACGTAAATAAAACAGAACATGAATCTGATACTGAGGAACCAGTGATCAACCAGTCCTTTCCTCGTTTTCTCATTCTCGAATCGGAAAACGGGGAAAGGCCTGTCAAAGATATGTCACCTTTTGTGATCCAGAAAACTGTCCATTCCATTGCTGGACATGTAACACAAATAAAAAATCTCCTTTTTGAAACGGAAAAAAAACTCTCACTCTGATAATTTACTAACAATTACACAAATTTTAAACAAAAAGTCAAATGCTACCCTCACACCTCTATGAACATCTCCAAAGGCGTCATCAGGTGCCCGGATCTCTGCGGAGTACATGAGGAAGAAATTAGCAACGAGCTTGCGCCACAGTTGGTAGCTGCGGCTCGCCGAATAACCATAAAGAGGAATGATAAAATTATTAGTACAAATACTATCGTCCTCACATTTGCAACACCTGTCTTACCAAGGACAATAAAGGTGGCATATCTGCAATTACATGTTGACGCCTACATTCCAAACCCGTTACGTTGCTACAATTGCCAAGCCTTTGAGCACTACAAGTCCAGGTGTGCTAAAGAAGAACTTTGTGGTCAATGTGGCGAGTCTGCATTCAAGCATAAAATTACATATGCTATATTTTCTAAGAGGTACTTGGAGAAAGTACACTTTCAAATGTACCATCTGCGGTCTAGGACATCACGCAAATTCAAAATTATGTGACAAATTTAAAAAAGAAAAGAAATCATAAAAGTTAAATATACACAAAACCCTCCCTTTCCAGAAGCACGAAAATTGATTGAAGAAAAATATAAAATTTCAAGTCCGACCTCTTACGCATCTATTCTAAAAAACAACAGCAACACACATAGAATGCAAGTATGCAAGTACGCAATACGAACCACAGTCAGAAATTCAAATACAAAGAATACTTCCTCAGTATCAAATCCAAACAAAAGTCAACAAATACTACTTATCAAACTTATTCATTTAAATCAAACACAAAATCGGCAAGCTCTGGCAATGTCAAGAGCACGTCAATTTCTCAGAATTGGAAAGCGGGTTCTTCTAAGACTGTGAAGCCTAGTAGTTCCCAAGTCGTGAATCCTAATAATTACTCGGTTGGAAGGCCTAGTGCTGCTCAAACTAAGGAAGTTGGAAAGCCTAGAGTCCTTCTCCAACTAGGGAGCACAAGGAGCAGCCAAAGGTGTCTAACGGCCATATTGAGTTGCATAACACATTCGAACAGCTAATGGACATTTCAGAGCTAGCATCTGTACTGACAGTTCCATCCTCTCATGAAAGTTAGTCAAGGTGCCACTTCAGCTGACTTCTTCCAGGGAGGAGGATTCATCAGTCAAGATGTCACTGCTTGATTGTCGTATGACCTCTCCTAAGTCTAAGGCAAAAATTAAAATAAAAAATCGCCTTAGCGCAAAATAATGGATAAAACTAAAAAGATCATTCAATGGAATTGTCGAGGTTTGAAACCAAATTATGATGAAATCATCTTAATTTTAAATGAACACAACCCTATTGCCTTTTGTCTTCAAGAAACATTCTTGAAGACAAGTGATCAGCTATCTTTTAAACAATACTCACTATACAATCATATTTGTGATACCGGGGACAAGGCGACTGGTGGAGTTTCGATAATCGTTAATCGAAACATTCCTCACAGACCTGTTGCGTTGAAAACAAATGTGCAAGCTATTGCGGTCAGTGTTACGATGCACAGAGTTATAACAATATGTTCCTTATATTTACCACCTAGTTCTTCACTAGACCCTAAAGATCTAAATCACCTAGTTGCACAATTGCCATCACCTTTTATACTCTTGGGTGATTTTAATGCACACAATTACATCTGGGGTTGTAAATATATAAACGATAAAGGCAAGAAAATTGAGGATTTCTTAGCCAAAAACAATTTGTGTCTTTTTAATGATACTAAGTCACATACATATTTACATCCTGCTACAGGCTCTCATTCTTCCATTGACTTACCAATATGCTATTCAACGCTTTTCATGGAATTTTCATGGAGTGTTGGAGACGACCTCTGTGGAAGTGACCACTTCCCCATCTTTCTGGAAAATATCGCCCCTCCACTTCCCGAAAAAAGGCAACGATGGAACCTTCGCAAGGCTGATTGGACTACGTTTCAATCTCTTTGCGAGGAACAATTAAAGCCTACCGTTTTCGAGGATGTCGAAGACGAAACTACCCTTTGTAAAAAAAATCTTCATGATATAGCTGATCAAACTATTCCAAAATACTAGGCAAATCAAAAGCGCCCACATAAACCATGGTACGACGATGACTGCAAAAATGCAGTCAACGATCGTAAAGCTGCATTCAATAATTTTAACTTGCGGCCAACTCAAACAAATTTAGATAACTTTAGAGTTTTTCGTCGTACTATTATGGTTAGCAATAGGGAATCCTGGCGATCTTATGTCTCTAGGCTGAATTCTCGCTCATCTCTTAAGAAGACATGGGACATGGTCCGGAAAATAAGCGGTAAAGGTAGTTCTAGTTCTCTAAATCATCTTAAAACAGATGATGGAGATATAACGTCTGTCAAAGATATTACAAACACTTTGACAGAAACGTTTTCAAAAAAGTCTTCTTCTGAAAATTGTCAACCAAATTTTCTCAAAAATAAGAAACTAAAAGAACAGAAGGAGCTTAACTTCAAGTCGAAACACTCGGAGAAATACAATAAACTATTCACTCTCAGAGAACTCCGAGAGTCCGTTAAAAAGGCTCATGATACATCAGCTGGTCCTGATGATATCCATTATCAATTATTAAAACATTTACCTGAATCCTGTCTCTCTACTGTAAAAATCACTATTTATCAAATTGTTACTTGCTCAACATTTTACAATTCACGCTATTTTATTCATAATAACTAATTCACATAAACTCAAAACAGATTTACTTACATGTGCTTGCTGCTTAATAATTCATAGATGCTAGCTATGTGACATTGTATCTCAATTGTACTAAGAAATCGGAGATCATTTGGTTTTGTGAGTTGCAATTTTGACAGCTGTCCGCCATTTTTGATTCCAGTTTCTGTCACCGGTCAAGGTACGGATGTAAAATTCTACCCCATAAATTAATCCCATGTAATTGGCACAGAACAGACAAACTCTTATTATCATGAACTTTCATAGATTTTATATTAAACCATGTTTATTATCTTAACTTTTACGCATTCTTTGAAATAATACTGTCGACCTTGACAAACGCTTACGTCACTGTCATCGTCTGAATTTCCGTCGACTGGAATTGTTCTGAAACTTCCTCAAACTATAGTTTTAAAGTCTTTACCTGATAAAGTTGGGTATCAGCATGTTCGACTCTGTAGTAGGAATCTATTGATGTATATAGTATTTGTCATAGTTTTATATTTATTGTATATTTGTTGAGAAACTATTGTCCAGTGCTAGCGGGGGGCCGGTGAGCAGGTGCTCCCAGCCCGGCTTGACTGGATCACCGGTTGCAATACGATTGGCTACCGGCGATCCTGGTCACAGTCGATTGGTTGAGACTGTTCACCGGGCTTTCCTGGCACTGATTCATTGGTTATTCTTGTCACGTGTTACTACGCAGCCTCTATATATAGCTGGACAACAACTATTAGTTATCTCCATCGTCAGTACGAATATTTGTACCGGTACCAGTCCGGTCAAAGTCTGGTTGCCCGGTAACATATACACAAATAGGCCTGACATACATAGATCCGTTTCCACAGCTAACTTAAGTAAGCAAACAAGTTTAAGATTTATTGCTTTAATAGTCGTCCTAGTTTAGCTATATGAGAGGCTCGCGCTTAATATAAGAACGGTATTTTCGGTTATTCCAGAAATATCACATAATTTACTTATTAAAATAAGTGTTAAACAAAATCCTTCGGCTTTATCTCTGTTATTTAAAACCTGTGTGAGGGTTGCTACATTTTTGGTGTCAGAAGAGTGGGATGTTATTTCTACATAATATCTAGAACCCACCCTAGGAAACTACAAGGAGTTCGCCAAGGAGTAGTTGTAGCACTAAATCTCTTCACACTCAGTACAGTAGATCTATTTTCAAACATGTCTATAAGTGAAGATTCGGAAGTCCAATCTCGAGTGATTGACGAGGACAACATGAGCATCTGTTCTGACGATGGAGATCAAAGTATGGCCAATGTTGTTGATCAACTGTCGAGAGACCAGAGTTCTCGACATAGCGAAAGGAGAAGCCCAGTTCTCAATTTACAAGATGGATATCAAAACCAAGCCAATGATGCTGACCAACACAACTTGTCAGTAGACCAGGTTTCCCCACACAGCCAAAGGAGAAGCCCAGTTCCCCATGTACAACAAAGGCCATCACCTAGCCCAAGTCATAGTTATAACAACCATAGATCACCAAGCCCTAGACATGTTAATTACCGAGACCATGTAAACATGCACAGAGGTCCCTCGAATAATACCAGATACCAAAGTCCAAATAGTCATAGGCAGCATCCTGACCATAACCAGAGCAGTCTATTCCCACCAATGGAGCCATATGATAGGACCTATCAAAGAGACCCTATACCGGTAGATAAAGTCTATCAACTCCAAGAACCAAATCTGACTAGAGCCCCACACAGTCAGTTTCCACATATGAAGCCAGAGTCTTATTCTGGCAGTATCAACTGGGAAGAATACCAATCCCATTTTGAAGATTGCGCGGAATTATCAAAATGGAGTAGCCGCAGTAAAGTTTTGTTCTTGGCTGCCAGTCTCCGAGGACCTGCGCGTACCTACTATATGAGCCTTGAAAGCGAAGAGCAACGTGATTACCACACGTTAGTTTCCAAAATGAGACAAAGATTTGGGGGAAGTAGGCACTCAAGCAAGTGGCTTTCCCAACTAGAAAACAGACAACGGCAGTCTGGCGAAAGCATAATTGCCTTAGGGGATGATCTTCGCCAGCTAGCCAAGAAGGCATATCCATCTCTGGATACTGCAGCAAGGGAAACCATTGCCCTGAACCAACTTTACAAGTTGATTCCCTTAGACATGAAATGCCGCTGCGTTGACCATGACTGCAGGACCATCCACAATGCAGTTGAGGTTATTGACCGGTATGAATCCATCCTTGGAGAGTCAGGAACAGACCGGAAGAGAAACAACCTGCGTTCCATTGAAGTCGATACGAACATACCATCCATGCTCAAAAAGCTTGACTCCCGCCTGGAGAAGTTAGAAAGCATGTCACTTGCCCGCCAAAATTCATTTCAACCACGTGGTCCAATTAATGACCGCAACAAATCCAGAAACTGCTTTCTGTGTAACGCCCCTGACCATTTTTACAGGAACTGCCCACAGAAACAAGCCCATCCAAATAGCCAATGGGGTAATAAGTTCATACCTCGTCTCAATGACTGCCAAACAATTAACAATCAACATGTTAATCGCCAAGCTGTGAACCAACAACCTAACATGCAACAGCATTCGGGAAACGAGAACATGTCGACTCAGTAGGCCATGAGTCGACAAATGCTACTGTTAATGTAGAACGGCCTATTCCACTATCAAAAGATTCAGTAAGAACCGGTCATATAGGTGACACAAACTCTGGTTGGGACAATGGGTTTTATACCAAAGGTGAACTTTTCAATCTCCCTGTAGAATTCTTAGTAGACAATGGGTCCACCACATCTATTCCGTCATACACTATGTACAATAATATTCAGAGTGACATTAAACCCACCCTAATCCCAGTTCAATCTACAGTTCATGACGCAAGTGGTAATAAAATAAAGACTTATGGAAGCATGACAATTAACATTATTTTAGGAGGGCATGCATTTGAACAAAGTGTTATGGTGTGTGATGTGAAGCAAGATGGTATCATTGGGCAAGACTTTCTATTAAAATATGCTGAACACATCAGTTATAAACATGGCAACATTTTAACTAGCTTTAACGAAATAAATTGCTGGGTTGGAAATGAATCCGACATGTCCTGTAGGGTACTCGTAAGGCATACAACAATTATACCTTCAAACTGTGCAGCATGGCTCCCTGTAGAAATACCTGGAGCAGAACATTTGTCCCAAACTTGTTATATTGAGCCAAAAGTCATTTCAGATGATAACTACTCGATGATTCCTGGTATCATGAATACGTCGCAGTCAGAAAAATTCGTAAATGTTTTCAATTGTTCAGATAAACCTGTAACATTGTATGCAGAACAATCACTTGGTACATGCGAGTCCTATCAAGATATGGAAACATCAACACATCGTGTTGCTGTAACAAATGAAGTTTTAAGCCAAAGTTGTCAGGCTGAACTACCAGAACATATTCATGACCTCTGGAAAAGAAGTTCAGTTCACTTATCTGAGCCCGAGAGCAAGCAATTGGCTGAGCTGTTGACAAAATACAAAAGTATCTTTGCACAATCCTCAGGTGACCTGGGCCATTGCAATAGAGTTCAGCACAGAATACATACTGGTACTGCAATACCAGTTCGACAACCACCACGTAGACTGCCCATCGGCAAACGTGATGTAGAACAACAACACGTTCTGGAAATGCTTGATAAATGTCTCATAGAGCCATCAAATAGTGCCTGGAGCTCACCTGTTGTCATGGTCACAAAAAAGGATGGCTCCATCCGATTCTGTGTAGACTACAGAGTTTTGAATGACTTAACTGTCAAAGATGCCTATCCAATTCCCAGGGTAGATGAATGCCTCGACGCACTTTCCGGTTCGAAGTGGTATAGCTCGATGGACCTTAATTCTGGATTCTGGCAGGTCGGAATGGCACCCGAGGACCGTCAAAAGACCAGTTTTGCAACAAGTTTGGGTCTTTTCCAATGGACTGTTATGCCATTTGGCTTAGCAAACAGCCCATCTACATTTGAGCGCCTAATGGAAAATGTGTTGCGAGGACTTCAGTGGATCGAGTTACTCCTATATATGGATGACATAATTTCTCCAAGTAAATCTGTCGATGAAGGTCTGCAACGGCTTACACGAATCTTCGACAGGTTGCTTGAAGCTAATTTGAGACTGAAGCCATCGAAATGTGCCTTCTTCCAAGTAGAAGCCAAGTTCTTGGGACATGTTGTTTCTGAGCAAGGTGTTGCCACCGATCCCGAAAAGATTTCCTCCGTAAGAGATTGGCCAATCCCTCACACAGCCAAGCAAACAAGAAGTTTCCTTGGTCTTTGCTCCTATTTCCGACGCTTTGTCAAAGGTTTTGCTAAGATTGCAAAACCACTCCATAAGCTTTGCGACAAAGGTGCCAAGTTTGTGTGGACCGATGAGTGTCAACTGGCCTTTGACCAATTTAAGACTGCACTGACAACCTTCCCCATTCTGGCCTACCCATTACCAGGGATCCCATTCGTACTGGATACCGATGCTAGCGATAAAGCAGTTGGTGCTGTCCTCTCTCAAGTCCAAGATTAGCAATAGAGAGTTATTGCTTATATGAGCAAAACTCTCAACAAACACGAGACATCATACTGCACTACCAGGAAAGAACTCCTTGCAGTGATCCTTGCCCTGAGAACATTCCACTCTTACCTGTATGGCCAGTCCACTCTTGTCAGGACAGACAATGCGGCAGTCAGCTGGTTAAAACAATTAAAGAAACCATCAGGACAAATCGCTCGCTGGATCCAAGAGATTGAGACATATAGTTTGACTGTTGTACATCGCCCAGGTCTGAAACACTCCAATGCTGATGCTCTCTCTAGGCGACCATGCCGAGTGTGCGAAAGACAAGAGAGACTCAACGATGAAATCGGGAGCGATTCAGATGATGAGGATGGTCGACCTCAACCGGGTAAACTTCTGAATATAGTGTCTGAAAATGTTTCATCACTACCAGGTGGAAAAGAAGACACTGTTCGAGTAACTACGTCTTCTAACTCGACACAAGATTTGTTTCTCATTGACGGTTGGGATAAGGCTGGTATACAGAAAGATCAGAGACAGGATCCAACTATGAACCCTTTGCTCAGTGCCATAGAGTCTGAAACCGGTAGACCTGACTGGGATAAAATCTCAGATGGATCTTCATTTACGAAAACACTCTGGAGACAGTGGGACCGTCTTAAACTTGTAGATGGTGTACTCCACTGCACATTCTTTGACACCGACGCAAACAAGGATCACCTTTTGCTTGTGGTTCCAGCCAATAGAAGGTCCGAGATATTTCATCACTTCCATGATATACCGAGTGCAGGGCATCTTGGTAGTGAAAAGATGCTTTTCAGGATAAAGAGGTCCTTCTACTGGCCAGGTATGAAGGACGATGTAGGTCGATACTGCAAGAGTTGCGACCAGTGCACAGCCCGCAAGTCCTCTTCTGCCCCAGGTCGAGCCCCGTTATGTCAATTCCTTGTAGGCGAACCTATGGAAATGATTGCCCTAGACATCCTTGGTCCATTACCACTTTCAAACAAAGGCAACAAGTATATCCTTGTTCTAATGGATTTATTTACCAAGTGGACAGAGGCATATGGTTTACCAAACCAGGAGTCCCAATCAATTGTGGAAATTGTTGTCAATGAGTTTATTTGTCGCTTTGGAACACCATTACAAATTCTGAGTGACCAAGGTACCAATTTCTTGTCCAAGCTATTTTTGGAAGTATGTGACTTCCTGAAAATAGACAAAAAACGTACCAGCTGCATGAGACCCCAGGCTAATGGTGCAGTGGAACGATTCAATAGAACTCTACAGGCCATGCTCACCATGTATTGTGAAGAGGACCAAAGGAATTGGGACAAGTATCTTCCCCAAGTAATGATGGCGTACCGAGCTTCCGTACATTCACCTACTGGTAAATCTCCTAACAAGATGATGCTTGGCCGAGATGTTGTGCTACCAATGGAGGCAGTAATTGGGCGTCCTGACCATGGTGATCAACAAGTCGATGCGGACCAGTATATTGATGATCTTCGCGACACAATGCAAAAAGTCCATGAAACTGCACGTAAAAGTCTAAAGGTCAATTCTAACTACCAGAAAAGACACTACGATTTGAAGGCTAAGAAAAGGTACCTCGTTCCAGGTCAATCTGTTTGGTTGTACAATCCCAGTCGTCGTGTTGGAGTTTGTTCCAAACTTACCTCGAAATGGAAAGGGCCTTATGTTATCATCAGGAAACTGGATGACGTCACCTACATTGTGAAGAATTCCCCAAAAATGCCAGCAAAGGTCTACCACATTGACAGATTGCTACCATACCTTGGTAGGAATCCACCAACATGGTTCAATGCCAGCAGAGTGAAGGGATTATAAAAACTTTAAAAAAAAAAAGAAAAAAAAAAGAATATATATTTGTTTGACTTTTGACAAATTATTGTCTTGCGTGAAAGTATCTGGAACTGTTGATTAATTTTATAAGGCGGCTTATAATATAATGACATAGTGTACCATGGGAGTTGGATAAAATATGTTCGTCAATGTGACGGTGGCGGTTCACTGGACGCACCAAAGATCCATGTGACGAAAAGTATTTATGACCAGGATAGTGTAGAATGCAGTTCCTGTTGATGTGGCCTGATCATCCACTGCTCACAAGAAGCTGTAGATGTTGCATAGAAGCTTGAATCCGGATAAAGAGCTAGAATGCTGTAAAATAATTCCTCAGCCCAAGATGGAATTCAGAAGATGTTTCTCCCATGATCATCCTGATTATGGATTTACGTTAACCGTCGTATCGCCGCGCTTTTTCAACATCGCGTCCGTTTTCAACTGTCGCGAATTACTTGCGTCGAAGCAATAAAGCCTCACAATCAATTGATGACTTTGATTTTTACATTTTGTTAAAATATATATATAGCAAGAGTATGCATAAACAGTTTGAACAGTAGGACAACATGATTACAGAGCATTTATTATTGGAACTGATGAATATAGTTTAAGTGCATTTAATTGCATTTTAATATTAAGTACATGTGTTACTAATAAGAAATTATAAATAAATTTTGAGCGCGTCCATGAACATAAAGAAAGAAGTTCCGGATATTCAATAAATGAGGAAAAAGGTAATACATTGTTTATCAAAATTTAAGCGGAATGAACAATTGCTTTGATATGGCAAATTCTATCTTGCAGAATGGTCCAGTGTTGGTTGTGCCACGCCGATTTTCCAAAGAAAAGGCTGCTAAATAATCATGCAGGGAAGGTCCATGGTATTTTAACGGTAGTGTGTCCTTTTTGCACGAACAAAGAAAAGACATTCAAGCGAGTATCCGACTTAAAGGTCCATGCCAGGGAGTTACATGCGGGTCTGCTTCCTTCAGACATGCCCTCCGACCTATTCAGTGATGGTAACGGCTTCTGGTGGGCTATCCAGCCCAAGGAATACATGAGGATTCACCAAAAGACTGCTAGACTGTCCAAAGCTGCCGTCAAAATAAGGACATTAGTACTGCAGTGGTGCCGTGCCATGGAGGGCAAATCAACGTCCAGGTCGAGACAAGAATTCTTGAGTGGTTGGGAGTCAGCGGAATTACTCGGACCGCTGACTGATGATGAGTGCAAGCTGGACTACAGTGACATGGATGAGTTCAAGCTGTTGTACCTAACGCTAAACCCAGAACTTGTATTTGCTGATGTTCAACATGTGTTCACAACATTTCGAGTCTTCCTTACGAGTGATGTGTTTCATGACAACCAAGCAATGAGGACCCTATCTCGTCGTCTTGCAGATATTCCTGCTGGTTCTAAGGCAGTTCCCTTTACAGGAGAGGAGGTTACAGACAAGGACCTGAAGTCATCCTTGTCTGGCTGTATTAATATCCACCAGTCCCTCTTTTGTAAAGTTGAGATGCAAACCGCCGGCTACAAAAGAGCTCATCCACAGGAGCCACGCGGAAGTAAGAGGCCGAGGACATGTAGCCCAGATCCTAATCCACAGGTGTCTCCAAGCCATGTACCATCTGTATCTTCGTCTGCAGCTAAAACGACCCTGATGGTGTCAATCCCCATAGAGTTGCTCTCGTCTCCCGCGAGAGACCAATCTCCAGCTGGAGCCACATCTACTTCTATGCCTACCAAACCCTCCGTGTTATCTTCACCTATCAGCAAAGAGCATGACCCTGCAAAAACAGTAGTTCCGTTATCCACAAGTATCAGTACCATGCCTGACCGTACCCTACCTGACCTGCCCATCTCCACTGCCACAAGACTTCTAGGCGATATCCTATCCATGCCTGATCTTACCGTACCTGACCTGCCAATCTTCACTGCCACAATACTTCCAGGCGATGTCCTATCTATGCCGGACCTTCCCTCTATACCTGCTTCACCTGATGAATCTCTACAAACCCATGATGAACCCCTACAGATTTTGGATGAACCCCTACACATCCCTGATGAACCCCTACAGATCCTGGAAGAACCCATAGATACCCCTGATGAACCCCTACATATCCTTGTTGAAACCCTGCAGACCCTTAATGAACCCCTACACACCCCTGATGAACCCCTACAGATCCTGGAAGAACACATAGATACCCCTGATGAACCCCTACAGATGCTGGATGAACCCCTACAGACCCTTATTAAACCCCTACACACCCCTGATGAACCCCTACAGATTCTGGAAGAACCCATAGATACCCCTGATGAACCCCTACAGATGCTGGATGAACCCTTACAAACCCATGATGAGCCCCTAAGGAACCCCGACGTTGCATTACAGACTCCTGATGAATCCCTGAAAGCCCCTTATGTTTCCGTACCCGAGCCACACAGCCAAAACAGTACCTTTCACTTTAAAAAAACAGGAAAGAGAGCGAGCGACATAATCCCACTCCCAGCACAACCCACCCTAGAATACCGAGCCTCAACGTTGTTGAGACGAGGAGGTATGCCACAGTGGCAGGCTGCCAGGCGTTGCTGGGACACAGATGAGTCTGTTAGTCTGGTGGAAGGTCCCCTCACCATCTTGTGGCCTCCTAAGGGATGGAAGACCCTTTCTGCAGATCAAAAGCTTCTACAATGGGAGTTTGTAGCCATGCAAATTCCTAAGTCTCGTGGCCAAGATTTAGTGAATACAGAACGATGTGACATTTTAGACCATTTCAATTTCCTGGCCTTACCAGGCACTGCCCCTCACAAAATAACTTGCAGTCCTATTATCAAGGCGAGGTATTATACTTACGAAACATTAAGAAAAATAGCAGTCAACAAATTACAGGCATCTTCATGGCTATCAATGATTGAGTGTGGAGCCATGATGAGGGATACCGCCAACGACCATCTGTTGAAGTCATGTGACCCCATCCCATTAAGACTTTCAAAATAATATATAGGTTTACATATCAAAAGATAACTGAGTTTGCATTGTTGACAAAAATTAGTGAGAATTTGATGGTTGATATATTGTGATTCTTATCGCATGTGGTAGTCATAGATCTGCATAATAATTATAAATTATTTACAAAATTCAGGTGAATTTTTTTAATAAGGGTGGGGAGAGTGTGAGAATCACTATTTATCAAATTGTTACTTGCTCAACATTTTACAATTCACGCTATTTTATTCATAATAACTAATTCACATAAACTCAAAACAGATTTACTTACATGTGCTTGCTGCTTAATAATTCATAGATGCTAGCTATGTGACATTGTATCTTAATTGTACTAAGAAATCGGAGATCATTTGGTTTTGTGAGTTGCAATTTTGACAGCTGTCCGCCATTTTTGATTCCAGTTTCTGTCACCGGTCAAGGTACGGATGTAAAATTCTACCCCATAAATTAATCCCATGTTATTGGCACAGAACAGACAAACTCTTATTATCATGAACTTTCATAGATTTTATATTAAACCATGTTTATTATCTTAACTTTTACGCATTCTTTGAAATAATAATGTCGACCTTGACAAACGCTTACGTCACTGTCATCGTCTGAATTTCCGTCGACTGGAATTGTTTAACTTCCTCAAACTATAGTTTTAAAGTCTTTACCTGATAAAGTTGGGTATCAGCATGTTCGACTCTGTAGTAGGAATCTATTGATGTATATAGTATTTGTCATAGTTTTATATTTATTGTAAATTTGTTGAGAAACTATTGTCCAGTGCTAGCGGAGGACCGGTGAGCAGGTGCTCCCAGCCCGGCTTGACTGGATCACCGGTTGCAATACGATTGGCTACCGGCGATCCTGGTCACAGTTGATTGGTTGAGACTGTTCACCGGGCTTTCCTGGCACTGATTCATTGGTTATTCTTGTCACGTGTTACTACGCAGCCTCTATATATAGCTGGACAACAACTATTAGTTATCTCCATCGTCAGTACGAATATTTGTACCGGTACCAGTCCGGTCAAAGTCTGGTTGCCCGGTAACATATAAACAAATAGGCCTGACATACATAGATCCGTTTCCACAGCTAACTTAAGTAAGCAAACAAGTTTAAGATTTGTTGCTTTAATAGTCGTCCTAGTTTAGCTATATGAGAGGCTCGCGCTTAATATAAGAACGGTATTTTCGGTTATTTCAGAAATATCACATAATTTACTTATTAAAATAAGTGTTAAACAAAATCCTTCGGCTTTATCTCTGTTATTTAAAACCTGTGTGAGGGTTGTTACACTACCCTTCTTGATATATTTAATACGGTTTGGGTGACGGGAAACTTCCCCGATTCTTGGCGGGAAGCAATCGTTATTCCAGTCCCCAAACCTGGAAAGGATCATACGGACCCAATACATTATCGCCCAATCGCTTTAACGAGTTGTATATGTAAAACTATGGAACGAATGATTAATGAGAGACTCGTGTGGTACCTGGAGTCCAACAAACTGATAACAAAGTATCAAAGTGGATTCCGGCGCCAACGAGGCACAACAGACGATCTCATTCGATTTGAATCGTTTATTAGGGAAGCTTTCATAAAAAAAGAACATCTTGTCGCTGTATTTTTTGACTTGGAGAAAGCTTATGATACTGCATGGAAGTACGGTATTATGAGTGATCTTCATGAGCTTGGTCTTAGAGGCTGATTACCCATTTTTATGGAGAAATTCTTAGATGATAGGCAGTTTCGTGTACGAATGGGTTCAACCTTCTCTGATATTCATGAACAGAAGATGGGTGTTCCACAGGGCAGCATTGTCTCTGTCACGCTTTTTAACATAAAGATTAACAGTATAGTAAAATGCATCAATCCTGGTGTGGATTGTTCTCTATATGTTGACTTGTTATATGTTATCGTGCCAAAAACATGAATATTATTGAGAGACAATTACATCAATGTCTCAATAAACTTCTTACCTGGTCTGATGAAAATGGTTTTAAATTTTCTAAATCTAAAACCATTTGTATGCACTTTTGTCAACTACGCAAACATCACGAAGACCCTCATCTAACACTGGGTGGTTCATCTTTACTAGTAGTGGATGAGACAAAATTCCTAGGTCTTAATTTTGACCGTAAATTAACGTTTATACATCACCTTAAATACTTGAAAGCCAAATGCCTTAAAGCTCTTAACTTACTTAAAGATGTTGCAAACACTAATTGGGGAGCAGATCGAATATTCCTCTTGCGACTTTACAGATCTCTTATCAGATCCAAGCTGGACTACGGCTCAGTAGTATATGGATCGACTCGCAAGTCGTACTTGCAGATGCTCGATCCTATACATAATCAAGAATTACGACTCGCCTTAGGTGACTTTCAAACATCACCAGCCGAAAGTCTATACGTAGAAGCTAATGAACCATCACTGTCTTAGCCCTTGAGTATGCCATTAAATTAAAATCTAACCCTTCAAACCCAACTTTCGATAATGTTAATCCTAGTTATGAACCTCTTTTTGATCGAAAACCGAAGGCCATTCGACCATTTGGTCTTCGTATTAAACTAAAATTAAGAGATACTGAAATCGACCTAAATTTGATTGCCAAGTACAAAGTACTACAAATTCCACCGTGGACTTTGGAAACACCAACAATTATTTTCGATCTTTGTAATAGTAACAAATCCAGTACAGGCCCCATTGTCTTTCAAAGCAAATTTAATAGAATTAAATCGAAATACAGTAACTTTCAACATATATACACAGATGGTCCTAAAGATGGAAATAAAGTAGCTGCAGCAGCTGTTGTTCACAAATACAGCATAAAGAGCCGCCTGCCTGATAAGGCCTCTATCTTTTCAGTTGAACTTAAGGCAATTGAACTTGCCTTAAATTATATTCAGGAATCTGATGATGACCATTTTGTAACCTTTTCTGATTCCCTTTCATCTCTTCAAGCACTGGGTAATATGAAACATGATAACCCAGTTGTGCTTCAACTTTTAGAAAAGTACAATTCTCTTATAGTTGATAATGTTATTATTTTCTGCTGGCTTCCAAGCCATGTAGGAATACGTGGTAATGATAGAGCTGACGTGCTGCTAAAGCAGCATTAAGTTAACATATATATCTAATGCCAAATTACCTTACACTGATTTCAAAAGTTGTATTAACACATTTATTCGTAACTCTTGGCAAACCGCTTGGGATTTGTCAGTTAACAATAAACTCCATTCAATTAAACCTTTACTTGGAGAATGGCGTTCTTCTAGTAGACCCATTCGTCGAGAGGAATTTGTCCTAGCCCGGTGCCGGATAAGGCATACACGTTATACTCATTCATATGTATTACAAACTGAGCAATTACCAGAATGTATACCCTGCTTTGCACCGTTAACGGTCAAACACATCTTAATGGAATGTGTAGAATTGGATCCTATGCGTCAAAGGTACTACAATGTTAATACTATGAAAGAGTTTTTTGATAATATAGATTTTAGTTTTGTTTTAGATTTCCTAAAGGAGATCAGACTATATAAATCAATATAATGTGTTCTTATATATATTTACTTGTTTATATACCCGTTGACGGGCATTTGTTGATTTACATATAAAGTTTATAGTACTACCATAGCATCCCTAATTTTTTAATAGTTTTGTCTTTATATATTTACATTAATCTTTAATTAATACTAC
Organism: Cyrtodaria siliqua; assembly: GCA_037043455.1. Taxonomy (NCBI): domain Eukaryota; kingdom Metazoa; phylum Mollusca; class Bivalvia; order Adapedonta; family Hiatellidae; genus Cyrtodaria; species Cyrtodaria siliqua. Next base: position 183,582 of record JAWPHD010001039.1, read on the forward strand.
ATTTCTTCATTTTTCATCAGTTTTTGCGCACAATATGACCTATCTATGTGTCGACGTGCCGTAAAACACCATTCATTCATTCATTCATTCATTACACTATTTACACCTATAAAAGCTTCGTGTTCTCGCAAAATATCAAAAAGATCATTACAATTTTCATTCGAAGATGTCGGATCTGAAACGGAAACGGACAATGAGACATTTTTATACTCTATGGATTCTTTTGATAGTGATAGCTCGGAGAAAGAAATACAGACTCAGATGGAATGTAATGAAAGCAAATTATTTTGAAATCGCACCAGTAGTTTCTGACAAGAAGATTTTTTATTTTTTTACTATAGCCATATAGGGAAAACCAGCCCCGCCCATGGCAATCATGTTTTTTTGACGAATCTCGACGGCTTGAACAAACTTGGTAGAAGGTCATCCAAGGAACATTTCTGTGAAATTATTTCAAAATCGGGCCAGTAGTTTCTGACAAGAAGATTTTTAAATTTAAAAAAACACATTTCCGTTGCCATGGCAACCAGGGTTCTGCATCAAATTCAATTCTTTGAACAAACTTGAAAGGGGACCACCCAAAGAACATTCCTGTGAAGTTTGGTTGACATTGGCCAAGCTGTTTAGGAGGAGATGTTGTTTGAAGCCAACAGTTAACGACGGACAACAGACGACGGACACAGGGCGATCACAAAAGCTCACCTGTCAGCCTTCGGCTCAGGTGAGCTAAAAATCCTAAATATTTAATACATTTTACCTGTTACTTCAAAGTATATACGGTACATCAACATCAAATGTTTGTTATATTTATAGATACATGTTTACAGTTTCACGATAATACAGATTCAGTTTAAACGAAAATCAATAGATTACATGTAAATAGAACATCTGCGTAAGTTGGAAATATTTGATATACATTTAAATAAATACATCACATTCAATTCATTTATTGTTTAGCGAACATATATACCGGGTGTATCGCTTCGTAGAAACCTACGATTAATTCGAATGTCACGATATCATCAGTCTCTTTCGATGATAACCACCACTCCAAATACGTAAGGTTTAAGCAGCTCCCTGTTTTGTCTCCAGCTCTCGTATGTTGTCTCGAGCTCTTATAAAAATATCAGCATAACTCTCCAAGTAATGCCTTTTCCTGTGTATTTGCGGTGCTCACTTGTTTCTATCATCATATTGGACCAATATATGATGCTACAATAGAACTCGGACTAAACTACAGAAGAATGTAGAAATTTGCCATGTAAACAAGCTTAACGGTCACGGGAGAAAAGTTCTACAACGAAGGTAAGCCATTACTTGACCGATTTTACAGTTCATGTCTTAAAACAATAAAAAAATAGCTAAAACATGGGTCATACTCACATTTTGACAGACAGTTCTTGACGATGTCTCTAGCTAGGATGTTGCTTTGCCGCATTTTACGATTGCTATTTTTTGAGCTCGAGACACTGTTTAGTAGGCGTGATGACTGGTTTCAACCCCCAGCGGCTATTGTCAACCTTTTTTGTTTTTGTGACGTTATATGCCTTTATTCCTTGATAGCATTGCCATTCATGTTCGTCGTTTTGCGTGTTTTTTGTTTTATTTTATAAATCTGTGCTACTTATTACATGTATGACTCATAAATGTGTGCTACTTACTACATGTTTGACACATAATGTTGAGCTGCTTACTACATGTATGACACATAAGGCTGTGCTACTTACTACATATATGACATATACGGTTGTGCTGCTTTCAACATGTATGCCACATATACTTACTACTTGTATGACATATAAATCTGTGCTACTTACTACATGTATGACACATAAAGCTGTGCTACTTACTACATATAGTACACATAATGTTGTACTACATACTACATATATGACACATAAAGCTGTGCTACTTACTACATGTATGATACATACAACTGTGCTACATGTATGATACATACAACTGTGCTACATGTATGATACATACAACTGTGCTACATGTATGACACATAAATCTGTGTTACTTACTACATGTATGAAACATAAAACTCATTTCTTACTACCTACATACATGACATATAACGCTTTGTTACTACATGTATGATAATTCCTAAAACGTTTCGTTGAAATCCGGCCAGGTGTTCAGGAAAACTAGTTCAGACAATGTTTATGTATTAAAACGTTTAAAGGACCATAATTCCGTCAAATAATCCAACCGGAAAACAGTGACGATATGTACAACTAGGCTTGGTACCAATAATCCCTGAAAGTTTCGCAGAAATCCGGCAAAATGAAGGTCCAGGATTTTATTGATAACAATATGGTAAATGTTGGTGAAGTGAAGGCGCTTTCGTATTTAACGAGGCAAAAGTTAACGGACGGATGACGGACAACTCGCCATCCCATAAGCTCTGCTGACCTTGACACTTGAGCGATTGATCGCAGAATTAATATGGTTTTAACTCTCAACAACTACCATTAATTCTATCTATCCTATAGAGCTTCAACTGAATAATGCTAAGATGTCTGATACTGTCGCTTCATTTCCTGATTTACATATCTCTATTGAAAATGGAGAAAATATTAGTAAAATCTATGACAAGAGAGATGATTTTAATTTTGATATTCTTAATTAATTATCCCCACTTAGATGGGGATTATCCCCGAGCTACTTCGTATGGGGTCTATGTTTCTCAACCTACTAGGTTTTCTAGAGCTTTTATACGAGTTGAGGACTTTAATACTCGTAATATTTTTATAACTAAGAAGCTACTCCATCAGGGCTACCGTTATCAGGAATTTCGATAAACCTTTGCAAAATTACCCTGATCGCTACATTTTATATATAAAAGTACTTGACGATTTTTTTCTGCGGCAAGGACTATCACAACCGGACTTCTATGGTGATGTGACTTACAATCTTCGTAAGATCCTTGGTCATACATGTAATCACTTTCATACAATATTGATTGCACTTGATAAACAGTTTGTCAAAAGTTGTTAAGACCCTATCATTTTGCAACGCACAGTATATTTAGTTGTTGACCTATTTACAGTTAGCCATTATACATTCGTCTTTGATTGCGCGATAACCGGACAAATTGTTGACTCTACGATGACATCTGCCTAAATTTCAATGGGCGGTAGCGTTTGATGCTTTTCTTATTTATTGTCTTGTTGTACTCTTTATGGTTAATATGTTCATATGTACATATATACATGATCATGCATGAGTTAAACTTACTGTATACTGCCTCTTAATACTGTCTTGTTTATAAGAGAATACAACCTGCTGACGGGGATATGTTTATTTATACTGTCCCGTTTATAAGAGAATATAACCGGCTGACGGGGATATGTTTATTTATACTGTCCCGTTTTATTTGGATGACACTAGGGTAAGAGTGAGGTGTGATGCACCATAGAACCTGGTTTAAACCCTCAGCGGCCTTTTTTGCCACTGACCATTCATAGACGGATGTGCTATTGTCAACCCTTTTATGTTTGTGGTGTTATTTCTTGCATTCTGTCCATCTTTGTAATTACTGTTTGTTTCTGTGCGTGTTTTGGTTGACTGTGATCCTTGAATGCTACATTTCCTGTTCGACTTCTTTATCTACTTATGTACGTACACAGCAAATATGAACTGAATACATGTAGCAGTTCTTTTTGAAATGAGTGGAAACCAATCATTAGCTCACAGTCGTCCAACCCTGTGCAAAAGAATAATACAGGCCGGTGTTATCAACACGGGTGTATGTACTGGACGCCTAAATTAAACCATAATCTGCTCCGAAGTCATCTATGTTAATTTATATATGAAATGAATTTGTATGCATACTCTTATTTTACAAAATCTACCAAATTCAAATGTTGCATTAAACAGGAATTGCTATCATCCTAAATATAGTGTTAAATGTTTTTGCCTTCTTCATTTATTACTTGCAATGCTGCTCAAAACGCGTTGATATCAAATGTAATAATTCCAAATAACGTCATGCCATCTGTCTTAATATATTGTAAATATACATGTTAACGAAACTAGTCTAAATGAATTTCCCTTGTGTCTGTGTTTATCAACATAACTAAACACAGTTTATATGTTACGGTCTTCGTGTAAAAATATAAGTAAATTGCCCATATGTTTAGTAGTGTTGGTTACATCTGCCAAACATTGTCCAAAATGATCCAGGCATGACATGAATACCTCCAAATGGTGTATTGATCAAGTTAAACAGTGGAAATCAAAGTCGACTTCCTCTTTTTACAGGGTTTCTTCCGAAACAGTTTAACATCATTATTGTCGGAAGTCTTTGATCTCATGTTTTGAAAACGCTTCATGTATGTTAATCCAATAAGTGTTACATGCAACTTTAAAAAAAGAAATTCGATTCAAAACTTTTTTTCGCACAATTATCAATTCTAACTGATTTTGAAATAAAATATTAAACTACGGCATAATCTGAGTTAATTTTCAGTTAGGCGCTTTTAAAGTCCACGAGTATATATTCATATTGCACGTATCTATCATTAAAGAATGGTGCAGTCAAATTTGTTACGTATCCATGTTATCGCTGTGTTGCAATAACCTTTGAATTTGTCAAATGCTCTTGGGTTCCTCATACTATTTCTAAATGCTCCTATGTTTTCTGGAGCATCCGATCCTATTGTATAACCTCGCTCGCTTGAAGTGCTTTGCAATACACTCTGTTCGTCAGAAATGATATTAATGGACCCGTCCCCAGGTCCGATATAATTGTGTTGCTGTCGAGAGCTTACAGGGGGATTTTGACGAATCTCAAAGTCTTCACCAATTTCACGATGTCTTCTTGATGTTTGGCGACGCACTTGATTTTGCGTTGGATGGTTTAATAATTCTGTCTGAGGTTGGTCACTGCTGATTATTTCTGGCATGCCCGTTAATCTGGCTAATTCATACTTCTGCTCGTTTGAAGTGCTTTGCAATAAATCCTGTTCGTCAGAACAGATATTACTGGACATTTCTCCAGGTTGGATATAACTGTGTTGTTGTCGAAAAATTAGAGGGGGATTTCGACGAACCTCCAAGTCTTCATCAAATTCACGATCTCTTCTTGATTTTTGGCGACGCACTATATTTTGCTTTGGACGGCTTAGTACATCTGTCTGAGCTTGATCACTGCTGGCCATTTCTGGCATGTCTGTTATTCTAGCTTCTGAATAATTTTTACTTGTTGCCTCATTGGAACTACCAGCATATGCTTTATTTGTGCTAGCTGTTCTGTCGTTTCGACATATGTCTCGATATATTCCACTCCTATTGTGCGATTCATCGATGATAGTGAGATTTCCACTAACTGACGACCTCTGTTCTAGGTTAGCTGTATCGTCATCAGTGAGAAACTTCTGTCTACTGCTCAGATCAGTTATGTCTATCCCCGCCGTCTCTAACATTAATTACGACTCATCTGAAAACTCTTTTGGATATTTTTCCTCAATGTATTGTAATGCAAGTTTGTACATAAAATTGTCAAAGTGCGATCCACGTTTTGATACAATATAATCGATACGCTGAAACAAATGTTGCACTTGTTTTGATTTCAATTCAGAATCAGCTTTGTTATCGAAAGGAACAACGATATCTCCGCACATCCAACGCAGTTGCAGTAGGTTGGCGATTTTGTAGCAAAGAACTTCTCTACCCCGTTCTTATCTTTAGTATCAGTAAGAATCATCAAAGCATAATTTTCTACTCCCGTTCCGTACCAATCAAAAAACAAATCCCTAGTGTCCTGCAATTCCTGCGTAAATCTAATGCTTTCAACAATTCCTTACGAATCTGTTGTCGAGGAAGTTTGGTGTTAAAAAATCCCGGTGTGTCAACAACAAGCACTCGCCGTCCAAAACGTATACATTCCTGTAAATAAGCAATAATTAAAATAAATAATGATTATTTTTTAAGATACTATAATTTTATCTATGGCAAGTGGGCGTGTACTTAAAGTAAATGGGAGCGGTTTAACGCATGGTTTACTACCACCTTCAAGCTCATGAGACATAACTGGAAACCCGTATATAAAGCATATTTATAGCGAACCTATTTCATTACTTTACCTGCAATCGACAAAGTAACATCAACAATACACACCCATTCACTGAAAAATATTTTAGCCTATGCGAGTTTCAAACCCATGACTTACTGATTGTCACTCACTGCGCTTGTAGACTGGACTAATCCAATCAGTTGATCAATAGCGTTATTTGTATCGATATACATTGCATATTTTATCCTTGGTTCATTTTTGCATGTGTGATTCAATGCGTGTCTAAGTGCACACGTACACCAAAATCCTTCGAAGAAAACGACCCAGACAATATAGATTAAAAGTTTCAACATTAGATTATATAGATCAGCATACGCTTACAATTTTTCTGAAATACCATTGAAACATAACCGAAAGTCCATTGTTAAAAGAACATATAGTTAACATGAGTACTATTTCAGTTGTCACTGTGGCTTAATGGTTATGTACTATATGGATTGTCAATTCGGAGTCTCGAATACGATCCCGTGTTGAGCGAGTTATATTTCAATGATTAGGACAGTGATGTTATTGCTTTTGATATCGATGTTGCTACAGCGGTATCGATGTTGCTACAGCGAACTAAGGATTAAACATGATGTCCTGCTATATGTTTCTGTCCTTGTATACGTGTTTATGGTCATGTTTCACAAGCTTGAATCTGGTAGTAAAACAAGCGTAACCCCCCCCCCCCCCACCCACCCACCCCCACCCCACCCCCTCTATTTGCTTTAGGTCAACGCCAACTAGCCTTATATACATGACATATTTAAAAATACACACGAAATGCATGTATATCAACTTAGTCCTAACTTCTTAAGAATAAATACTTGACTGATAAATATAATTTTAGAAGGAAAAAGATCCACTAATAATCACGATATCATAATAAACACTATAAGAAGAAAATAAATAAGAACTTTAGAAGTTTTCATGCTGCAATAAATGAGAAACTGAGGGTCCCAAACATTCTATCCCAAATCCTCATTGGAGTTTGCCGAACAATAATTCATCTGATGAAAAAACATATTGTCTATACATTATCGTTGAAGCTTTTTATGAGCACTTTTGTAATTTGAGCACAAATATTTCTGATGACAATAATGATTTTCAAGATATAGATTTACAAAATATATGTTCCAACGATGCAGACTTAAATTCAGCTATTACCATAGCTGAAACAAATAAAGCTATAAGCAAACTGCAAAATAAGATATCATCCTCAATTTTGATGACATATTGAATGAATATTTGAAGAACTCTGTAGAGGTATTGTTACCTGTGTTTCGCAATTGTTTTAATTTATTTTGGATTCTGGTATTTTTTCAGACGCTTGGAGCAAGGGCGTTATTTTACCTCTTTATAAGAATAAAGGCCATGCCAGTGCTCCAGATAATTATAGAAGAATAACTATTCTAAGATGTTTTAGTAAATTGTTGATTTCTGTTCTGAATATGCTTTTAAACTTATATTTAGAATCAAATGACCTTTTTATGATAGTGATGTTGAGGTCTATCTCAAAGGTGTTCAGCTTCTTTATGTGGATGATACTTGGTTTAGCTGAAAGTGCTGAGGATTTGCAATTAACATTACATCCAATTCCTGTTTATTGTAATACTTACGGTTTAAAAGTGAGTTCAGAAAAACTAAAATTGTTATATTTTATAAAAGCAGGACCGGCTATAGGGATCCCCCATATTTATATTTTGACTATTATTATAGTGTTTTGGACGTTGTTGATAACTTCTCATATATTTGTGAACACTTTGCTTTTAATGGTTATTTTGGTCAAACTAAGAAAGACTATTAGACCAAACCAGAAAAGCTATGTATTCTTTAATTAATAAAGCCAGAACAGTGTTGTTATCGTTTGATTTGCAACTTCATTGGTTTGATTCTATGGTTGTGCCCACACTGTCATATGATTAACTTAAGAGGTTTGGTGTTTTAAAGATATAAAAGTCACAGACCAATTTCAGTCTAAATACTGTAAATGTACGCTAAACCTGAAGCAAACTACATCAAGTTGTATGTTATGTGGAATAACCCCTATTTCATTACACATAAGTAGAATACTTAATTAATAATAAGCAGGGCCCAACTTCTCGTATCGTGCAAAAAATCACTTTTGGTTTACCCGGATAGACATACTCGTGATTTGTTTGCATATCAATATCAGAAACTGTGCTATATATAGAGTCTAATAACCAGTGTTTTTGAGATACGGGAAATATCTCCCGAGGTAGAGAAATGGTCCCGAACGCACTCGTTCTTATATCGGGGCCATTTCAAAAACACTGGTTATTAAACTATATATAACATTATTTAAAATGATATTTTATTAATATTTTATTAATATTTCTAATGATTCACGCCTTTTTACACCGGTTTGCACGAGAACGCCAAGACGACGTTACGTCATACAAACAAAAACAGTGGAACCGGAACTCTTCATTTATTTCCGTAATCGGTATTTCCTAGTGGCGAAATCTGAAGAAGACGTCCGTAAAACGTCACTGACGGAAAACGCCGAGCAATGTTCCGTACTGTGAAATATCTCCCAGTGGGAAATATTTCACAGTAGAGCACACGAGTAAATATAGCTTTTCTATTCCCAGTATTTCCTATACAATCACAGACAAATATGTAATATACGAAACCACTGTATGGATTAATGGTATTCTTTGCATTTCGTAACACCAACGCATTTGCTACGGAAGCCCATATGTGATAAGAAAATATTGATATTCAAAGCATAAATGTGTACAAGTTTATAGTGTAGTGATTTGATTTTGTTTTGTACATAAAGAAGACATAAGCCTGCCTGAGTATATTCTGTTCAGGCAGATTGCAATTTTCAATCAACATGTTTTTAATTAAAAAAGCGGTTTAAGGATTGAAGGTGCGTGGCGGGCAGGTGGGCGGAGGGAGGAAAGGGCATCCACATTTTGGCTAAAGCTGACATTCACGTTGTTAATAACTTCTGTAAATTGTTTTCGGTTAAACCCAACTTTACTGTGAAAAGTGTTATCGTTAATATGCCACTTTCTTACGATCAAGGTCGATTTTCTCCTTTTCAGAATAGAGTTATGACCCCTGAGTTACTTAACAAAAATGCACATTTCGAGTAAAACTTAGGTGCAAGGTTTTGATAACTTCTTTAACTTATTTTGACTTCTAAATAAATTGCTGTGAAGCCTTATATCAAATAGATATCACTTCCATACGATCAACGTGGACTTTTGCCTTTTCTAAATAGAGTTATGGCCCCGGATTATCTACGAAGATACATTTTTGTGTTGAGTTTATGTTGATTAATCCAGTTGAAAATTGAACAACATTTTGGGTGGACATTTTATTTACAAATAAGATACCCGTAAATGTTAATAATGTTTATGATACATCAAATTTCTTCGCCATTTTGGAATAGAGGTAAACCCTTTTACTTAGAAAATATGATTATTGCAACAACTATCTTTAATTGTGTAGTGGTTAAACCATATCGTTTAGTGTGAAGTCTTAATAACATTAACATATAAGTTGCTTTTGGATACTGGCGGATATTTAAAAATCCGTTCGATAATGGTACATGTAGCTTTTGGATTTCTTAATAAGGTTAGGGACCTTTAATTTACCTGGAAAATAGAATTACTGCAATTACTTTCTTGTCAAATAATACATTTCCAAATTGTTTCACTATTTTTGTCATAGTCTGATGATTATATTTATTAGAAAAACAACGGGTTGTTTTATTGACGAGTTTCGTCGGAATGCGAGTGAGCGACGTCAATGTTTGGCTATGACGTTTGGCTATGACGTTTGACAGAGTTTCTCCAAAACATCTTGAATATCTAAATGATTGATTTGAAATTTGCACATCTGTTACATAATTATGATCATTAACTTTCCAACCAACATTGGTGTTTCAGTGACATTGAGTTTCAATTGTAGGTTCTGATTGACTGAACAGGCAACTTTTGGTTAAAAAGATTGTCAACGTTTCTCAAACACATCATGAATTGAATACTGTCCTACGGATTCTGTTGCCTTGATCCATGAGACGCAATACATTAAATAGTTTAACAGAGTCATGTTTACAGTTTAAAACTAGAATTATCACTAAATGTGATCCATATCCTATTTCGAGTCAGAAACAAATTATGGTATAAAAGTCGAGAAGGAAATATAACATTTATAGAACACAGTCAGTGAAATAAACACACGTATTTTAAACAAACACCAATCACAAGAATAGAACAGAGCAAAGTATGCGAAATGGCAAACTCAAACGGGTTGGAAATATGTGTACTGCCTTGGGATGGTCAGTGACATAAAGGCCGCTGGGGTTAAACCAGGATTTCGAGTGCACCACACCTCAATCTTACCATATTTTCATTCCAATAAAATGGGACCAGCCAGGCTATATCTTATTATGAACTATGCAGTATTAATACCAATTAGTAAGCAATATATGTATAACACAAACTGATCATGTATATATATATATATAAATGCATATAAAGCCACAAAGCAAATACTTGTCAGAAGCCAGGACAACAAAATAATGAACCGTTTAGAAGACAATCAGACAATAATAAAGTCAAACGTTACCATCCCTGGCCGGATTTTGGTAGAAGCACATATAGTATAGGAGGATAGAGATAGAGTGAAGAAGGCCATTTACTATATACATATACTATAACTATAGTCTCTATAGCCTTTGATACTACTTATCGTAGTGAATGCCTGTGAGTAGAAGGCATCATAGGGTTCACAGTCTGTCGAGTCATCGAAACATGCAGTGTTTTGCACAATAATAGGGTCATAACCTTTTTTGTTATGTTTGTTAACAAGTTTAACACAGATTTATTGATTTGTATGAAAAAATATACTCGGTAAAAAAAGGTTTGGACCAGGGTAAATAAAGTCAAATACAAATAAAACTAGCGGACAGAATTTAAGTATCTTTTTTTAATAACCAAGGTCTACCCTACCCGGTTAATTTGGTATCAGAAACATTAAATTGCAAAAAAAAATGTTTTTAAAAAAATAACACACAAAGGGTCTGTAAAAAAGTCCATAAAAAGTAACAGTTACAGACATTCGAGTAACCAATAAAAAGATAATTATTGTTTTGCAAACTTTCATTGTAAACGATAATTATTGTTGATTGTTGATCTATCGTCAATTATCAACTGAGATAATTACGGTTATGGTCAAATATCATGGTTCAGCGATCATTGTACGGGTTCGAACATTTGTTTATTCGACCAGAGACAGGCTCATAGAAATGGTGGAGGTTATACTCATTATTGAGAAATTTTGCACATGTTTTAGTGACCCTTGGTGCATTTGGATAGCTACTGTGATTGTTTACCGGTGATATTGTTTTGTTTATTTTATTGTATGTAATGGAATACATTTTTGTCTTTGATTTGATACATAGAATATTAAAATCCGTCAACTGGTTTTCTTTTTATGCGCCATTATATGCCCTGGTCCAAAACGTTTTACCGAGTATATAAAAAGATCGGACAGGGGAAGTAGCATTCAAGGAGGACAGTCAACCACAAAACACAGAAACAAACACGCAAACAGACAAACAAGAAGGCAAAAGTAATAATAAATGCAAACGACATCACAAACACAAAACGGTTGAAAATAGGGCTACCGCCTTGGAACGGCCAGTGGCAAAGTAGGGCACTGGGTTCTAGGATGCACCAAACATCACACTTACCCTATTGTCATCCCATTAACACCGGACAGTGTATATAAAGAAATCCCCGCCATGATCTAATATCTGACCAACAAGGCAGCATCGATAGGCAATATAAGTAAAACACAAATATGCGCTCGTGTAAATATAATACAAAAAAAACAATAGCCTAGAAAGCCACAATGAAGGTACTCAATGACTTGGCAGAAGCCAGAGCAACAAGAGAATAAACCATTAAGGGCACGACAAAAAAGATCATAGGCAAACATCAAACTCCACCGTCCCAATGGGCTTTAGGTAGGCGTCATCATAGGGTCCACAGCCTGTCCGGTCATCATACAATTAAAGAGGAAAGCATAGTGGCGAACTGTAAAAGGGTCCACCACCAAGCTTGCAGTACGTTTCAAAATGATAGGGTCATAACCTCTTTTGATAAACATTTTAACAAGAATGTTTAAATGACCAATGATCTTAAAATATATGTACATATAGTCACCATAGAATCACGTTATGACAATACTTTTAAAAGTAAATCAGGGTTATGATGATAAACCTTTGCAAAGGTTTGTGCGGGTATTAAACTCAATGAAACAATTTTAAAGCTGGAGCAGATGAAAAGCAAAACAAACTTCTAACTACGTACTGTATTTCTAATTTACAAAATCAGGCTAATAAAGAACTTTTTCTCTTCCTATTTATAGTGTCTGCACCACTTGTTGGTTAGAGAATAGTTCAGGCGGGGATTTCTTTATTTACACTGTACCGTTTTATTGAGATGACAGTAGGGTAAGTGTGAGATTTGATGCACCCTAGAACCTGGTTTAAATCCCCAGCGGCCTTTTTTGCCACTGACCGTTCCAAGGCGGTAGCCCTCTTGTCAACTATTTTTGTGTTTGTGGCGTCATATGCCTTTACATTGCAATTCATGTTGGTTGTTTTGCGAGTTTTGGGTTTACTGTATTCTGCGAAAGCTGCATTTCCTGTTTTACTTTAATAATTATTTTTATTTGAATAATAAATAAACTTGAAACTTGTATTTCCTACGCCATAAGTAGGGCCTTTGAAAAGTTGTATTAACTTAAAGATAAGAATATTAGACTGAAGCTAATAGAAAGCAACGGATGTCACTGACGGTTCATCATGATAAAAGTTTAATATTGCACATATAAATATTGCAGTCTCGGTGTGATTGAACGGTATTGAAAAATGATTGCCATCGCCTTCTAATCCCGGGTTGAGCAGAAGTAAATATTTCAAATGTTAATAGTACGAACAGTTTAGCCTTCCTAAATATTTTGTGTTTATGACGGCAAACATGGCCAGCGAAGTATGGTCTCTGTTTCTAACAGAATGCTTTGTCAGAAACGAGAAAACAATGGGCGAAAATAAAACAAAACGGAATTTAGTTGGGAGCAGAGGTTAGGAAGACTGCGTATCACAAGCAACAGTCAAAAGACTAAATTAAAAAGCTGACAGTATACATTGTCCTAAGGTTGATTATACAATACTCAGAGCTATTCTAAATTAAAGGAAAAAAGCAGTATTTAAGGATTTACCAGCGATATATGTATATACATATCGGGTTCAGCGATCTCCAAAGATCGGTATAAAAAACGTTATGATTGCAATCATGGGGAGACATACTACCACCGCCACACTGTACACTGGCAGGCAATGCTACAATACGAGTATGAAAGGGAAAATCACCGAACGCCATAAATATATTGATATTTGATTGAGACTGTTCATGAACGGTAGTGAAACATGTTTGTTAACCCCGGGATGAGCAGAGCTCAGTATTGAAAACGTCAATAGTCCGAACATTCTACATATGTATACCTTTTTGTTTTAAGTAGTATAGAAAGGGCGGTTTCAGCACAGTTTCCCAGAGTGGGCTTCAAACCAAAGCAACTATACAATGTGTCGGCCATGGCTGTTAACTCAAGTATACCATCATTTACAAACAATCTAAATGATAGGCATACTTGGGCCGAAAGCTCTGAAACACATTATTAATTACTTGAGTAAACCCGCTCTAGGAAACTATCACTGAACCCCCTTTCTATACTACTTATCAATCCAGTTTATCATTTCAATAACATAATATTTTGCTCATACGATTCAACTAAAACATTTGCAATTGATTAAGCAAAGTCAGACGGAACCGGACATTAGTCTTCATCATCGCTCTACATATCGTATTTTATCATGGAATATTTTACTTGTATGCTAATGTATCTTGTCCATTATCTAGTATGTATCTTTTATCATCATATGCTGGTAAACTTTTTTATTTATTATATAGCTGCTTATGTTATGCTTTTGTGATCTAATAACTTTCATCTCATTGTGACTTTCTGTTGCTGTAAACAAAATCTCTTTGTAATCATCGTGTGCTAATTGTTTTTTAACAACACACTTTTAACACCCTTGCATTTTTTTGTACTAACCTCATTATCTAACATATATGAATATAGTTTACTTCGTAGTCTAACAAATTCAACAAAAGGTATACCACAAGTTTCATCTTTCATCTTGCCAATAACCTTTTTATTATCATTAAAATGAAACATACTTTTTGGATCATAATTACAATTATCAAAAAGTTCTTTATCCTTGTAAAAGTCTGCATACACATATTCTGTTTTATTTCATAGCACAAGGAATCGGTAGTAGTAAATAATAATTTAGCTTTTTTATCATATTTGTTTTTAATGTAGTTGTAATGGAAATCATACATCAAATATTTTGACAAGTCTAAAATACACATACCAACATAAATAGGACGATTCAAAACTAGTCTTTATTTTATTCTGTTTATGGCAAATAAATATTCATTAACTATTTTACAAGAAATAAATGAAGGTCTTGCTGCATATTTTAAAAGGACCTCCTCGTCGTGAGTTTAATTTAACATTAATTCTTTTTCTCAATTGTTCCATAGTTTTACCAAAAAAACTGAATTGTTCATCAGTTTGAAGAAATCCTTTTCAAAAGCATTTTTACCAGCTGTTCTCTTAGCAGTATTAAAGTCTATGTATATCTTCAAGCTCTCTGATTCGTCAATCTGTAGTATTCGGTGTTTTTTTGTAACCTTCAATTCAAGCTTTTTATACAATTCTAAGTTTCTAAAACGACAATTATTTCTTTATTTTTTAGTGGTGTAACAAGTATAATAACATTGAAATGTCCTAAATTAAAGTTTTGTTTTAAATGTTTACAATAGTCTGACAATCACTCATCTTTTTTATTTAAACTTTCCGGGGCAAGAGGATAATCATTATGCGAGTCATGCAGTTTCTTGGGATACTCGATATCACACTCACCAATGTAATTTGATTTTCCTTTTTCAAACTTATCAACCCACTCGAAGTTACCAGTAGGCAACGGTTGACACATGGCCACCCATACAAGTTATTAGCATCAAGATATATTATGTACTTGCTTTCTTTTTTTTTTGTCGTAGTTTTTTATTCATTTATTGTTAGCCTGTGAATATCTGTTTGCAATATAACTTGTGCCGCCGCTTAATCCTTTCTCCACAAACACATATTGATCAATATCAGTTATTAAATCAAGTTGGATACCAATCATCTTACGGCATGCATCCCAGGCTAAACCAGGACTACTGAAGTAATGACAAGGATCTAATTTGCAATACTCAATGCATATGTTTCTAAAGTTTTCAAAAACATCTGTCAGCAACAGCACATCAGTCTTAAGATACAGATCATGATATTCTTCCATATCTTTAATTTTAATGTTTTCCATATTTTTTTAGCATGATCATAATCTGCATCTGAAATGTCATTTAATTGAGAATAGAAGTTATTTTTTCAGGTAATTTAGTTTCCTTAAAACGTTTAAAACTGTTCATGTAATCATAAGGATAAACACCTTTTCTTTTTATTAATTCTAGCTTGTCATCAAAGTGTTCTTGCGAGGTGTATTGAAACGAGGGAATGTGTTTTACTAAATGTTCTAATGATAAACACCAAACTTGGCCCTAACATAAAAGCCACTTACTTACCATGTTATTTGGTATAACATTTATCTTTCGTTAAAACTTTCCGATGTGATGCATTATAAAGGGAGAATCATATCCTTTCAAGTTATGAAACACAACAGAAATTAATATTGCATATATCGTGAGCGCTTCCCCTATACTTTCCAGATATATGACAATGATCTCTAACTTTTCTAAGAGAGTTTTCATATGCTACTGTACGACCCGCGTCACCTTTTTTGACAAATCCATTACCACAAATATGACATGATTTAGATTTTTTGAATTTAGCTTCTTCTTCCGGCGACATCACCAAATCTTTCTTAAAATGTGTATTCATAGTTTTCTTGCACAACCTTTCTTCTTCTATCATTCTTTTCTAAAAACTAACTTGTAAACAGCGTTTGGTCCTCTGTATGTAACAACCGGTTTAGAATATGTATCATCATAACAACAAACAACCTTATACACATAACTGCAATCAGTATGCTTGTGATATGCTTTTGTATATGATTTTTTAGGATTATTTGATGCTGAAAAATACATTCGGTTACTGCTTCAAAATCAGCATATATAACAAACGGAACCATTAGCTGCCTGTCGTAGTTTTTAAAATAAACCTTTTCATCTTTTTTTGCCATCTCTATTGCTTGTTTTCAGTTGTGAGAGACAAACAGGCTTATGTTTTTTTTTAGCACCCTTTCTAATTTAAAGCACTGCAAGCATCTTCTGCAAAACCATTTTTTTTCTTTGTGTGCTGTTTGATTATACATTAACCTGTTAAAATCTTTTATCCATACATAATGATTTTTTCTTTTTCGTTGATCAAAAGCATATCACATGTTTCCTCTGCTTTATTTTTTGAGATGTACAAAGGGTATACTTGATTGTTTTCATATCCAAATATATTAAAACAAATGTTGTTTTGTTTTTCTATCTTTGGGATTTGTTGAATTGTAACAGGAATTGATATTCCCTTGTAATCAAGATCACCAATATGATTTTTGTACTTTGTTATTCTTCGAGGATTTGTTTTAACAGGAAATTTACAAGCTAAATGGCACCATCTAAAGCATTCATTATCTTCATTTTTTATATTTATCAAGCCTTTTTTTTTTAGCATGAACAAGTTCTTTTGGCAAATTTAAATAAGAGCTACCTCGCAAAGGCTTGTACTTTACTCGATTTATGTAGTGTGCATCTATTACCTCAATTTGCCAACCACTCCCCATTTGAATCCAATTTCCAACTCTAGTTATAGTTTCTTCACGTGCTTTGTCCAGCGCCTCGATAATATTATTTTCGGTTAATATTATTGCCGCTTTAGAATTAAAGTAAGCTGTTTTGAATGCGGTTGTAGGACCTGTTTTTTTGTCTCCCATTGATATTTTTTTAAAAGTATGTTTCAACACTTATTTAAAGCCACCCGTCTGTGCTAGTTCTTTTTTAAGAAAGTTTAAAACTGCCGGCTGTGCTTTTTGTAGCTGGGCAAGTGGATCATTACTCACTACATCTACTTATACACCTTGCTATACTGTGTGTGTTTTTTAATTTCTTGGATACTCATTATATAATATTACATGAGATTAGTTTGTTAAGCCTAATTAAATAGCATTTTTATTGTTTAACATGAATGGTGCTAAAATCTCTAATTTCATCGCCATCTATTTTTTCAATCAAAATGGATTCATCTTTTGATACTGCAAGGGTATCTATTTTCTCAACCAAAATGATATCATCATCGGTATCAGCGTCATTATCTTCTTATACTTCAAGAATTTCTATTTTTTCATCTAAAAGAACATCCATTTTTTCATCCAAAAGAATGTCCAAGTATTTCCAAAAGCATTGTTTTTCAAGAGTCCTGTCATCTACCATCTGGTTGATTTTTACATGATATTTACAGTATCTCTCGAAATCATCGGTTTTAAGATCACCTTCAGCTATTAGCAATTTTATTTTTTCACATGCTCACAATAGTTTATGAAGTCGTTTTTATCAAGAAGCTTTTCATTAATCATCTCTTTTATGCTTTTAATAAACATTTCAAAGTCTTCATAGCATCCGATATCAGTATTAATTATATGAGTTTTTTTAAGTTTGCTGATTAATTCATCCTTAAAATACTCAACATCCTTGGCTACCGCATCTGCTCGTGTTTCACTAAAAATCTTAAATTGTTTTATCGCCAGGTCTGTAAGAAGCTTTATAGCAGTATTGGCTTCATGCTCGTCCTTTATCACCCAATCTTTTTCAAACAGCTACTTTTTCATATTTTTTTTTTCTCCATCAAAGTGTTTACTTTCTTCTTCTGCATAACTTCCCATATACTATAGATTATATTATTTAATAATTAATTTTAAGCTTTTGATAAACATTTTAAAGTTTTCATAACGCTCAATATCAATATCATCCATACGATCTTTTTTTCCTTAATTAATTCTTTCTTAAAATTCTCAACGTTTTTGTCTACTGCGTCTGCTTGTGTTTGTTTTGAAAAATATTGATTTCTTCTGTCGTCTGGTCTGTAAACATCTTTACAATCCAAGTTCTTCCAAGCGTTTATAATCCAAGTTCTTCCAAACGTTTCATTTGAATATTTTTAAACTTTTCTTTGATTGCTTTAATATTTTCGCTTGCTGTTGCACTTTCTTCTTTTATTTTTTGCAATCTGTTATTCAGTCGCGTTATTGAGTTTACTGCCGTTGACATTTTTAACTGATTATTGATTCCCCTTCCAGTGCTATGAGATAAACAATATTGGGATGTTCTTCGGTTTTTGATAAATTTTCCGGTTTTTTAAAAGATTTACTTTTCTAAAATCTGGTTCTTTTTGTTTTGCTCGTTCGGGAAGTTTTTCTGAAATCTTTTTCAAGCCGTAATACCTAACTTGGTTGGCTTTAATACATTCTTTTTGTGTTCCAAGTTGGTTTGTCACGAAGGTTTGCTTTATTATAATATTATATAATAAAGTTAGATAATATTAATAGTATCCAAGTATTGTTAGAATGGAAATTCCAAACTATGACATGAAGACAGACAATGGTGATTTTAAACAAATTTAGAACTTTATGCCAGACTGTTGTTTTAGAATGTTAATTTGTGGTAATTCAGGATCTGGCAAAACAAACACATTAGTTCACATGCTATTAAAACCTTTAGTTTACTATGACAAGATTTACTTGTTTGCTAAAAACTTTGAACAGTCGAAGTATTGGGACCTGTCGCAAAAACTTGAAAAAATAGCAAAAAAGAATAAAATCCCAGTCGAAGACATATTAGAATGTTCAAATGATGAAGTTATCCCTGTGGATACTTTAGATTCAGATAATCAGAAGATATTCATTTTTAATGATTCTTTGATGATTATGTTTGCGAACGTAATCAAAACGATATTATTAATTATTTCATCCGGGGAAGACACAAACAATGTTGTGTAATGTATTTATCCCAATCTTATTACAAAACTCTCAAAGACATTCGAATAAATTGTTTTCATTACCTCTTCTTTGCAACTCCAGTTAATCGTGAGCTGGGTATGCTTTCCAACGAACATGATGTCAGCAAAGATCAGTATAAGAAAGCAACTAACAAGCTGTATGACTTTCTGTATCTTGATCGTCCGAGAAAGCTAGTAAAGCGTAACTTCAACGGTGAAATTTAATGTAATACATATTATATATAATGGGACTTTTTAACGATCTTGGTGAGGAAGTTACTACTGGCAGTGTTAACATTACACATTTTGGTATTGTACTGTCTGAGTATGTAAAACAAAAACATCTCGTTAATTATCTTCACAATGGTAAAAACCAGGAAAATGTTTTGAAAAGTGATCTTAACATGAATAATAATAAAATTACCAATGGTGGCAGTCCAGATAAAGCAGATGATACAGCAAAAAAGCAATTTACTGTTAGGAGAGTAGCAACGATCATACGTGATTATAATATTGATAACATTCCAGATATGACGAAACATTTGACAACAGGTGTTGATGATAAACTAAGACAAATACAAACAAAGTTACAAGGCGGTAGCCTTATTGTCAACTCTTTTTGTGTTTGTGATGTCGTTTGCATTTATTATTACTTTTGCCTTCTTGTTTGTCTGTTTGCGTGTTTGTTTCTGTGTTTTGTGGTTGACTGTCCGCCTTGAATGCTACTTTCCCTGTCCGATCTTTTTATATTTCTTTACAAGCAAACCGTGGGAAAATGATTGAAATTCAAAACGGTTTAGAAGATGAAATAAAATGTGTGAGTGATGCTTTAAAAGAGCTATAAAAGAAAGATGGATTGGAAAAGGGTGATCTCTATAAAAAGTTAGGCGAAAAAATGCAAGTTGTTGTTGAAAGTATTAATGAGCGAATCAAAGAAATCAATACACAAATGGTTGATAACAATGAACTAGAAACTGCTATTGCTGATGCTTCAAAACAAATGAGAACTGATTTTGCTACCGAAATAACTCAAATTAAAATATTAAATGAACAGATAAACACTAACGTTGCCGATAACAGCAAAGAGTTTGAAGACATCAAAAAGAAAATGGTTGGCAGCAAGACGCTGGAGACTGCTCTGAGCAAACTGGATGACACTGGTAAACTTCAGACTGCTATTGATGGTGTTTCAAAGCAACTAAAAGCTGTCCAGGATGAAAGAAGCAAAGCTTTTGATGGTGAAATAGCTTCTCTTAAAGAGCATAATCAAAAGTCTGATAGTCGGCACACAGCAATTTTTGGTATAATTGATGAGTTGAAAGTAAAAGTAGACTATTTAAGTCGGATTCTAATTCTTGAAGCTACAATAGATGATGGAATGAGCATCATGCAAGATGCCCGTGATTATGTATCATACCCGACACGAAAGCCACTTGAAAGAACTCTCGTGGCCGCGTTTTTCACAGGGCGTTTACTTTTGTAACCAGTCCATTTATAAACATTGGAGAATATGTTACAGAATATACTAATGGTACCGCCAAAATTGTAAAATCGGGACGTTATGTAGTTGGGGCAGACCTTACATATACGGTTGCAAATAGAGACATCGATATGGAATATTTTAATTTGTTTAGTCCGGATGCCGATTATCCATTTGTTGACCCAAAAATAGAAAATGGTAAACGAATACTAAAAGGAACATTCGAGGCATATCTTCGGAAATCACATTTTTGGATCATTCTGACAAACCTAGCAGGTTTATCTACTCAAGTTTTCAATTTTGAATAATCAAGTTTTAAACTGTATTACAAAGGTGATTAATATTATCTACTTATATGTATAATGGAACAAAAATTGTATTATCATCAGAAAAGGCGTCAATAATTAATAGCTCAAGTACACCGAGTTATTTTACAACTGTATTTGACAGACCATTAATATTAGACAAGAACAAACCATATGGCATTGTACTCGATAAGATTAATTCTATGACTTACTCATGGTATAATATTAGTGAAGAGTTTAATAACAAAGTGATAAGGTATCACAATGGAACAGATTGGAAAACTATTAGTTTTACGAATGGAAATCACAGTTATGCTGATGTTGATAATTACATAAAAGAAACATTGACTGTAAGCGGCGATTTACCTGCTGACTCACCTGTCCCAATAGAAATTAAATTTGATTTATCAAGTTTCAAATGTTTAGTTACCATCCATAATAATGTCATGCTTGATTTAAGAGAAACAAACTTTCACACCTTAATTGGGTTTGAAAAAGATGCAGTTATTAGAGAAACTAAATTTGGAACTGTAACACCAAACATAACAAATTCTATCGATACATTGTATATCCACTGTGATTTGATAAGTAATTATATTGCTGATGGATCATACGGGGATGTTATTTATGAAATAAGTACAGCTGACATTACAAGGTCGTATCCTTTTGTGAAGTAAACAAAACGATCATTAACAGTACTAATATTTACATAACCGATTTCTCCGGTAAAATGATTAATCTTAATGGGGTTCATACATCATTTCGACTTGTTTTAAAAGAAATAATGTAATATATGTTATATGGCACGTTTAAAAAAAGTTTATAACACTAGTACAGGAACACAAGTTGACCGATTAACTGGAGCTGGTATATTTGACATTTTGTCAAAGGTTGACTCAGAGATATTTAGTGAGTCTGTGAAAGCAGGAGGTAAAAAGGCATTAGAAACTGCTGGTAAACAAATCATAGAAATCGGTTCTAAAAAACTTGGGGATGAAGAAGGAAAAATGGCTGCTGATAAATTAGTTTCAGTTATAAAACCTAAACCAAAAGTGAAATAGTTTTAAAAGAACTTACACGAGATGCAAAAGAAGAAGTAGCTAAAGTTGCAGCTGATAATACAACTGAAGAAGATGTAAATACAAGAATTAATAGATTACTTTCCGGGAGGAGAATCAAAAGTACAAATGTTCATGCAAGAATTAATCGATTAATTAATAAACAATTATCCAATTAATAGTATATACAGATGTTTAGAAGTGAAAAATATAATACCCGATACGAACATACACCTATTCAGTATACTCATGCAGAACAACCAGGAAATTCTACTAAACAAATAAAAGGCGGTCATCAATTTGCAATAAATGATAGAAGTTCTCACTTTAATTGGTATAACGCTTATTTTGAAATAAGTTTTCAAGTAAACAAGCTTGCTGATGGAGCCGCTTTCGTAGACGCAGACAGAATTGCTTTAATTAACAATGCAGCTTCATTGACTGATCAAATGCAAAATGGAAACACGTGATGAGGGTCGAGTAGTTATTAATAAATTAGTTTTGTGGATACCTAGAATGATATTTAACCCAGATGGTTTAAGTTACGTAATGACAAATCACATGACGACAACAAGATGGACTTACCTTCGTGAAATGATACAAGAAAGCGGAAGTACTCAACTAACAGAATCTGTATTTAGAATAACGGCTGGTGTTAAAAATCCCAAACATGTTTTTTTGTATTTGCAAAGGGCCGACAAGAGTTCTTCTCAAACGCAAAACCCTCACCTTTTAGATACTTTTGAACTAAATATTGCTGATGCTAATTGTTATTACAATCAATCAGACTAGAAGTTGGAAATGGAGTTTATTATCCAGAAACCGAATACAGTTATGCTAATATCATCAGAATATGTAGAGACGTTATTAATTATTCTTACAAACAAAATGTTAAAAACACTGGGAATTTACTCAATGTGAGTAATTTTAAAAATCTCTTCAGAATAATATATTTCGATTTAAGTTACACAATTAATGAAGTGTTTATCCAAAACAACTAAGTTTGAGGTATAAACTAAACAACTTTCCTACCGCTAGATATAAAGTTTATGCTTTAGTATTGTACGAGGAAAGTGTTGTTATTGATACTGTTGGAAATGAGCTCATTATTGTTTAATCTAACTTATAATATATATGACTTACCAAAAGTATTCAGTAAATTTAACAGATGGCCAAAAATAGAGTTTAGCGAGGGCTTATGAGAACAAAAGTGAATTAACACTTAGGTTAAGAAATAACCAACTAACTGGAGACTTACCTTTGTTGTTGACAGCTACTCAGATTAACAATATTAACAAAGCTAAATCCAACGGACATGGCTTAGACATAAATATATGAAAATCGCAAATGAGATCTCAGTCTAAAAATGGTGGCTTTTTGGGAGCATTAACTGGTTTGTTGACTAAAATAATATTACCAACAGGTGCTAGACTCGCTCCGAAAATATTAGCACCACTAGCGACAGGGGCACTGAGTGGTCTTGCAAGTACTGGAATTGGCAAACTATTTGGAAATGGGATGGTAACTATTCCTAGTGACAAACAAGAAGCACTACTACTTGAATCAAATAATGCATTAACACTACCACAAATAAACAAGATAATAAAATCCAAAGGTTGTTGCCCTATTAAACTGACAAGGCAACAACAACAGGCGAGGGATTTCTTGGACTGTTTGCATCACTAGGAATCCCATTGATTGGATCTCTTATTAGTGGATTAACTGGAAAAGGCTTACAAGTAGGTAGAAGAGAGAAAGGACTAAGAGTTGATCGTGGAAATGGTTTACAAGTACACTCACAAATAAGGCCATATAGAAGTATCCCATTCATAAAAAAAATAGTTTTTAAGAACGAGCCTATCTCTAACTTAGACATAATAAAGTGGGTTAAGCAGTTAGGTATACAAAATTTCAGGGGATTGTTTAGCAAGAACAAATTACCGACAAAACAAAATAAACAAGAATGCATTATTATTAATCTTGATGATCATACTGGACCTGGTACACACTGGACTTGTTACTATGATAATTATTACTTCGATCCGTTTGGTCTAAACCCACCAAATGAAGTTTTAACTTACATACCTAATATAAGATACAATACTATTCAGTATCGAGATAAAAGAAGTGTCTGGTGCGGATATGTTTGTTTATTCTTTATTAAAAACTTACAAAAAGGAAATAGTGTGTATGATGTACTTTATAAAATGATAAAACCTGACAATCCAATAAAAAATGAAAACATTATAAACAAAGTTTAGTCTAATCTTATTTATATATGAGTTACTGTGTTAAAGAAAAGATGGTTACTGAAAATGTTAATCCTCAGTATGTTTTAGCAAAAAATGGTAGAAGAATATTAAAAGCAACATGTGCGTCTTGTGGTATTACCAAAACACAGTTTGTTAAAAGAACACAAGGTGGAAATATTGATATTCATAAAGCTATGCTTCCTTTGTTGCCTAAAAAGGGGTTAACAATTCCTGGTTATAAATATTGCGGTCCGGGTAACCCACTTGATAGCGGAGAACCGGTAAATTAGTTAGATGCTGTTTGCAAAGAGCATGATTATTGTTATGACGAAAATCCTAGTAATAAATCAATGTGTGATAAAAACATGCTTGCTGGTCTAGTAAGTCTAAGACTATTGGAGAAAAGATTGCTAAGAATTTGATAGTAGAACCAGTTATTAGTACAAAATATAAACTTGGTCTTGGAGCACCAAAAAACGATAAAAGGCGTTGAAATGAACTGACAAGTTAGCAGATTTATAAGCCTATACGAAGAAAATGACTCAACGCCGTGTGATTGTTAATGAAATTGATAAAATATGACAAATACATATTTAGACGTGCTTCAGGCGATGGTTAATAAGTATAATAATACAAAACATCGGAGTATTAAAATCACACCAATTGAAGCTAGTGATGAAAAGAATAAAGGAACGGTGTATTTCAATTTGTATGGAAAAATGAGAAGTAATCACATAGGGGATAATGTTAGAATCAGCAAATATAAAAGAGCGTTTGAGAAAGGTTATACTCCAAATTGGACCACAGAAATATTTGTTATTGTTGAAATTCAATTAGTTCAGCAATCACTGGACAGTGAAACTTAACATATGTCATCAGTACCATCAATGACACTGGTAGACATAACTCTGTATTAGCATGACCCTTTTCTTACTTTGAATTTCTGTTTTAAATGTTCTTTTTTGACAAGTCCATATATTTTAACAACTGAAAGTCGTACATCAGCAAAACTTCAGCAAAGCTTGGAATAACACGGGCGCTAGTAGATACGTGTTCATATTAACACTGTATTGCATTTAAGCAAAGTTATGTCCCTTTTACAACTTCAAAAATCTGGTAAAAGTTTTTAGGCAAGTCCTTGTATGTCATTATCTACCGTCC
Organism: Cyrtodaria siliqua; assembly: GCA_037043455.1. Lineage (NCBI taxonomy): Eukaryota > Metazoa > Mollusca > Bivalvia > Adapedonta > Hiatellidae > Cyrtodaria > Cyrtodaria siliqua. The sequence goes on from JAWPHD010001039.1 coordinate 209,060, forward strand.
AATAGACCTACATGTATATAAAGCTAAAAAAGGGTTGTTACTGGTAAAGCTTATGGTACAAACCTGTATTAATTGTGGTGTCGACGTTGTTGTCCGTGATTACATTAGTTCCCACGTCGTACGCATCAAACAGATCCTGGAAAATTTCATCAGGCATCCCTTTAATCAATTCATGCAAGGCCGCCGTTTTAATGACCCCAGTAGTCATAACGCGTAGCTTATACATTTGGTATGTCCGTAGGGGCCTGTAAATATCAATAATCTTCCCCTTTTTCCCGCAAGAACCTACTTGAACAATGTCCCCTACTTTAAAGATGTTTTGTCTTTTGACAAGCAGACGAACTATGGGAAATAACTTAAATGTAATCAAATATGACGATATGTTTTGATTACCTCCCCTGAAATGATGACAAAAAAAGGAAAAAAAGACAATAGGTAAGAAATGTTAATTACATCTGTGCAGTCTTATCGATTTATTAGTGTTTTTTTTTTAAAGATTAAACACAAAAAAAAACAGCAACATAAATTCAACGTCTTGGTTCATGTGTAATCGTATTGGAAATATAATCTATGCATTGGCAGAAGGCTTGTTTATATGAATGCACACAAATAGTGCGAAAGTAGTCCGTGTTAAAGGATGCGGACTTGTATCTTTACCCATAACGATAAACGTTTATCTTTACCCATAAAGATACGACTTTCCACCCCCCATGTAAAACGCGGATACCCATATCTGGTATGCAAGAATCAAACAAGTTGTATTATTGAGAGTTTTGAATAGTTTGAACGTATTATTAAATTAGCTATCCCGACAACAACAGCCACATTTAAACATGTGTACACCGTTTCTAAACCTGCTGATGATGAGGTATAGATATAACTTACATATTTTGAGAATACAAACTGTATAGACACAATATTAACGGCTAAAACCAGGTTGGCCAAATCCCAAAACAAGAGCGTTGAATAAAGGTGTTATCAGTTGTTATTATAAAGTGTTATGGTGTTTTCACTACGGCGCGTTTTTCCAATAGCGTTATATATGTCAACAATGCTATCTGCAGGCTAGCTATATATTGTTCACTCGGTTGTATATACAAATTAAAATCGATCTTACAATCAACTGACTAAACTGAACAAATGAAACAATATTCTTATCAATGTAAAATGAAATGAAACAATATGGACTGAATTCGATATTTTAATTTTGAACGGATTATGAAAAACATTTAGATAGTTTAAAGTTAGCGAGAAGTCTTTCATGCTTCACAAACAAACTATTCTTATTGTTCAAACCCCACTAACAGATCGAAATATCGAATTGAATACTTAAATGAGGAGATGGCAATATAAACGAAACGTTAACATTTCGTAGTTTTAAACATTTCGGCTTTTCCATTCAACAATTATACCTACCTTATAAAAAATAGTTCATGTTGGGATTAGACATATCATAGGTGTTAATTATACTAGCTAGTTCATTCATAATGTCAATCATGTATCTTCTAATCTTAGCTTTATATAATTGAATCGATCAATGTCTCTCGATGCTATGTTCAAGAATTATTCAAGATATTTCAACTTTTTACTCCTATGTCGTACTTAAACGATATTGTTAAAACAAACAAACAAAGGGTCCTACATAAATCACAGCACACAAACCAAAATCACCAGCAGCGTAGGTCCGGAATGCACCACAAAGAGCCAATTAAATATACACTGAAAAGTACGATCTCACTATTATCCTGTCTTCAGCGCTGTAATTGACAATATATTGATAACTAAAAGTACATCCCGTCAAAAGAACGTCTCTAACAATAAAGTCCACATCCAGAGAAATAAAAAAACGATACTCTGATATAATATCGTAAAAATATATAACAAATATGTTTAGAAATACTTCAGGATGTACCCAAAATTGCAACGAGCAACCACAGCAGTTGCAGCCAAAGAGAACACCAGTCTAGGATATGACAGAAAATCCGTGGGTCGAAAGATTGTGCACCAACATCGCCTGTAAGGCTTTCAGAAGGTGCAATCAAAGAGTCCCACGAAGTTGTTCCGTCATCACGCAAGAGAAACGTGAAGAATAGTCACTGACTGTAGTGGGGTCAATTATCAAACAAAATTAAAACAAAACTGAGTAAGTAGTTTTGCTTTGAATCAACTTTTCATCTTTTTGCGGGATCATGTGAAAGCGAAAAGACCAAAATATGGCTTTCAATTAATCTAAAATCATTTCATAACACAAATGAAAGAATCAATGTTTGTCAAATATATCCAATTTGACATTACCAGTTCCTTGACAAGTAATTATAGGTTCGTGATTGGTCAATGCTCCGTAAACGTATGCCCATATATACGTCCCGAAACGTGACCATTTTACAATTTCCCCAAGAGGTCCACATCCTCCAATACGCAAAACATAATGGTAGAGATCACGATATTTGGGAATTCGGTGCCGGGTATTTCTTTTTTAGCGATTTTCCGCGTTTTCAATTATGTGGGTAAAAGTCCTGCATAATAGTAATACGAGTGTTGTCTCGGCTGACATTTTAAAGATAATAAAACATTGTGATAAATGTCGAATTTAAATATTAAACAATCATCAAAATTAATGAATGAATGAATGGTGTTTTACGGCACGTCGACGCATAAATATGTCATATTGTGCGGAAAAACTGATAAAAGATGAAGAAATCAAGTAGTAATTGACATTTAATGTAAATGTTTAAAGATAAAACTATTTAGAAATGAGGGATAATATAGTAGTAATATAAACTATGTATATTAAGTAAATCAAAAAATGCCCGTCAAGGGATGTGTAAATATATTATAATAATTTATAAAGTCTGATTTCTTTCAGAAAATCTAAAATAAGATTAAAACATATAACTCTTTCATATCTGTGTAGTACCTTTGCCGCATAGGATATCAAAGTCTACTCATTCCAACATGATATGTTTGACCGTTAACGGCGCAAAACAGGGTATACATTCCGGTAATTGCTCACCTTGTAATAACTATGAATGAGTATAACGTGTATGCCCTATCCTGCACCGGGCTAGGACATCTTCTTCTCGACGAATGGATCTACTAGAATGACGCCATTCGCCGAGTAACGGTTTAATTAAATGGAGTTTATTGTTCACTGACAAATCCCAAGCGGCTTGCCAAGAGTTACGAATATATGTGGTAATACTACTTTTAAAATTATTATAAGGTAATTTGGTATTATTTATATGTAAACATAATGCTGCCTTAGCAACACTATCAGCTCTATTATTACCACGTATTCCTATATAGCTTGGAAGCCAGCAGAAAATAATAACATTATCAACTATAAGAGAATTGTACTATTCTAAAAGTTGAAGCACAACTGGGTTATCATGTTTCCTATTACCCAGAGCTTGAAGAGATGAAAGGGAATCAGAAATTATTACAAAATGATGATCATCAGATTCCTGAATATAGTTTAAGGGAAGGTCAAATGCTTTAAGTTCAGCTGAAAAGATAAAGGCCTTGTCTGGCAAGCGGCTCTTTATGCTGTGTTTGTGAACAACAACTGCTGCAGCTAGCTTATCTCCATCTTTAGAACAATCTGTGTTTATATACTGATAAAGGTGATGTTGAAAATTGCTGTATTTCGATTTAATTTCATTAAATTTGCTTTGAAAGATAGTAGAATCTGTACTGGATTTGTTACTATTACAAAGATCAGCAATAAGTGTTAGTGTTTCCAAAGTACACGGTTGAAATTGTGGTACTTTGTATTTGGCAATCAAATTTAGGTCGATCTCAGTTTCTTTTAATTTTGGTCGAATGGCCTTCGGTTTTCGATCAAAAAGAGGTTCATAACCAGGATTAAAAACAGTATCGAAAGTTGGGTTTGAAGGGAATTTCATAATAAATTTGTTTTAGTTCCTGCAGCTAAAGCAGGTAATAATATAATAATTGTTTGACGCCTACCTTACGTCAATGTTTTATCTCTGGAACTCGGCAGCACCAATTCGTATACTCCAGTAAGTTCTACTGAGGATGATGTTGTTTCCGCACATATCACTGAGTGCACTACTTTCAAGGCTGGTGTAGATGATAAGCAAAATAAACTGCCTACTATATACTGGATTCCTAAATTACATAAAAATCCGTATACGGCTCGCTTTATTTCGAATTCTAGTGCCTGCACCACAACAAACATCTCCAAACTTTTAAATTCTTGTCTTACTGCCGTTAAAGATCACGTTAAACTATATTGTGATAAAACTTATGAAAACTCTGGGATAAATATATTTTGTCTATAAAACATTCAGGAGACGTTCTTGATAAAATGTTCAATAAAGGTCAAGTTTCATCAATAAGCACTTATGACTTCTCTACACTATATACAACCTTATCACATCACCTTATTATAGACAAGTTAATTTCTATTATTCAAAAAACATTCGCTAGAGAAAACACTACATTTTTTGCATGTAATAATATTAAAGCATTTCTTACTAACGGCAGTTTAGACAATTATACTATGTGAATTTGCTATGAAAAAAAAAGGATACAAATATCGGACAGGGAAAGCAGCATTCAAGGACGACAGTCAACCACAAAACACAAAAACAAACACGCAAACAGACAAATGAAAAGACAAAAGTAATAAAAAATGCAAACGACATCACAAACACAAAAGGGTTGACAATAGGGCTACCGCCTTGGAACGGTCAGTGGCAAAGTAGGCCACTGGGGGTTTAAACCGGTTCTAGGGTGCACCAAACCTCACACTTACCCTACTGTCATCCCATTAAAACAGGACAGTGTAAATAAAGAAATCCCCGCCATGATATAATCTCTAACCAACAAGGCAGCATCAATAGGCAATATAAGTAAAACACAAATATGCTCGTGTAAATATAATACAAAAAAACAATAGCCTAGAAAGCCACAATGAAGGTACTCAATGACTTTGCAGAAGCCAGAGCAGTAAGAGAATAAACCATTAAGGGCACGACAAGAAAGATCATGGACAAACATCAAACGCCACCGTCCCAATGGGCTTTAGGTAGGCGTCATCACAGGGTCCACAGCCTGTCCGGTCATCGTACAATTAAAGAGGAAAGCATAGTGGCGAACTGTAAAAGGATCCACCACCAAGCATGCAGTACGTTGCAAAATGATAGGGTCATAACCTCTTTTGATAAACTTTTTAACAAGTTTAACAAAGATAGTATGAAAGTGATCATGACCAAGAATCTTACGAAGTTTATAAATCACATCACCATAGAAGTCAGGTTGTGATAGTCCTTGTCGCAGAAGAGTCCTTAAATTACATTTATATTTGGAAAGAAGATCAGGGTTACGATAATAAAATTTTGCAAAGGTTTTACGAAGTTTATGGTAACGGTAACCCTGATTGAGTAACTTTTTAGTTATACAAAGATTACGAATATTAAAGTCCTCAACTCGAGTACAAGCTCTAGAAAAACGAATAAGTTGAGACAGATACACCCCATTAGAAGTTGCTCGGGGAACATCCCCATCCAAGTGGGGATAATTAACAATGTCAAAATTAAAATAATCTCTCTTGTCATAGATTTTGTTAATTATTTTACCATTTTCAATCGAGAGATCTAAATCAAGAAAAGAAGTTTGTGAAGCACTCATCTTTCTGTTAGATAATATTTTCGTCTGGTATGTTACCACCGTTTATAGACAAATTGTTGGTATCCTTATTGGTACGAACTGTGCACCACTTGTCGCAGATTTTTTTTTATTTTAAGAGATTTCATGTTGAGTCTTTCACCAGATACACAGGCAGATGTTATTGAAGCTTTTAATGACATACTGAACATTGCCAACCCTTTCTTTCCAACTATGGTTGATAATATTTATCCTAAAGAACTTCAGCTAAATAAAGCTAATATATCTGATAATAACGCTTCCTTTCTTGATTTAGATCGCTCGATTGGAAATGGTGAAATAATTAGCAAAATCTATGACAAGAGAGATGATTTTAATTTTGACATTGTTAATTACCCCCACTTGGATGGGGATGTTCCCCGAGCAAACTTCTTATGGGGTGTATGTGTCTCAACTTATTCGTTTTTCAAGAGCTTGTTCTCGAGTTGAGGACTTTAATATTCGTAATCTTTGTATGACTAAAAAGCTACTCAATCAGGGTTACCGTTACCATAAACTTCGTAAAACCTTTGCAAAATTTTATTATCGTAACCCTGATCTTCTTTCCAAATATAAACGTAATTTAAGGACTCTTCTGCGACTAGGACTATCACAACCTGATTTCTACGGTGATGTGATTTATAAACTTTGTAAGATTCTTGGTCATGATCACTTCCATACTATCTTTTTTAAACTTGTTAAAAAGTTTATCAAAAGAGGTTATGACCCTATCATTTTGCAACGAACTGCATGCTTGGTGGTGGACCCTTTTACAGTTCGCCACTATGCTGTCCTCTTTAATTGTACGATGACCGGACAGGCCGTGGACCCTATGATGACGCCTACCTAAAGCCCATTGGGACGGTGGCGTTTGATGTTTGTCTATGATCTTTTTTGTCTTGCCCTTAATGGTTTATTCTCTTGTTGCTCTGGCTTCTGCCAAGTCACTGAGTACCTTCATTGTGGCTTTCTAGGCTATTGTTTTTTTGTATTAAATTTACACGAGAATATTTGTTTTTTACTTATACTGCCTTGTTGGCTAGAGATCAGATCATGGCGGGGATTTTCTAATTTACACTGTCCTGTTTTAATGGGATGACAGTAGGGTAAGTGTGAGGTTTGGTACACCCTAGAACCGGTTTAAACCCCCAGTGGCCTACTTTGTCACTGATCGTTCCAAGGCGGTAACCCTATAGTCAACCCTTTTGTGTTTGTGATGTCGTTTGCTTTTATTATTACTTTTGCCTTCTTGTTTGTCTGTTTGCATGTTTGTTTCTGTGTTTTGTGGTTGACTGTCCTCCTTGAATGCTACTTTCCCTGTCCGATCTTTTTATATTTCTTTATTCTAGTATCCATGATTTAAAGTATTTGTTTCTTCCAATCATTGAGCGCTTGAATATCTGCATTTTCTCGACGATGTCATTTAGCACTAAATATTTCAACGGATTTAGCAAACACGGAAAGTATTAAAATCAATTAATGAAGGTAATCTATATCTATGACCTTCAGAAAATAGAAAACTAAGGCGTTTGTCATAATTTCAAAATTGCCAGTGATAACCTGACCGGCTGGAGTATAGCAGAATTTTTAGTCTTTACAATCTCACACGGATGGAGTATTTTTACCTAAATCAAGATCTAAAACAACTTTATTATAATTCAAAATAATGTATGTACTAGGGTTTTTATATTTATAACAAATCATAGGATTTTCAGTGTTTCATAAATATGTTGGAATAGAATCAATAACATTTTTATCTCTAAACATACCAGGTAAATCAATAAATGCTATACCCTTGTTAAGATGACTTGCATTTTCATTCACCGTAATGTAACATGTACAATCAAAGTGTATAGTATATGGGGGTGCCAATTGGGGTTCATCACTAATTAATGTGTACTGACAATTACAGTTGTTTGGATATGCAATGGTACATTCACTGTAATGATGTGTATTTGTTCAAAGATGAACTTTATAAAATGACCTCTATGTCAGATAATGAAATATGCATGAAATTGTCATGGAACATTTTGCGAACAAGTTTGTTTCTTCGTTTTTTTGATAGGTACATTTCTGATTCCATTTTCTCTGGATAAGACTGTGAATACGATTTTTTGCTGAGACATTGACAGAGGTACTATTTGAAAGCAAGGAACGACAACTCTGGGCAGAGATTCATTCGCAATATCTCGTACACTGTTTTGCAGCATTAATCGAATGTATATCGAAGGTCACCATTTTTGTTACGTCCTACTACCTACTACCGTGACCCGCGTCAGATTCACGCCAAAACAATTGCATTCAAAGTCAAAGTTATCTAAAGACTATAGTTTATTTACATGAAAGCAGTGATAAAACCTGCATCTGTATTGTTAATAACAAACATGCAACGTAAATCATACATCAACACGTGTGGCTAACGGCTATATTGTTTATATAGTAACATCTTAGCAACGGTGCACTATTTTCTGTGCCGTTGCCTTCCGGCTAACAAGTCAAGATTTGAACATACCAAATTTTCTTATTTGTGTTTTCCAATTAATTAAAGAAACTAAACAGCAAAATGAAAATAGAAAACTAAGGCGTTTGTCATAATTTCAAAATTGCCAGTGATAACCTGACCGGCTGGAGTATAGCAGAATTTTTAGTCTTTACAATCTCACACGGATGGAGTATTTGTACCTAAATCAAGATCTGAAACAACTTTATTATAATTCAAAATAATGTATTTACTAGGGTTTTTATATTTATAACAAATCATAGGATTTTCAGTGTTTCATAAATATGTTGGAATAGAATCAATAACATTTTTATCTCTAAACATACCAGGTAAATCAATAAATGCTATACCCTTGTTAAGATGACTTGCATTTTCATTCACGGTAATGTAACATGTACAATCAAAGTGTATAGTAAATGGGGGTGCCAATTGGGGTTCATCACTAATTAATGTGTACTGACAAGTACAGTTGTTTGGATATGCAATGGTACATTCACTGTAATGATGTGTATTTGTTCAAAGATGAACTTTATAAAATGACCTCTATGTCAGATAATGAAATATGCATGAAATTGTCATGGAACATTTTGCGAACAAGTTTGTTTCTTCGTTTTTTTGATAGGTACATTTCTGATTCCATTTTCTCTGGATAAGACTGTGAATACGATTTTTTGCTGAGACATTGACAGAGGTACTATTTGAAAGCAAGGAACGACAACTCTGGATAGAGATTCATTCGCAATATCTCGTACACTGTTTTGCAGCATTAATCGAATGTATATCGAAGGTCACCATTTTTGTTACGTCCTACTACCTACTACCGTGACCCGCGTCAGATTCCCGCCAAAAACAATTGCATTCAAAGTCAAAGTTATCTAAAGACTATAGTTTATTTACATGAAAGCAGTGATAAAACCTGCATCTGTATTGTTAATAACAAACATGCAACGTAAATCATACATCAACACGTGTGGCTAACGGATATATTGTTTATATAGTAACATCTTAGCAACGGTGCACCATTTTCTGTGCCGTTGCCTTCCGGCTAACAAGTCAAGATTTGAACATACCAAATTTTCTTATTTGTGTTTTCCAATTAATTAAAGAAACTAAACAGCAAAATTAGAGAGAGAGAGAGAGAGAGAGAGAGAGAGAGAGAGATTTTGTTTTGTTTTCAAAATTAGAACTTAAACAGTGCATTCTGAAGAGTTTGTGGAATTTGTTTTTGGAATAAACAGAACATATCCTGAAAACGTTATAAGCCCTTGCATGCAGTGCCTGAAAACAGCTACGCCACTTATGTTGATTAAATTGCACCGGTAGTAGACTTAAACATATGGTAGAAAACGCGAAAGTTGAAATCTCCCATATTTGAATACCCTTTTTTAAATCTATGGCTATGCAAGCAGGTTAAAGTCAGCATGATATTGATTCTATACATCGAGGTATAATTGTATTGTTTGAAATAAATAAGGCCTAAATTAAAATATTGTTTGTTTGCCCTTTACCTACCCAGCACTAACTACTGTGTAGGTAGGTAGATAAATTATTTTATTTTATTTGATAAAATTATGTTTACATTTGTTTTTCAAAATGATATATTTTAACATGTATAACTATTCTACAACGTATATTGTGTGTTTGTAATTATTATGTAATGTGTGCTATAACAATACATAACACTTTAAGGTTGACTGCTTTTACATGTACCGACTTTGTACACTTTTGTTTTGATTGTTGCAATCATCGAAGCATTTTTTTTTTTTTTTTAAAAATAGTTTTTGAAAACGCAATAACATATTTTGGGTCGGGGCTAAAAATTCGAGTCCTATTTCAATTTTGGCCTAACCTACCTCAAGACTGTTGTGTTTCCATTACTGGAATAAACAAAAATAGTAAGAACCCTGCTCAGTTTTAAGCAGTTCCTAAAATTCATATTATATTCGCGATTTTTTAAGATAATAATTATACCTGCAATTATAGGAAATGTGTTAATGTAGAAGTTCGCGTTCGTGTTTCTATAGACCCTTCCCCTCAACTATATTTTCGGGCTAAATATAGAGAATTGATTTGACTGGATATAAATGCCAAATTGAATCAACCTACCTTAACATATGGTTTCTATACAAACACGGTTGAAATCTTTTTTGATGTAATTTGTTTTTAGTGAATTATGAATATGATTAAAACCGCATCCATCTCACATATACAGCATATATTTTAATGTTACATAAAGATTGCAGTACAATTAAAGATGCCCCTATTGAAAACAATCAGCGAAAAATGTAAAATTTGACAAAAAATAAAGGCCTAACTCAGGTTCATGTAATACACGGTCGATGTTGACGTTAAATCGAAATGAACATCTTGACATCATTGGTAAGCATCTGATAAAGGTTAAAAACTGTGGGGGCAGATAGAAACACCGGATAATTTAACGTAGAATTTGAAGGCACAGGGGCCGTAACTCCAGTTATACAAGGTCGATGTTGACGCCGAATCGGTATGCACATCTTGGCACCATAGCTAAGCATCCTGCAAAATGTTGAAACAATCACTTGAAAAATGGGATGAGATAGAAGCATAAAATTAGGGGACAGACGGACGGATACTACTAAAGCTATATGCCCCTCATAACTCGATGGCGGGGGCATACAATATACAAATGTAATAACAATGTACGTTAGATTCCATGTTATAATTCATATCTTAAATGTCCACAATAACTCATAAATACGCCATAAATATCAATATCGCATTGAAAGATTAACCCTATGGCATCATGTTGGTGCTAACACAGTTTATAATGTGTATCTCGCAGTAACTTTAGCTTACGGGAATGGAAGTTAGAAGTAACCCCTTTTAGCCTTAATAACACTCTGTGAGGTAAACAAGTAGTTCCCAGTATGTGATCACATTTATATTCATCATAACGTGACAATTATTGTCCTTTTACAATCCTTTCTTGAAAACATTACAATTCCGGTATGATTTTCTAGAAACAAATCTAGTTGAAAGGGTTCTTTTACTTCGTTAATATTTTGAAATGTTAATCTCATGTCAATCAATATATTTTGCTACGGTAAATATGCCTCAATAAAAGATCCAATGTGGTCGATCGGCACTTTGATACATTAGCGCCACTCTTCAAATAATAGATATTCCGCACAAAGCAGTGTTTGTTTTTGTTTATATAATGGCAAATGTCATAGCAACTGGTAACGAGTACTGTCCACTATATATGGTCACACACCCGTCGTGATATTTGCCTCTTCATCATATTCCAAATCTACCTGACAGTGCGACCAACATGTTTCACACATTGGTGTTTGTGATTAGTATTTTGGCAGCTGTTAACAGTAGGTGATGCTTTCTTACTAATTGTTATGTTAACATTCGTATATATATTTACTTGGAGTTTTATTTATTTATTTTTTTTTTTCTTTTTTTTTTCTTATTATTATTTTTTTTTTTTATTTTTTTTTTTTTTATAATATCATATTTCTATTTCAAGTGAAGGAACATACTTTATTTTTGCTTTAATAAATTAATTTATAATACAATTGTTTTTATTGTCAACAGGTACATGTTCTGCCGTTTTTTATGACAGCATTGAAGTAATATATAGAGGATATTTGTTGTTTTGGAGTGAATAATCTACTTTATTTCATGGAGAAGTGAGAAAACTATATTTTCACGAATGCGAAGACAAAAGTGTTCCCACTTCGAGATGAAATCAAATATATTATTTACGACAAAGCAACTCATTTTCTTTTTATTTTATGATTTTAAAAACAATTTCAATGCAAGGGAAGCAGCTCTTTTATTTCTTTTTTAAAGTAGCTACTGCGAAAATAAAACTATATTTCACAATGTGAAATAACACTTTTATTGCTTTTATTTCATTGCTTATCATAAAATAATATGTTGTTTTTTATTTTTATAATAGCGTACATATATATTAAACGTTTAGTAATGTTAAGTATTATAATTACGACAACTTATTTTTAAATGTTAACATTCGCGATTCATAGCAGAATACTCCCATGCAGAATCGCAGAAACCGTACCAGTAATATTTATAGCATAATTTTTCGAGTATATGCGATTTATAATGCTTCTTGAGGGCCGCAGGATGCAGTATAAATGCATACGAGAATGCAGTATAAATCGCATACGAGAAAAAATATGTCATAAATGTTTTGTACCATAGCCATTCAATGCCGGTAATTTACATTTTAATTGACAGGTTGTGTGTAAACATTACAACTGCGCGCGTGTAACATTGGGTAGACCATAGTATAACTCCCGAATCTGTCATTTATAGCACGGCTGAAATATACCGGCAGTTATAGCACGGTTTAGGCTCAGACCTTCAGGTTTATATAAATTATATCATTAGCAAGAACAATGGAAAACCATTAGAGCTAAGGTACAAATTCGATATATTGAGTAGTTGCTTTGTATAATATATTTGAAAAGGTTTACATAATAGGGTTTTACACACATGTTGCTTTATGTTAGGCTAGAACCCCGAACCTTCCCGTCAGTAGACAAATAATAGACGACGCCCTAACCAAGTTAGTTAATTGCTCTACACATTTATATTAAATAACATATAACACATGTTACGATCTGCAGTCTGTTCTGTATGTGGAATTTCTCAAAGTATTTTAATAAGGACACTTGTAAGTAACGGCTTATAACGAAATGGACTAACATCAATAAATACTGATAAAAGTGATCCTTTGGGAGCAACAAACAAAATTAAGAGAATAAAGCAGCAGACTCGGTTTTATTGCGTCTGTTCATGAGAAGTAATGAAAGAAGCAACACCTCTAACGCCCCCTAGGTCTTGTTTGCTGTTTTTACAGCATTTGCTGTTAGTTTTCCTACATTACTTTCTCCTTTATTCATTTTTCTCCTTTCTGCAAACTTTCAGTTGTTTTTTTCTCAAAAATTTTGTTTTTCTCCAAATTTCATATTCTAGTTTTAATGTTGTATGTTACTAATTGTTGAAACTATTGCAATAATAATGTACTTAAAACAAAGGTAGAAAGAAAAAGACAAGATTAAAACTATAATCGTTTAATGATTAATATAATACGTGTACAGTACGAGGTTATTTTACAGTGTTTAGTACCATACTGACTTTTACTGGACGAGTACCACTCAGACAGACTTATTACTCGATAATGAATATCAAACAAAATTAAAACGTGGAGTAAATGAAACCTTACAATTTAATAAAGAGATAAACCCAAACACTATATGGGAACGGGTTAAATGTACTATCAGGAATAACACTATTCAATATGCAACAATGAAAAAGAAATTGGAGGATGAAAGCTGTAAACAAATTCAAAGTGAAATTAAAGAGTAACAACACAAATATTCAGAACTCAACGAAACCTAGATTTTAGAACAAATAAATACAAAACGAAAGGAATTAAATATGTTTTATGAAAAGAAGACAAATGGAATAAAAACTAGAATGAAGGCACAGTATTTAGAAAGTGGAGAAAAAATGTTAAACAACTCATGAGTCTTGAAAAACACAAAGCAGAACGAAAAGTAATGAACAGATTAAACATAGATGGACAAATACTTACCATACTTACTGGTTAAAAGGTTATATTAAATGCAGAACGTCAATATTTTGACAACTTTTATCAAAAATGAGAGCAAGTAAAACCGAATTTCAATTTTATTCAAAATAATGTTTGTAAATTATCAAATGAAGAAAAAGCTTACTGTAAAGGCATTGTAACGGTAGAAGAATGTAAATCTGCATTAAAAGATATGAAAAATGGGAAAAGTCCGGGTTCAGATGGGATCTGAGTTGAGTTTTATAAAACCAAAATGGTCTTAAATAAATTACAGTCTTATAAATACATTAAACTATTCTAGACTTTTAAAAACGGAAATTGAACAGAACTTCAGAAACAAGGTTTAATAAACACAATACCTAAAGGAAACAATGACTTAACCAGCATCTCGAACTGGAGACCAATAACATCATTAAACGTTGACTATGAAATAGCAACAAAGGTAGCCGATAGATTAAAAAAGTTCTATTTATAGCCAGACTGGTTTTATTAAAGGACGCTACATAGGAGAAAATATAAGATTATTGTTCGATATTATTTAATATTTGGAAGAAAGTCAGCTTCCTGGCCTACTGTTTTTTTGCTGACTTCGAAAAAGCTTTTGACAGTGTTGGACATGATTATATATACTCAGTTTTAGAATGTTTTGGTCCTATGTCTATACAATGGATACAATTATTTTACAGTGATGCAATAAGTGCTATTATAAACAATGGATACATATCAGAATTCTTTAATGTGAGAAGAGGTTTACGACACGGCTGCCCATTTTCCACTTATATATTTATTTTAGAATTGAAATACTTTCAATATCCATACGTAACGATACAAATATCGCAGGTATGAAAGTAAATGATCAAGAGATAAAACACACAATGTTTGCTGATGACAGGACCATTTTACTAAACGGGTCTAAAAAGGTTACAATGCTATGCTAAACGTTTTTGAAGAGTTTGAACATATATCCGGCGAAGACTTAAATCTCAACAATTGTGTAACATTAAGAGCAGGAACACATAGAAAGCAACATGACTTAATTTATAGTAGAAAAAAGTTATACAATTGACATCTGAATCGGCAAAGGCACTTGGCTTATCTTTTCATGCAAAAACAGCGAACATGTTTGAAATTAACTGTACAGATAGATTAAAACAATTTTACAATAGTATGGATCTATGGGAAGGGCGTAAACTTTCAACAATAGGAAACATCACTGTTTTAAAATATATTATAATTCCAAAATTAACGTGCCTTTTTTCAACCATTCCAAATCCACCAGAGTACATACTAAAAGAACTAAATCGAAAATGTTTTCAATTTATTTGGAATTCAAAAAGAGATCAAGTCAAAAGGAGAGAAATAATAAAACAATATGAAGATGGTGGTTTGAAAATGATAGATATTCGACGATACTTAACCTCGATTAACGCATCATGGGTAAAACGAATAACATACCCAAATAATAACGGAGCGTGGAAAATATTCGACATGAAAGAATTCGAACGCTTTGGTGGGAATTTAATTTTCAACTGTAATATAAATGTAACAGATATTATGAGCTTTAAATTTACAAACACATTTTTAAATGAAATTTTTAAAGTATGGTGTACTGCTTACGTTACAAAAAGCCCAAAACATACAAATGAACAAATATTGTGGAACAATAGCAATATAAAACACAGTGGCAGAACCGTAATATATCTTTGTTGGATACAGAAACAGATCGTATGCATCCATGATATATATAATACAACTGATAGAAAACTAAAAATATTTAATTCAATCCAAAATGATTTTGACATACCGGCAACGGAATTCTTAAAATGTCCCCAACTTATATCTTCAATACCAAAGCAATGGTTGCATGAATTCACTGTCGAAAATGGCAACGTACTAAAACAAAAAACGTTATGCGAATGCAATGTGGAAAAGCCTTCAAACTCAGTCAATAGATATCTCGCAAACGTTCAAAGAGATAGTTAAAACAATATTTCGCAGCTCAACCATATCTCTAATCAAGCGTGAAAAAAACAAAGCAATGGGAATATGACCGACATATTCTTTTGTGGGTGTACTTAGGAATTTTGAATAGTATATTCTCAAAGATGGACACGATGTCAACTGCATACAGTTTGAAGTTTTGTTTTATACTTTATAAATGTTGTTATTTTTAGTCGTATATCTATCCCTCTTTGAGAATGTGGTACATTGTGGTACATTCTCAAGGATGGACACCGTGTGAACGGTAGACTGGACGAAGTGTTGTTTTATACTTTGTTTGTTAATAAAACTGTTATTTGTCTTCTCTAGAGATCAGTGACACATTTTGTCAAAGCTGGACACGATGTGGTGCGGGTTTGATTTATACCTTATAACTATGTTTTTCCTTTAGATTCGCACTTTTATCAGAGACACATTTTTCAAACCTGGACACGATGTGATGGAGTTTTAATTTATATTTGATAACTTGTTTGTCTTCACACTCGTATTTCTATCAGAGACGCATTCGCATAGCTGGACACGGTGTGAACGTCAAACAGTCTGGAGTTTGGGTTTATACTTTATGACTGTTATTTGTCTTTTCAGTGGTATTGCTATCAGAGAGTCTTACGCATTCGCAAAGCTGAACACGGTGTGAACGGCAAAATAGTATAGTTTCGGTTTATACTTTATGACTGTTTATTGTCTTTTCAGTGGTATTACTATCAGAGAATCTAGCGCAGTCGCATAGCTGGACACGGTGTGAACGGCAAACAAAATGGAGTTTTGGTTTATACTTTATAATTGTTATTTATCTTTTCAGTGATATTACTATCAGAGTCTGACGCATTCGCATAACTGAACACGATGTGAACTGCAAACAGAATGGATTTTTTGTTTGTACTTTATGACTGTTATTTGTCTTTTCAGTGGTATTACTATCAGAGAGGCAAACGCATTCGCATGGCTGGACATGGTGTGAACGGCAAACAGAATGGATTTTTTGTTTGTACTTTATAACTGTTATTTGTCTTTTCAGTGGTATTACTATCAGAGAGACTGACGCATTCGCATAGCTGGACACGGTGTGAACGGCAAACAGAATGGAGTTTTGGTTTGTACTTTATAACTGTTATTTGTCTTTTCAGAGTTTTGGTATATACTTTGTATAAACTGTTTTTTGTCTTTTCAGTGGTATTACTATCAGAGGGTCGGACGCATTCGCATAGCTGGACACGGTGTGAACGGCAAACAGAATGGAGTTTTGGTTTATAATTTATAACTGTTACTTGTGTTTTCAGTGGTATTACTATCAAACAGTCTGATATAGGCTTGTGTTTTCAGTGGCATTACTATCAGAGAGTCTGACGCATTCGCATAGCTGGATACGATGGGATAGGCAAACAGAATGGAGTTTTGGTTTATACTTTATAACTGTTACTCGTCTTTTCAGTGGTATTACTATCAGAGAGTCTGACGCATTCGCATAGCTGGACACGGTGTGAACGGCAAACAGAATGGAGTGTTGGTTTATACTTTATAACTGTTATTTGTCTTTTCAGTGGTATTACTATCAGAGAGTCAGACGCATTCGCATGGCTGGACACGGTCTAAACGGCAAACAGAATGGAGTTTTGGTTTATACTTTATAACTGCTATTTGTCTTTTCAGTGGTATTACTATCAGAGAGACTGACGCATTCGCATGGCTGGACACGGTGTGAACGGCAAACAAAATATAGGTTTTGTTTATACTTTATGACTGTTATTTGTATTTTCAGTGGTATTACTATCAGAGGGTCTGACGTTTTTGCAAAGATGGACATGGTATAAACGGCAAACAGAATGCAGTTTGGGTTTATATTTTATGGCTGTTATTTGTATTTACAGGGGTATTTCTTTCAGAGACACATTCCCAAAGCTGGACACGATGTGAACGCCACACAGGATGGAGTATAAAGAATACAGATACAACGGAAGTTGCTGCTACTGAACTAGCGTGTATCTTCAGGTGTTTTCATTCACCAAAATGTATAGCCGTCGACTATGTTACAAGTACACAAACTTGCTCATATTCGTCATCGAATATACTTACAGTTATTCGCGCAGACGACAGCCATACTGCAATTATTATACGAAGGAATATTGGTATGCACATTTACATTATGTCTATATGTATCTTTGGCAACGATAAAATAAAGTGATGGTTAACGGTTAAGGCGTTTATATTGTAGTTATAGAGTTCGGATTCGCAACATATGTAAGCTTCACCTTATTGTTAGTAGGCTATGAAACGGTGTACATCTGGTGTAAAATATGCCTGTAGTTGACTGGCTTTAACTTGAACGAATCCCGCACACATTTCGGACTTTATTCAATGTTTTACTCGAGTTATACACTACCAATTTTGATAAATATAAGATTTCACCATGATCATATGACACTTATTAAAAAGAGTACATTCTTCTTATATAAAACGTTTAATATTAGAATCCTATACGTATCATATGAGAATAATATACAAGTTGATTTTTTGTTCATGCGAATCATATGAAAATGTGTGTGTTTTAAAAATATATATTTTTTTATGAATGTATTCTAATATGATAATTATAAAAAACTCCTATTATATAAATATCATATATGAGAATCATATATATATCCTTTTATAAACTATTGATATGAGACTTCTCATATGAGAATGCAAGCATATGTTTATTATATATGGCAAAATTATCTTTATAGCATAAGTTGAAATCATACATGTCATAAGTGAATTGCTATAATTTTCTTTCAGATGTAATCCTGTTTGCACGCGAACAAACTCTATATATGTATACGTACAGTAATGCTAAAGAAATATGTACGTCATTAGGCGGACGTCTGATGACGCTAAACGAGTTAACCGTGTTGTATGACAATGGCTATGAAATGTGCAGGTAAATCCTAAATTATTAATCATATTTAAAGTCTAAAATAATTATAATATGTTATATACGATTATTTTGTAATATTTGATTATGCAATCACATAACCCGTTACCATAATTGAAGAAGTAGAAACCGTGCTCATTCATGTGTGTGTATTCGTATGTTGTTAGCAACTTGTTGCTCACAATGGATTTCAAAATGTTCTCGTCACAGTCAAAACTAATCATAATACATATCGGTCGCTCGCTCGCTCGGTCGATCGGTCGCTTAAAATATTGTCCGCGCTATTTCTCCATAACACATTGATTTCTAAGTCAATTGTGACCAAACTTTCAATAGATGACGCCTAGAGTTATGGATTTTAACTTTCATTAATAGCTGCCTTTACTATGAATAGTCGAAACCTATAATACAATCTTCTTCTCATTATCATAAGCTTGTTATCCTTTAACACAGGGGTCCAATTAGGCATGCCCTGGGGACGTCCGTCAGTTTTACAAAAAGTTATATAGGATTTAGAATGCTCTCATATGCAGGTGTCAGAAGCTTATATTCATATTTTTAAATAGGAGTTATATAATGTAATATCTTTTAAAATACATTGTCTTCTCTGAACGTAACAGACATATTTTTATATCACCGACCAGTGCTATTCAGGACCATTTTGGAATGCTGTATAGGAACAACCATTTGTACTGTTGCATTTCAGAAATGATGTTTATATCCTTAACTATCCACTTAAAAAAACACAGTGTCACAGTAATACAATCTTCTTCTCGAAAACCATATTACATTTTTTTACACGATTTTTTTCCCCAAAAATTATCTAACTATTCTAAACTATCAAATTAATGCAAATGCAATCTCCGTCGGAAAAAATGGTCTTTACCCGTGTGTTCCTTATTTATATAGGTATGTTCGGAAAACTCAAAACTTCAAATGATTTCACCGGTTTCCACAAGAGGTCTAAAGACCCAAAAAGCGAATAAGTAATAACGCTGTTTGATTTGTAATCGGTACGTCATTTTACTGCCGCCACCTAGTACTAAGCAAACGCTAGTGTGAAAGCCAACACATACTGAAAAGCGGCTTCTTTGGGAGCAACGCATATAAATAAGAGACCAAAGTTATTTGCAGACTCGATGTTATTGTGTTCATGAGAGGTAATATAAAGTGATAAAGTACTCACAACCCCTCTACCCGAACCCTCGTAGCAAAGGCTTACCTAGTATTCCATTTCAAATATACAGCGATTGTGCTCGATGAACGAATGAATGAATGAATGGCTGAATGAATGTGAATGAATGGTGTTTTCCGTCACGTCGACACATACATAGGTCATATTGTGCGCAAAAACTGACGAAAGATGAAGAAATGAAGTAGTAATTAAAATTAATGTAAATGTGTAACGATAAAGCTATTTACAAATTAATAAAGGATGATATGGTAGTAATAGAAACTATGTATATATGTAAATCAACAAATGTCCGTCAACGGGTGTGTAAACAAGTAAATATAAATTAGAACATATTATAATAATTTATAAAGTCTGATTTTTTCAGGAAATACGAAACAAGACTAAAATCCATAGTATCAAATAACTCTTTCATAGTGTTAACTGTGTAGTACCTTTGCTGCATGGGATCAAATTCTACACATTCCAAAAAGATATGTTTGACCGTTAACGGTGCAAAACAGGGTATACATTCTGGTAATTGCTTACCTTGTAATAAATACGAATGAGTACAACGTGTATGCCCTATCCTGCTCCGGGCTAGAACAACCTCTTCTCGACGAATGGGTCTACTAGAAGAACGCTATTACATTGTAATTTAATGGCATATTGAAGGGCTAATTTGTCCCGTCGATGATACAGGGATGGTTCATTAGCTTCAACATATAGACTTTCGGCTGGTGATGTACGCAAGGCACCTAAAGCGAGTCGTATGCCATGACTATGTATATGATCGAGCATCTGCAAGTATGACTTACAAGTCGATCCATATACTATTGAGCCGTAGTCCAGCTTGGATCTGATGAGAGATCTATAAAGTCGTAAGAGGACTTTTCGATCTGCTCCCCAACTAGTGTTTGCAACAACTTTAAGTAAATTAGTAGCTTTAAGGCATTTGGCCTTTAAGTATTTACGGTGTGGTATAAAC
Source organism: Cyrtodaria siliqua (assembly GCA_037043455.1). Lineage (NCBI taxonomy): Eukaryota > Metazoa > Mollusca > Bivalvia > Adapedonta > Hiatellidae > Cyrtodaria > Cyrtodaria siliqua. The sequence continues at coordinate 229,909 of JAWPHD010001039.1, forward strand.
GTTAATTTACGGTCAAAATTAAGACCAAAGAATTTTGTCTCATCCACTACTGGTATTGGTAACCCATCCAGTGTTGAAGGGTCTTCATGATGTTTACGTAGTTGACAAAAGTGCATACTATTAGTTTTAGATTTAGAAAATTTAAAACCATTTTCATCGGACCGGGTCTGAAGCTTAATGAGACATTGTTGTAAGTGTCTCTTTTTCGTCAATATATAGACAACAATCCACTCCAGGATTGATGCATTTAATTATACTGTTATTTTTTATATTAAAAAGGGTAACAGAGAGTATGCTTCCCTGTGGCATACCCATCTCCTGTTCATGCATTTCAGAGAGTGTTGAACCCATTCGGACACGAAACTGTATATCATCTAAAAGGTTCTCTATAAAAATTGGTAATCGACCTCTAAATATAGATAAGATTTGGATCGCATATTGTTAAACCAATGTAAGAATGAAAGCTTGAAGCTGTATGTAAATCAGTATTTGTTGTAAGCAAAAAGACACAAATTGTTGTTGGCTAAGAAATCCTCAACTTTCTTGTCTTTATCGTTTATATCTTTACAACCCAGAAGTATTTGTGTGCATTAAAATCACCCAAGTGTATAAAAGGTGATGGCAATTGTGTAACTAGGTGAATTAGATCTTTAGGGTTTAGTGAAGAACAAGGTGGCAAATATAGGAGCATACTGTTATAACTTTGTGCATCGTAACACTGACCGCAACAGCTTGCAAATCAGTATTCAACGTAACATTACTGTGAGGAATGTTTCGATTCACAACAATCGAAACTACTCTAGCAGTTATATCATTTGTATCAAATATATAGTTATATAATTAATAGGTTTTGAAGAAAAAATGCAACAGGGTTGTGTTCATTTAAAAGTAAGCTGATCATATCATAATTAGGCTTTAAATCTCGGTAGTTCCATTGAATGATCTTATTTGATTTCGATGTTCCTACGGTGGAAGTACAGGTTTACGGCCTTTGCAGTTGGCAGACTTTGGAGACTTTGGAAGTTCCTGATGTGCTGGATCATCAACCTTCATCTCCAAGTCTCCAAATATGTTTGCAGTCTAGTCTAATCGGATCATCAGATCCTTCCGAATAATCCCTAACACGGGAAACGTCTTTTTTTCTTGATGTCACGTCCATGGCAGCAATTATGCATGGTGACGAACTCTTGGAGTCTTGGAAGAGTTCTTAGGGTATTGGTGGACTCTTGGTTGCACCAAAGTCCGCCGATTTCGAAATAGATGAAGTAGATGTAGTAGATGTAAGAGTTGTTGAGGATATAGTTGAAGGAGTGTTAGGCTTGTAAGCCACAAGAGGTGTATTTAAAAGGACCACAGTTCGAGAGGTTGAAGACGTTTTAGAGGAGTTCTGAACAGAGAGTGGAATAGTAGTAAACTTGTCGGAGTATACTGGCCAGGTTAACAGGGTCTGCGCCGCGATAAACCTGTTAGCTGGTTTCTCAACTCTACACGCATCGGCGTATGATTTGCCAGATGGAGCGGTTAGAAAACACTCTCAACAAATGTCCTAGCCTCTGGAAAAGAAATATTATGTTTAATATTAACCCTCGTGCTTCCACTTCGGACAATCCCTAGAGAAATCCCCGTGGGTATCCTTGCAGTTAACGCAAGAGGCCTGATGTTTGCAATTAGCGAAGTCGCTATGACACTCCTGGCCACAATGGGCACAGACGGGAGCAGCTCGCTTGCATCGTTCTCTATGGTGACCTAAGTGTTGACAATTAAAATAAGAGGATTTGAGATGTAGGGGTCAACTGGTAGAAGGATATATCCAGTCTTGTGGGTCTTTGGAAGATTTGGTGTGCTGAAAGTAAGCACAAAAGCATTGGTAGGAGTGAGTTTGCCACCCCGCCTGGTACTGATGCGCGTTACCTCAGTCACACCTTGCGACCTAAGATTGTCATTTCTTCAAGGGTGCAGTGCTCTTTGAAGAATTGAGAGAAATATGAGGAATAACCTCAACACGGATGTTTGCAAAAGTTTGAATTTTAAAGATATCGTCAGAGTGAGATTTGTTGCCACACTCAGCAAGACGTTTTCCATTTTTTTAACACTCCTTGTCTCACCGGCGATGACAAGTAAAGCCATGGAGATAGCAAAATGAAAAAAGTCTAGTTATTGGAGAGAGATAATATCTAGAGAGATACTATTGAGAAACGAGGCATAATTAAACGAGAAATATCCTCAGATTCGGACTCATTTCTAAATCGTTGAAAACCATTAGGAGTAGTTTTTTGTGCGTGTTTGGTTCAAATAATGGGGAATCGATATTCATTGCCCACGCTTCTCAACCACCTCCGAGTCCAACAAGGGGACGTTTGCTGTGGATATCCGACAGACAAAGTGCCAAGAATACTTGAAGAGTATACTCGTATAAAGTAAGCGCATCAGGCACCCCTTACCAACCAGCTGACATTACTCCTCGACTAAAAGGTCAAAGAGCCGCACTTATGTTCCGCCTTAAAAGTGGCATGAGTATAGCCATATAGCGCTATCTATAAATGACTATCCCATACGCCACCGCCTTAAAGGATCTATGCTACAAGATGTTAAATATATAACGATATCAATATAAAGATAAAGGAGCAAGAGAAATTATTTAAATGATAAGCATTCATCCCTTGCCGATGGCGTGACAAACCGATTGATCAGATCGGGCCAATCTGACCAACCGTCTAGCTGAAGTCCGGACCGAAGTGATGTGTTGTAACGCGGAGATAAATACCAGATCTCCACATCACTCACCCACCAGGATTCCGTTCTACAAAAACACGGGACGCCACCCACGGTCAACAGGTGGGTTACTTTTCGGGTGGTCCTACCCCTCTGCTGCATAACGAGTAGTCGGTAAATTATTATACCCCACTACCGATTGGGGGTTGTGCCCGATGACCCCAAAGGAAAGGTAATTCATAACAAATACTGAAAAGTGGAGTGCTTGAGAGCAACGAACACAAAACAGGAGAGAAAAGTAACGGTTTTATTCAGTCTGTTCATGAGAGGTACTAATATAAGGAGCAAAACCTCTCACACCCCTTAGCAAAGGCATCAGTGATTTTCTACTTTAAGCCACAAATATTCGGCTAGATGATCCCAAAGGACTCGAAAGCAACAACAATACTAAAAATTAATAGAGGGAACTTTCTACAATACTACACAAACGCTGGTGTAAATAGCAATAGCTACTGAAAAGCAGATTCCTTGGAAGCAAAAAACAAAAGTGTTGGTTAACATGTACGTACATGCGTATATGTGAATTTATTTGTATATATGTATGTATGCATGTGTGTCTTTATGTATGTATGTGTATGAATGTCTGTGTTATTTAGTGTTTGTGTATATGTTTGTATGTTTATGGGTAAATACACCTGATTGTGTATGCATATTTGTAAATGTTTATATGTATATGTGGGCTGTTTACATATTACTTGTTTCATAGGAACAATTGTAATATTCACCAGTTTTACTCGTTTATATACTCATTTTCACTACTAATTAATTGATTAAGCAGTGTTAACAAACATGTATTTTTAACCGTTTATTATAGCTCCATCTTTTTCTATTTTCTCAATGATTACATTTTGTCTGTTATGTTTTCTGTTTTTCAATCATACAGCATTACCTATTGATTTTCCTTTGCATTGTTTGACAACACATTTGTTTGATCCGTATGTTGTAAGGAGAACCAACTGCATTTATTGCATTTGTATATGCCGACTGACATTCTTTTTCTTATGTATTTTCTTACTACCTAATAGGTAATGATGTAACTTCTTGGAGAATGTCAATCGGTATATTTAATAATAACAGATCTAGTTCTATTTCGAAATGTCTTATTTTCAAACATTTGTCGTTAATGATGATAATCCTTCTCATATTGTCAAATCTAAAGCAAAAAGTTGCAAACTATTGTAAAACATTATGTTCATTGTTACGTGAAAGTATTTTTAACATTAATTTTGCACTAGTTATAGTTTTATTAGTTCTAATGTCAGGTGATATAGCTGAAAATCCAGGACCTGGCGATAATACACACGAATCACATAATTGTCTTTCCTTAATGCACTCGAATATTAGGAGCATTCGGACGAAATTTGATTATATTAAAGATAATTTTTTGGAATTTGATATTTTGTGTTTTACCGAAACGCATCTTAACCAAGAAATTAATGACAATATTCTTTTACTCGACGGTTATTATAATCCTTTTCGTCTTGATAGGACTCCTTTTTCTAGTGGTTTATTGACGTACGTTTCCAACAAACTAGTTTGTAAACGTTTGAATGACCTAGAAACCCCGTTAATTGACGCTATTTGGATAGAAGTAAGGTCCAAAGGAATTAATATTATTTTGTGTAATGTTTACCGTGCACCAAACACAAACGTATCGTTTTGGGATTCTTTTAATATATCTATTGAAAAGGCCCTTGACATAAATAAGGACATTATTATTGTAGGCGATCTAAACGAAGATCTACTTAATCGAAATTGTAAACATCTGAAGAATATTATGCTATTAAACAATTTATCCAACGTTATTTCCGAACCTACTAGGGTCACACACTCAGGTGCGACATTGATAGATCCAATTCTGATATCAGACTCACTCAAGTCACTGAACGAGGGAACATTTGATGTACCTTCTGAAATCAGTGATCATAAATGTACTTATATGTTTTTATCATTTATTGTTAAAGATGCACCTAACGTCAGACGTAAAGTATGGTTTTATAAACATGCAGACTTCGACAAACTGAATGACAAAATTGCAAATACTGACTGGAATTTTATAAATAACAATGATTGTATAAATCATATATGTTCAAAGTTCACTGACCAAATAGTAGTATATATGGACGAATGTATCCCGTTCAAAGATGTTATAATAAGACCAAATGACAAACCATGGTACAATTCTGAAATAAGATCACACTCAAGACAACGTGACAGACTAAAGACTAAAGCACTTAAAACAAACAAGACAGACAACTGGACAAAATACAAACACGCTAGAAATAAAGTAAATAATTTAAAAAAGTATGCAAAAGAACAATATTTTAGTAATATGGAGGATTTAATAGTTGACAGCAATAAGAATAATCCCAAACTTTACTGGAAATTATTAAAGCAATTAGTTAAATCAAATAAAAAATGTGAAATAATTCCTCCATTAAAAACAACATTAGACAACGGGATGAAATATTCCATTTTAATGATACTGACAAAGCGAACTGCTTAAATGACTATTTTATTTCAATCTCTTCAATCAGTGAAGAACAGAACAGTACAAGGCTTCCTGTATTTACCCCTAAAACAAATAACACCATTGACAATATTTACATAACCGAATCTGAAATTGTTGATATTATAGCAAATCTAAATCCCAACAAATCTGTTGGCGAAGATAAAATAAGTCATAAAGTATTAATAAAAACTAAAGGCACAATTGCAAAACCTTTAGCTCTGTTATTCAATAAATCTATATCTGTATGCCAATATCCTGATTTGTGGAAATCGGGTACTATCATGCCACTTTTTAAAAAGGGAAACTCTAATGAATCGTCTAACTATAGACCAATTGCACTCTTAAGTTGCGTTGGTAAGTTAATGGAAAGGGTTGTGTATAAACACATATACAATTTTTTCATTAGAAATAACCTTATATATAAACTACAATCTGGTTTTTTAAGAGGTCATTCAACTGTACACCAGTTAATCGATATCTACCATCAAGTTTGTCTAGGTATCGATTCGGGTCAATTCACATGCATGGTCTTTTGTGATGTTTCGAAAGCCTTTGATAGGGTCTGGATCAAAGGACTACTTTTTAAACTGAAACAGAGCGGTGTAAATGGTGACGTTTTGAAATGGATAGAAAGTTACTTAACTGGTCGTACACAAAGAGTTTTCTTAGGTTCAAGTATGTCCAGAAGTCAAGCAACAACAGCTGGGGTTCCTCAAGGTTCTGTGCTAGGCCCCCTATTCTTTTTGATTTTTATTAACGACATAGCAGAACATTTGTTAAGTATCACTCGTATATTTGCAGATGATACATCACTAGCATTCACCGCGTCAAACATATCTGATATTGAGGGTATTCTAAATCATGACTTATGTGTTATTTCTGACTGGTCAAAACAATGGTTAGTTGACTTTAATCCTAATAAAACTGAAGCTATTTTATTTACGCTTAAGAAAAATATACCGTTTCCCTCTCTAGTGTTTAACAATACTAATGTCACATTTGTAAGTCATCACAAACACTTGGGTCTTACACTAAGTAGCGACGGAAAATGGCATGAACATGTTAATTGTGTAATAAACTCATCTTCTAAGGTTCTAGGAATGATGAGAAAAATTAAGTTTACAGTCAACAGAAAAGCGCTTAACCAAATATACATTTCATTCTTACGGCCAATTTTAGAATACGGCTCATCTGTTTGGGATAGTTGCACTAACTATGAAAAAGATAATCTCGAAAAAATACAACACGAAGCCGCTCGTATTGTTACTGGGTTAACCCGATCTGTTTCACTTCGAAATTTATATAAAGAAATAGGTTGGCTTTCTCTTGAAGAAAGGCGTAAATATCAAAAACTTATCGTTGCTTATAAAATAAAAAAAGAAATTACCCCTGAATATTTAAATAATCTTTTCCCTGAAATTGTAGGACTTTCTACACCTTATAACTTAAGAAACCGTAACGATTATAATATTTTTAATACAAGAACAGAACTTTTCAGAAATTCATTTGTTCCATCATGTATTAATTTGTGGAATAATCTTCCCGAACACATTCGTAATTCTGATACACTTACTTCATTCAAAAGTCAACTAACTAACCATTGTTTTAAACCATCTAAAATACCTTGTTTTTACACAACAGGCTCTCGGTTTTTATCTGTTCTACATTCTCGTCTGAGAAACAATTGTAGTAATCTTAACTATGACCTATTTTTAAACAAATTAAGACCATCTGCAAGATGTGAGAACTGTGACCACGAAAGAGAGGATGCCGAACATTATTTTATGCAATGTCCTTCCTATACAAATGAACGGCTTCTTCTCTTTCGTGTAACCCGTCATCTCCATCCTTTCAGCATTAATACGTTGTTACAAGGGAAAGATAGTCATTCAGACGAAGAGAACATTTTTATTTTTAAGCACGTTCAAACTTTTATGAAGGATACGAAACGTTTTGATAGGAACTAGATCTATATGTATTTCTTTTGATTCCGGACAGGAGAGGGACCAGGGATCTGTGTTGTCAAACAATGAATTCAGATAAATAGCATGACTTATGCTTTGAACAAACTTATTGCCATCTTATCCATTATATGTATATTATTTGTTGTTGGGGAGGGCCGAATCTAACGTTGGTATAACTTGTGGCCCAACCCTTTTGCTGTATTATGTAAAAAAGCAATAAAATATGTTTAAAGTAAAAAACAAAAGCATGACAGCAAAAGTATCAACAATGAGATATAGGTCCTATAGAAACCACAACGTCTGAACGCAGACATCGTAGGTCCGCAATGTATTGCAAACAAGGACTTGATAATACAATGAAAGAGACAAAAAACAACAGAAATGGTGGTGAAGACAGGGTTACCGACTTGGAACGTCAGTAGGCAATAAGGCCTACTGGTTAGCTTGACTCGATTTCATATGCGCACAATCCTCGCTATAATCCTGTCTTCAGCGCCCAAATAGACAAGACAGTGTAAACAAAACTACATCCCTTCAAAAGGAATTCTCTAATAATAAAGTCCACATCCAGAGAAACTAACTAAAGAAACACATACAAAATAATAAACATCTCAGGATGTATCGTACTGAACAACCACAGTAGTTGCAGCTAAAGAGAAACCCAATCTAGGGTACGACCAGAAAACCCGAGGGACGAAAGCTCAAGCATCCACCTCCCTTAAGTTGGGGTTTCAGTAGGTGCAATCATAGAGTCCCAAGAGGTAGTCCAGTCATCGCACAAGTGAAAAGTGAAGTGTAATGACTGACAGTAGAGGGGTCAATCACTAAACATGCAGTGCTCTGTAAAACCTTAGGGTTATATCCTTTTTAGACGAACTTCCTGATTAAATTTGTAAAGCGATCAGGAAACCCGTCAGATACCTTTGACTTTCGAAGTTTATAGACCACATCTCCATAAAAGGATGGTTGTGATATGCCAAGTGTTTTAAGGTTGGTGTTGTACTTTTCCAGCACGCCCTCGTTGCGGCGGTAGCATTTAGAGAAAGATCTACGTAGTTTGTGGTAATGATAACCCTGCTGAAGAAGTTTACTTGTAATAACTTGTTGCGATCATTGAAGTCTATAACATCATTGCACGCTCTAGCAAATCAAATGAGCTGGGAGATATACCCCCGTATGAGGCAGCACGAGGTACATCTTCATCCAGGTGTGGATAGTTAACGATGTTAAAATTGAAATCATCTCTCTTATTATAGATTTTAGTATGAATACAATCATTTGAAATCGAGAGATGAAGATCGAGAAATGCTGCTACTGTATCCGAACTGTTGGCTTTATTCAACGTGAGCTCTGGTGCACCAATTATATTGAGAGGTTATATAAGGTGTACACCTGTCGCGTCCCCTGGAACCGGCTTAAGCGGTAGTCTATTTTAAATCCAAAATAACATTAAGTAATAACAATACTGATACTGCGCTTTTTTGACTTAGAATTGTCCCATGTATGATCGTATAATGTCCTTGTAGTCAAGTTGAGGATAGTATATTCGTAATCTTTGTATAAATCAAAAGGTAATCCCGGCCCAAAATGTAGATTTCACGGTACTCACTCAACCAAAACACGCACTAAAACAAACAAAAAAAACAATGTATTTTTCCAGTTTGTCTTCATCGTACTCACCGGGGTGAGGATCGGATTTGGTATCCCACCACACATCGTTGAATCTGAGGCATTCTCCCATGTTTAAAACCAGTATTTAATGACTTTCTTTTTTCCAGAAAAATGGCCCTATACCCAATACAACTTCACTTTTAGACTTTTGTTTAATTTTTGATGTTCAATGTTACTCACATGAGTATTTGAGTATGCCACCCTACGCCGTTGGTCTTTATAAACAAACATAGGACCAACTCCGGTGCGGTGCCATTTTTCAACACCAGGCTACTCATTTGAACGGTCTTTTCGCTCTAAAATTAGAAAGAAACAGTTTTTTTTATAGAAGTATATTGTTTGTTTATTGTTGTTTCATTTATAATCATCCGTATATATCTGCAAACAAGGGAGTCCTTGACGGCGGCATTTTGATGACTTGATATTTTATGTATATTCTAATTTAATTATAATCACATTCCTTTTTCATAATTGCAGTTGTGGATGGGTGCTGGACGGTGGCAATTACTTTCCGATGCAACGGATTATATCAGGCTGCGGCAATTTCAAGGGAATAATAACGTGTTCAAGGCTTAATGCCAATGCGTGGTGCACAGTCCAATAATACATGTCCAGTATACTACAGTGGCCAATGCGTGATGTAAGATCCAATTTGTTATGTTGTTAATAGACTTTGTTATTGGTAGTAGTACTACACTGACAAATGTTTGGTGCACAATGTTCTAGTACGTTGTGGATATACTACATTGGCCAATGCGTGGTGCACAATCCAATAAAACGTTGTAAATATATTACACTGTCCAAGGCATGGTGCACAATCCAATAAAATGTTGTAATATACTACACTGGCCAATGCATGGTGCACAATCCAAGAAAACGTTGTACATATATTACACTGGCCAATGCATGGTGCGCAATCCAATAAAACGTTGTAAATATATTACACTGGCCAATGCATGGTGCACAATCCAATAAAATGTTGTAAATATATTACACTGGCGAATGCCTGGTGCACAATCCAATAAAACGTTGTAAATATATTACACTGGCCAATGCATGTTGCACAATCCAATAAAATGTTGTAAATAGAATAAATATTTACACTGGTCAATGCGTGGTGCACAATCCATTAAAACGTAAATATATTACAATGACCAATGCGTGGTAAACAATCCAATATAACTTTGTGAATCGACTACATTGCCCAATGGGTGATACACAATCTAATACAACGATGTGATACGATTGAACTGTCCACCAGTGCGTGGTGTTTACTTAAATATCAACTTATGAATAAACTACACTGGCCAAAGAGACGGGCACAGTCCAATAATACCGTTATACGTTGTAAATATATTTCACTGGCCACTGCGCCATGTTGTTGTTGATGCTGATACTGCTCTTGCTGATAGTGTTGATGATGATGATGATGATGATGATGATGATGATGCTGACATAAAATATCGTTTTTATTTTTGAAATGTGTAGATTCTAGGGAAAGTTTAAATGTGCTGATATTTAAAAATGTATCCATCGTTTAAACAGACAGAAATTGGTTACATCCAGCCGGGCAAAGCATATGAGTTATATGTTATGTTTTATATCTGTACAATAAACGTGTTATGTTATGTACTGAAAATGTCTTACTAATAAGAAATTCTAAAACACCGATGAGATGTTTTACTTATTGTTTATTAACCAGTGCGTACTTTTTCTTAGCGTCTCCTTGATCGAGAGGTTAAAAACGCTGCATTTGAAACCTTCTCGCATCTCACTGCTGCGAATTTGAATCTCACTGAGTTTAGTAATTTCAGAGAAGAATATTGCTAACATTTGATTACAGGTTCACCAATTCAACAAGGACCATAAACTAATACTACAAGCAATGTATGAGAGCGCTGTGCTTTGTGGTTTCAGAGCCGTTTTTTCGAGGTTTTTCCTATAGAAGGCTAGTATTTAAAACATGTGAGTCCCTTTATACAACTGCTGGAGCCCGGTTGTCTCCATTGTTTACCCCAGGGACGTAAGTGAAACAAACGTGATAATCTATGGATGTTGCGATCATTAATACTGAACAAATGTCGAAATCTGTTCGAGTCGGCAAACATTATTGTGAGAGAGAAGGACTTGTACCTGACTGACAAGGACATCGAATTAAATCTAGATGCGCTAGAACAAGAAGAGTTTACAGAACATTCAACAAATCAAATGCCAGTATGAAACAATAAATGCCAGAAAAACGTAATCACATTAACTATAATGATTAACAGTTACATATTGCTTTTGAGTATTATTTGATCAATTGATTTTATTTCTAAGAGCAAGATTTTTTCTCAGCACATTATCTATTATGGGCTAGTTGAAAAGCTAGTCACTTCAATTGTATTACAGAAACGTTTAATTAAATTATGTTTTAATGCAAAACATGTCTACGATGTAGTCAATTTTCTACTAAAGGGTGTGTTTAACATGACGGAGGTGGAGGAGTGTGCAATTATAGTATTAACAGAGGTTGAACATCCGTCTTGTCATCTTGTAAAGTCGTTATTAAGATAAATTAAGTGTTGTAATGTAAACAAAAGATATACATTAAATTTAAGTGAAGAAGAATAGAAGATAACATACTGTTGCCTGATAATTGCGTAATGTATTTCGTTATACCTTACACAAATAGTTTCTGTTTGAAATAATACATTAACAATATGTGTATATAATTCTTGAACAATGTATTGCATTACTACAAAGCATAACGTAATGGATAGCACCAGTTTTTTATCCGCACTTTTCGAAAAAATAGCAGATATGCTGTGATTAGTGCGTCACTCCGTCAGTTGATGTTCATATTAAGCCCACTATTTGCTTTGGATATGTAGGTGACAACGAAGGTTTAGGGTCAATGGTCTGACCCCTAACGCTTGAGTCAAGGACTTAAAGTAAAATGTGTCTAGTTTTTAAATGATAGACACATACAATATGGAACGGGTTTTGCAATCTATGGTTCGTACCCTCCTCGCCAGCCGAGAGAATATATGGACTGATGGGGTCAGCATGCATTTTTAACCTAAATTCCTCCTAAATAAGTAAAAGGAGGATGTTAACATTTAGATGTTACCACTTCGATCTTTAGATGACAACGAATGTTTCTAATCTGGGAGGGGTTTAATGTAATGTTGGTAGAATTAGTCACCCAACCGATTTGTCATTATAATATTTCTATCTGATATTTGTTGATATTACTTTGTATGTAACACAATGACAATACAATATATTTAAATCAAGGTTTCTGATCTGGGGCTTTATCCATGAGGCATGAGTTCAAGCTCAGAAGTTAAACTCACCAAAATGAACAGAGAATTTCAATATGTGTTTAATGAAATTTATTTGCAATATTTTGGTTTCCCTGTTAACTGAACTCCTTTTACGGCACATGAAGGAGGATGGTGGTCCTCCCAACTCCCTCCCAAACACCATCACAACAGACTTTTCTCTAGTTAATAATTTAAATCCTGAAACTCTGCTTTATGTTATTATAATATCACGTGAAGAGAGCGATATCTCTCGAAGTTATGTTTTCGAATTATACAAGATATTTCAAAACAAATTCCTCCTTTGTAACTCAAAGTAGCGTGGCGACAAAAAAGAAGCAAACTGTCGTATACGACAGACATGAAACATTGCATAAATGTGACACTATGAACGCATCATACAGACATGAGAATATCGTGCAATTGTAGGAACACTACAAGTCCATTAAAGGTTGCGGTATACTTAATATACATTTAAAAAACATGCCCCTTTCCCGGATTGACATGCAGCAGGGGTCAATAATCACAGAATGCTATGACAGTATTGCAAATTGAAAAAGTTAGATGTATAACAAGTTAGCTAACTTTAAATATAGTACCCTTTGTGGGGCGGGAGGTGGGGACACACGTTTTGAACAAAACCTTTTTCTTTCTTCATGGTTTCGTAAAAGTGACCCCAAATGAGACTTCGGGCATTTTCGAACATGTTAAGAAGAGAGACTTTTAAATATGGCAGTGATAGTGATTCTTTAACATATATATATATATATATGAAAAGTAGATATAAAAATCGAACAGGAAAAGTAGCATTCAAGGACGACAGTCAACCACAAACACACACAGAAACAGAGAACAACGTTAAAGATGAATAAAAGCAAGATAACATATCACAAACACAAAAGGGTTGGCAATAGGGCTACCGCCCTGGAATGGTCAGTGATATAAAAGTCGCTAGGGGTTTAAACCAAGTTCTAGGTTTACCAAACCTCACTCTTACCCTATTGTAAAATTAATAAACGGGACAGTGTAAATAAAGATATCCCCGCCAGGTTATACTCTCTAACAAACAAGGCAGTATTTATATGCAATCTAGGAAATATATGTTTATTAATCCAAAGACTGACGATGGTGGTATTGCTGATTTTAATAATTACTTGGTTTCTCCTTATTGTTGTGACTTCGCCTTTCAACTTTTTTAAATCATAATCATATATATTTCTAACGAAAGGCGGGCATAATTTAAATATTGAATTCGGTAGCATATTGTTTTGGGCTTTAATTATGATAATATGTTTTTGAAAAACAACATGTCTGTCTGGTAATGAGACCCGATCTATTTTAGCACTTAATGTATTAATCAAAACGAAATGAGTAAATTCTTCTTGCGGCTTCAAACTGTAGTTTTGCTAAATAATTGCATTCATAATACACACGTCAATAGAAGCATACTTTAATATTGTTCGTATCTTTGAACTATATATTTGGTTCATAGTATTATGTCTATACAACTCTTGTATTAAAGAATCTCATCAAACCTCAACCTGTTGATCCTGACGATATTATGTTATTGATGTGTTCATGCCATTAATCAGCATACGCTCAAGTGTTTGTGATGTTCAACAAATACCAGTTGCACTTTATTGAAAACATTACTTTGGTTTTTCAATAACATTTAATGCTGATATGAATAATATTTCAAGTTTGTTTGATTGCACTTAATTAACCATGTTTGATGTTATTCGAATATTATTTGTAAATCGTCATCATTTAATATGACATCCATGTTATCGATGTTTAATCTCGAAACTGGCATTAAGTGTTTGACAAATATGATGGAAAATAACTAAGAGTAGATTAAAACAGTTTATCAGGAAATGATGACTTCTACCTAAATCCTTATAGGACGTTAGCGTTTGATGTTTGTCTTTAATCGTGTATTGTCGTACCCTTAACGGTTTGTTTTCTTGTTGTTCTGGCTTCCGTCAAGTCATTTAGTACTTACTTTGTGGCTTTATAGGCTTTTGTTTTTTATATTATTTATACAAGATCATTAATGCGTTTAAATGCTGCCGTATTTGTTAGAGATTATTACCTGGCGGGGATATCTTTATTTAAACTGTCTCATTTATTGGGAATACAATAGGGTAGGAGTGAGGTTTGGTGCACACTAGAACCTGGTTTAAACCCCATGCGTTCCAAGGCGGTACCCCTAGTGTCAACCCTCTTGTGTTTGTGATGTCTTATCTTTATTTGTATTCATCTTTAATGTTGTTCTTTGTTTCTCTGTGTGTTTGTGGTTGACTGTCGTCCTTGAATGCTACTTTTCCTGTTCGAGTTATTACTTTTACACCATGTTCTAGGGTGCGCCAAACCCCAATCGTACTCTAAAATTAATAATCTGTAGAATTATCTGTTTTCAAGAGGCAAAGCATTAAACATTAACATGAGGGGCAAATGACAATGAAACGCTCATCGTATGACCTTGTTCATTGTAGACATTTGCAACACTGTGGATCAGATAAAAGAGGCTTGCCAAGTTCAGAGAAAAATAATGTTTAAAGATTGTCCAATATAATGCAATATTAAAATGTGGCTCCCGGGCAAGTTAAACTATAGCACCAGTGTCAGAATTTAAACAACCTTGGCAGAGGACCAGATTTAATCACATGGTCGCCATTTGAACACACTTTGTAGACGTCTATTATATTATGCAACATACAATACATGAGAGCTATATGCCTTGTGGTTTCAGAGTAGAAAAGTATTGAATTGTACTGAATTGGGTTTGAAAGCGCACCAACACTTAAACGGTTATATGGCGCCTAACAGGATGGAAAATGCCGGCTTATCCTCCAATTATATGAAGATAAAATATGGAGAATGGGCCTAAAACATTCTTACCTGCAGAACTGCAGAGTTGCTACAAATTCTATAGTAGACACTCCATTTACGTTGGAGCCACGTTTCCACGTTTGCATACGAGAAAAGTATTAAATTGTTTTTATATAGATGCCTATGTGTTACATTGTTTTAATATAGAAGTCTATGTGTTACATTGTTTTTGTATAGAAGTCTACGTGTTACATTGTTTTTAAATAGAAGTCTATGTGTTACATTGTTTCTATGTAGAAGTCTGTGTGTTACATTGTTTTTATATAGAAGTCTATATGTTACATTGTTTTTATATAGAAGTCTATGTAAACACATTTGTTAGCGGAGCATACGCTTATACCACGTGACAGCTAATGGACCTCTAGCTTTAGTGGCTTCAGGGAAAAGTGTTTCTTTTCAGGATTTTTCATTTAGCAAACATGTTGCCCCTTTCCATGAGTGACCTGAGCCAGAGTTGAAAGGTAACAAACATCTAAACGTGCCAGATACATGCTTTAGAATACATTTTCAGAATTGTCGAATTAATAAAGAATATTAAGTAAAATGAGAGCATTTGATTTTAGCAAACGTATTTTTCATTCAATCAATGAATCCCATGCGCAATGTGTACTTAGGATATAACACGTATTCTGGTTGGCTGATCCATACACATTTGCGACCTATTATTAGCGTAAATACCGCCATAAATGATCAGAAAAATCAGAACCGATTAACTAAGACGATATCAATACGCAGAGTTTTCACATCAAAGAAATGTTACGGGTAAAATGTTCCAAGAAAGGAACTAAAATCAACAAAAGTATTTTTGAAAATATAATATATACAATCCAGATAACATTAGCAGGTGTCCCTTTAATCTAAATTGTTAAGTGTCCCTTTAATAATATGTATCAATTGTCCCTTTAATACAATTTCTCTTCCAAGTTTTACCTGGTTTATTAATTCACAATAGTCCAAATGTCCAAATAATCCAATAATCCAATGTCACGTACTAGATGAGCACACTAATTTTTTATCCTCTCACAATATATTTTAATTCACAGCATCCACTATTTTGTAAATTCTCATTTAAAATAATAAACCAGATATTCCACTTTCAAAACTAATATTTAAACCAAGTTCTAGGTTTACTGATATCAATAAATGATGTTGTGATATAACACGTAGACTATGTGAGATCACAAAAAAATATTGATATTATATAAATATCATATTCATGAGAGGGTGATAGTAATAATGTTCACCCTGAGGATATGATTATCGCCCGAGGCGAAGCCGAGGGTGATAATCAATATCCGAAGGGTTAACAAATTTTATTATTTGATTATACCGAAATCCTCTCGTGCCAAAATAAGGTTCATTTTCAGTACAGATTTCACTTTGCTGGATTTTTTTCTTATTTTTTTTTCTTTCAAATAAAACTTTTTTCAAAATGTGTCTATGAAAGTTATAGCGTTGGCTTGTAAATACTGTAACTAAGAAAATGAGTGGTAGTTTATTAAAATCGGTCATGTAATTTTGAAGTTATGATGAATTAAATATAACATTTCACCATACTGTGCCAATGACGTCACCGAAAAAGTACGCACTCCAACGCGCATCAAAGCTGCGCATGTGATAATTATTTACTATCACATTGCGATTTACTATCACCCTGTACTATCACCCTCGCGTGAGATAGTAAGAAATTACACATTGTTGTCAATGGGGATTTAGCATGGGCGTGTTATGTGAAGTATAATAACAGATATTATCAATGTTTATTGATATCACATATTCGATTTATTGATTCAATAATTCAATAAGTGATATCACAAAATAATGGGAAAATACTAAAACGACGCTCCACAGAATAGACGCAAATAAAACAACGAGCAAGTATTAACGCGTCACGGTTTAACATAATTTCCGATCGTTAAAAGAACCATAAACATGGTGGTTGGGGAAAATATCCAGTTAAACCGTTTGTATCATGCACTTTTGGTGTTTCTAATATTTAAATGCATTCGTGCTTAATACTATATATACACATTATGTACTAAGATATGCTTAAACTCGTAGCTACGGAACTATGCAGATCCATCCTGCACTTCTAACTAAGACATTATCCTCGGTCACACGGCCCCCTTCTGATTTCTTCCTTACGCTATGCTACACGGCTCCAGAACCAGGACCTGGGGGAAAATAGGACGTTTGAAATCGCTTTGGGCGATTTTGGCGTGATTTTTAGAGATTCAATGAGACTTTCAAAAAATATGTTTTTAAGTTAATTTTAATGAGTAGCAGCAACTGACGTTAAAAGGTTTAACTGATGCACCAACAATGGACGTTGTACGTTTTACAACATGACGTCACGCAAACGTCGACATTATGTGAGTGAAAAATACGCGCGACTAAATTGTGCTAATCGCTAGTGGGCGCTTTAATTGGCCTAATCTAAAGCTGTATAGTCCCTATTTGAACTGGTAATAACTCATGAATATGAATGAGTCACGTGTGAAGTAGTTTCAAATCGACGAACACCCCAAAAGTCGTTTTTTTTTTGTTTTTTTTTATTTTTTTGGCCCACCTTCTCAACCCCTTTTATCTGCTCCTTTCTTTCGCCTCCCCTCACTCCGTCTTCCGCCAGCTCTGCTGTTGTCCCTCCTACTAGATAGTGATCTGTTCTGACATACTTTCTGCTGAAGCCTCCGTTTCTGCGACGACTCTCGCTGTTCACCCGCAGTTCACCTGATTTTTCTCTTTTTTCCTTCGGATTGTACTGTTTCTGGGACATTGCTGATATGTCTTCTGATATTGTCTATTGCTGTGAAACAGCCTCCCCCTAGTACTCAATGGTACTCCATTCAAGCTACTATGCCACTACTAGGCTACTGGCCACTGCATACTTTAGACGCGCCATACGAAGAACCAACGGATTTCTGTCTACAGCTTCTCTTCTTTCAGTGAACGTCGGCCTAACATCGTCACAAGTCAGCAGTGAGGTACTAACTACTCATGAAGCAAATTTGAGGGCCGAGAAGGTGGATTTTTGCCGAATGGTAATGAATGATAAGCAATGAATAAATGAAAGATGATAATGGAGAGACCAGCATCCGGCGGGGTTTGAACCCACGACCTTCCGCTTGTGGGCCCAGTGCTCTACCACTGGGCTATAGAAGTCGGTTTATAAGGAAAAATCGATACGTAAAATTTCACATTTTTATTTAGCCTCCGTACAGGTAACATCGATAAATATACGGCTGCAGAATACATGTGATAAAAAAATAGTTTCCCGGAACGGGACATGAACCACAGTCTTGCACTTCTAAGATTTGAAAGATGTACGCTGAACCTCTAGACCACTGCTATTTATTGGTATTTTGTAGCATTGTTAATACTAAATAGGCATTACGTAATAACAAGAGCGCGCACTCAAACTCATCAAGCGCTAAATAACAAGTATGGTTGATTTGAGGCGAAGTATTACTTTCATATTGATAAGATACAGTATTACACCAGGCAATGTTAATTTACACGTGCATATTTATTGATCCATCTTTAGTTGTGTTCAAATATGTTAAGTTATTTTGCCTCATAATATATGGTTAATAGTATACAATTTTCTCAAGTAGCGTTGTAGTTCAGTGGATAGAGCACAGGACTTGAAATCGGAAGGTCGTGTGTTCGAACCCCGAAAGAAGGCTAACTTTTTTTTTCGGTAAAAATTACTGTTACCTGTGTATAGGTACGATGTGCACTGGTCGATGTAATCAACAGTAAATGATTTCATGCGCTATATTTGCTCGCTTAAGATACACAATCCCGATAAAATAATGCAGTTCCAAGTTTTGTAAACATAAGAACGCCTATAGATGAAGTTCTTTGCTGGATGTATTGTCTACATTGTTTAGGCTGGTATATTGTCGGAGCGTATGTCGAAGCCTTTGCATAATAGGCGTGATAAACGCTTCGGTAGCTTTGAATTGTACCACCCAGCGATTACGGGTATATAAGCCTAAACGTTTATATAGCAATTTGCTCAGATATCCGATAACTAGAGACTGTTCCACTCGATGAGGATATTCAATGGCGTGCAATGTAACTATATACATGTTTGTAATGAACAAGTAAAATGCGTAAATACATAGAGAATTATAAACACTTACCCGCGTATTCCACATATGCTCCATATATTGTATATACTTATTTCCTATAATATCCTTGAAATAATCCAAAATCACGCACATAGTATACATGTATACATATACAGAGAGCGTGTATCGGTAGCCAATAGTATGTAACGTGAAAAACATGCTCACGTGTTGACTCGGGATAGGAGAAATTATTGTTTACAATGAGACACTTGAGGATATTGTTCAAATTAATTATATATATGGAATTTTCTTTTGATGGACCAGCAATATTATTTCTTGCACATCGTAGTTTTTAGGATGTGGGGAAGGGGTATACGTTTATGTGCGTGCTATTATGCATATGTTTGTTAATATTTAAACCTGATGAATCTGAAATGCATTTAAATACTACTTCTTCATAAAACGAAAATTCATAAATAAAAATGTTTTAAAAAATGCTAAGGAGAAAGCATGCTAAGACAGCGCGTTAACCTACTGCGCTACGAAGGCCGATTAACAATGTTGTATTAATTAAATTACTTTACATGAATATGCTCAATCGCGAAGGACTCTGAGCTAATATCACGGTGGATAGACGTAACGGACCCTGGTTGCTCAAAACTGCGTTACCTTGATCCTGGTTGCACTTGTAACGGACCCTGGCTGGTAAAAACGGATGGAAAATAGACACTGGTGTAAAACATTTTCGTATGTATAAATAAAAACGTTATGCGACGAAACTGTTAAATATCATATCCTTAGAAATATATTTTCTTTATGTACAACAAATGCAGAATAAGTCCTAACAAGATGAAACACATTTAGTCTTAACCGGTCGATACAAAGTTGATGACTTTAAAAAGCCAAACTCCCATATGTTCTCTCTGACTGATTTAATGTGATCCCAAATTGGTTTGCAACTGCTGTTGTTCTTTATTAATAAAGTCTAAAAATCTGCAAATATTTACATCATGTCTAAATTTCAGAGCACCGGACGCTGGTTGCTCTGTAAACAAATGCGTGAGATTCTGCATTACGTGGTCCGAGTATTAACTTTCATACCCCATCCAACCCCTTCTCCAAGAGGCGAAAACAGGGTTGGCTGGGGTATGAAATAAAACCTTAATTTGGGCTTTAAAAGTTTGCATATTGTAAAATTAAAACATTTAATACATATTTTAAATAGGTTATCGCAATTGTTCAGTACTTTTTTTTTTAATATGTTTTATTGTCGAAATATCCCTTATAAAATCCTGCAAATATAAGCTTCTCCATCGCTTCATGAAATTAAGGCGGGACCACGTAAAGGGCAACAGACACGATCCGTATCATTGGCATCGGATCCTGGTTGATAGATTGTTTTCTATATACCTTCAGACTAAAGAGAAAACGACGATCAGGACTTTGGCTCCACTAAAACAAACAATAAAAAAACATCTGTTGGTTGTATGGCGTTTTAAGTCATTTTCAGCACATTTTAGGCATATATGATGGTCGATTTGTTCGTGGGAGAGGCAGACCACCGACCTTTTCATAAGTAGGACAAGTACTGAATGCCTCATGAAAACTGGGAACGATGTGGATGCGTACCCACGACCGTAGCGGTGAACTTGAAACAACGCCTCACCACTCTGGACCACCGCTACTAAAATCATTCATGCGACAGCATGATGCAAAATAAAACAGAACAGCCCAATATTGAATTATTATATCGGTTATGAATTTAGAGGGTGTGATCTTGTTATAGTGATAACATCTGGTGGTGAGTTTGGCTAAATGCGTCTATATCGTACAAGGTACAAGACTAAAACTAAACAAATGTACTCCGGACCTACGTTCGTGTATATACGTTTGCGCCTTGAGATAATTCTCTCTTCATGACCTGTCTTCCGTCGACAGTACCCTAAAATAAACTATGGGCCCGAAGTAGACCTAAACTAAACTTACTTTTCCGGCAGCGCGCTGCATGACGGTTTTTGTCGCCGTTTTACACGACAATGCGTGTCGCAGTCGGTAGCGCGGCGGATTTGTAACCGGAGGCCCCGGGTTCAATTGTCCGTGGTGCCACTAAGTTCCGTCGGTGTGTTCTTGGGCAAGACACTTTCCCTTAGCCTCGTCCGTCGGATGGGGACGTAAACCGGGCGGTCCCGTGTATCGGTCTATCCTCCGAGCACGTAAAAGAACCATAGAAATCTATTCGATAATAAGAGTAGGGCAGGTTCCCGGATTCCTATGCTTCCGCTCTCTCTGGGGCGGCTCTAAATAACCTATACTGTGTTAATGAGCCGTTAAAGAACATTCAGTTAAGTTTTTTATATTTAAAAAAAAAAGTTTATTCAAAAGGCATTATCTTAGAGCACGCAGCTGTGTACACATTGCCTGCAAAAATCAAAAAATTAAAAAAACAAAAACACAATATATAAAAAAAGTAAAAAAGAGTAAAAATAACACAAAAAAAACGAGGGGCGAGAAGATATAAGGATTCAGACTATATCATCAACATGTCAGCGTCAAATAAGATATAAAATGGTGGGAAATACTCCCAAAAACGAACCACAGCGTATCTGGGAATAAAACAAGTTCATGGAGTTTGCCCCTGGACCACACTAGCAACGCTCTAGCTAAACCCCTAACAGGTAACAATTATTATTTGATCATAAATGATAATTAAAAACAAAATACATCAATGAATAAAAAATCAAATATTACAAGTAATACAAATGCAGAAATGTGAACAACTAATGACGTAGACTATATACATGAGTGTTGGCATTATGTAGCCTGACATGTCGTATAGAGAGGCAACCGTTATTGTAGGAAACAGATAAGTTTGTTTTTTAATTTAGATATTTTGTTTAAAATAACTCTTAATGTACATTTATTCACAAATTAATATAATTGCGTAAAGTAATACATTGAACACCTCCTTTAGAAAAGCTATATTTTCGTTTATAATCTCCGAATACACACGGAAAATGTCAATTACAAGTTTTAAACTTTGAATTTAACATAATTCTAGATAAAGTTGTGTTGAGAATGTTGCCACTTTTGTTTGTTAAAGCACTAGCGCATTTCGAGGGGAGCACCCTCATCGGAGTCATCCTATGATTTGAAAAGGTTATCACATAACATTTAACTGAATGTTGTTTAACCGTTTATCAAGACATTATATTGAATATTTATAGCCGGTCGCCCCATAGAAAGGAAGGATACATAAAAATCCGAGAAGCTGCCCTAATCTTACTAACGAATATATTTAGCAAATTGTTCCAAGGATGGAAACCGAAACACAGAACAGGTGTACATACCAATCCGACGGACACGACTAAGGGAACAGGTTTTACTCAATAATACATAAAAGAAACTGACTTGTGGCGATAAGGCTTCATCCGGGTCAAATCCAACGTGCTATCAACTAGACCACGCCAGTCCCCTTGAAGAGTACAAGTTCCTCGCCGATGTCTGGAGGGTGAAATCTCGTTAAATGTGAAAATCTTTAAAATATCTCAGCACATTGTTTTTTTCCATAAGTTGACCCTTGCACAAACCCCACCCAGTTGAAAATGTCGCAGCTTTATCTTCCACCGCTGATATCAGACCGAAATATGTTGAACAGGGGAACATATCTAGTCGTTTTATTCAGATGTATATTTTCAACTACCGGTTAGAATCCTGTTAGAATGCCATGAGCAACCAGGATCCGTTACTTTGCAATGCACAAACAACTTATCGCTTCTGGCAATCGGTAGATATTATTATGTATTAAATACGTCCAATGGATGTTATGGCTGAAAAAATAAATATAAAAAGATCGGACAGGGAAAGTAGCATTCAAGGAGGACAGTAAACCACAAAACACAGAAACAAACACGCAAACCGACAAACAAGAAGGCAAAAGCAATGATAAATGCAAACGACATCACAAACACAAAATGGTTGACAATAGGGCTACCGCCCTAGAACGGTCAGTGGCTAGGTAGGCCACTGGGGGGTTTAAACCGGTTCTAGGGTGCACCAAACCTCACACGTACCCTACCGTCATCCCATTACAACAGGACCTTGTAAATAAAGAAATCCCCGCCATGATCTAATCTCTAACAAACAAGGCAGCATCAATAGGCAATATAAGTAAAACACAAATATGCTCGTGTAAATATAATACAAAAAAACAATAGCATAGAAAGGCACAATGAAGGTACTCAGTGACTTGGCAGAAGCCAGAGCAGTAAGAGAATAAACCATTAAGGGCACGACAAGAAATTTCATGGACAAACATCAAACGGCACCGTCCCAATGGGCTTTAGGTAGGCGTCATCATAGGGTCAACAGCCTGTCCGGTCATCGTACAATTAAAGAGGAAAGCATAGCGGCGAACTGTAAACGGGTCCACCACCAAGCATGCAGTACGTTGAAAAATGATAGGGTCATAACCTCTTTTGATAAACTTTTTAACAAGTTTAACATAGTATGAAAGTGATCACCATAGAAGTCAGGTTGTCGTAGTCCTTGTCGCAGAAGAGTCCTTACATTACTTTCATATTTGGAAAGAAGATCAGGGTTACGATAATAAACATACATAATTCCAGATATAGCATATGCCAATAGCAGTCTCCGTTTTTGAAATTAACAAAATTTCTTAGAACTAGACGTACTTTTACGCGTCGGTGTGAAAACAGTACGCGTTCTTTAACATATAAAACACTGTTTTTATAACCCGTTCTTCATGAATTCAGATACACAAATGCATCTAGTGTTCCGTGGGTGTGATCATTTTTAAAAAGTGTCTTATTGTAAAGAAATAGTAATTATGTTTTAACAGCACATCCAACAGTTTACGTGTTTTTACCCGCCAGGGTCCTTTACATGAGCAATCACACACGGGGCACACAGAGGCAGTTGCCTTGGTTGAATTTTGGGAATGTACATACTTAACATAAAAACAACTATATACTAGTATATAAGGACCCTGGGGGAAATACAACGCACTGAAGGAAATCAAAACAAAATCCAGGGTGGAGAGGGAAGTCAATGCCACCGGACACCAACATAAGGGATATGCCTCGGTTAAATTTCAGGGCTGGTAACGGGCCTGTTTTCAATTAAAATGTCTTTAAAAATCATTGAACTTGATTAAAGAAAATTAAAGATTTAAATAAGTAAACTTACGAAAGGTTAATTACTAGTATTTGCACTTAATAGTTATACTTAAACTTTTGGTTTTTAGTTAACACTTACCCTGTCATACAGACGGAAGCTGACATCTTTCATATTTTCTTTGATTTTGAAATCTGATCAATCATATTTTTAATGTTCAGATTGCCGCTTCATACATTTTGTGTTGCACTTTTTTTTGTTTCGTAAAAACATCAATATTGGGGCCCACCCGGAAACATTAGGGTGTGGGGTCCTCCGGCTCTTACGACTATGTTTATAAGACTATATAGAAACTAACTCTCCCTCTCTCTCCCTCTCTCTCTCTCTCAATTCCTTCCACCCCTCCTTCCTTCCTCCATTATCTCTCACCCCTTTTCTCACTCTTTTCCCTCCCTCTCTCCCACTCGCTTTCTTTCTCTGTCTCTCTCTTTCTGTGTGTGTGTGTCTTTCTCTTTCTCTCTCTTACTCTCTTTCCGTCTCCCTGTTTTTGACCCTCTATGTCTATGTGTGTCTCTATGTGTCGCTCTATCCATTTTATTTTCAATTTCAAAATTTCAATTCATGAATAAATTAAGAGGAATTTATTTAAAATATGTTGATTTATAATCTACTAATATGTGTAAACCATGCATGCATAAAATAATCTTTACCATAGTTATGAGCCTCTACCAATATTCCAATTTTGATAAACAATGTCTCCCTTGTGTCTTGTGTCAACACACACACACACACACACACACACATATAAATGGAGGATTATTTGTATTGATGCAACGGGATAGTTGGAAAGGGTCTTTGTTAAAAGGCCGCTACGTTTAATTATAGGTATTGTTTTGGAATATATATAAATATGGACTTATAAGATTGTTTGAGTAAGTACATCTTTAGCTTCATTTTCAATTTATAATGACTTGTATTTCCTATTAGGTCATTCTACTGAATATTGGTCTCATCAGTTGTTGGTAAAATGTCGTCTGCTAAAATCCGCTTTTATACCCGTAAAGCCTGGTACACACGGTACGATTATCTCATAGGACAAATCTTATTAGACAAATCTGATACAATCTATCTTATGAGATGGCCTGTACACACGCTGAGATTAATTGTATGGGATTTTCTGGTGACCTTCAAATAAGTGCATACTGGATCTTTCCAGGATGTAAACGAATGAAAGCGCCTTGTCATACATCTGTCTTGTGGTAGTCTTTGTGCGTGACTGTCCACAAAACTTCCTCTTCCTCATAATATCCCAACAATTCATCAATGTTATCATTCGTCCAGTTTCCTGCCATGTTGCTATGTATGAACTAAAATACCCGCGTGTACAAATCTACAATGCATGTAGCCCCTTTGCTGCGAAATTTATGTCAAATCTGGAACGCAGTACACTTTGGCCACAGTGTCACCATGTGTGGTTGGATGGCGGTGCTTTTGATCTTGTCTTATGGAAATAGAGCATGTTCTATTTCTGGAAGACATCTCTCAGGTCATAAATTGTGTCTTAAGCCCCTGTACACACGATGCAATTTGTCTCACAAGACATATCTTATAAGATAAATCTTACCGTGTGTACCGGGCTTTATAAGACCAGTGGTCGATTAACAAAGTACCCGAAGCATCTCATAAGCCCGGTACACACGGTAAGATTTATCTTATAAGATATGTCTTGTGAGACAAATTGCATCGTGTGTACAGGGGCTTAAGACACATTTTATGACCTGAAAGATGTCTTCCAGAAATAGAACATGCTCTATTTCCATAAGACAAGATCAAAAGCACCGCCATCCAACCACACATGGTGACACTGTGGCCAAGGTGTACTGCGTTCCAGATTTGACATAAATTGTGCAGCATAGGGGCTACATGCATTGTAGATGTGTACACGCGGGTATTTTAGTTCATACATAGCAACATGGCAGGAAACTGGACGAATGATCAAATTGATGAATTGCTGGGATGTTATGAGGTAGAGGAAGTTTTGTGGACAGTCACACACAAAGACTACCACACGAAAGATGTATGATAAGGCGCTTTCATTCGTTTACATTCCGGAAAGATCCAGTATGCACTTATATTTGAAGGTCACCAGAAAATCCCATAAAATTAATCTCACCGTGTGTACAGGCAATCTCATAAGATAGATTGTATCAGATTTGTCTTATAGGATTTGTCCTATGAGATAATCTTACCGTGTGTACCAGGCCATACAGTACCGCCTTATCTCATTAATATTCAGTGAATTTAGGTAGTGCGCATGTTGTATGTATGAACCCACACGTATACAGTAATCACTTAGTACAACATGCGTAATAACCGTTAGATTTGTTCAGTTCTAGTGTGCCTTTTATCGGAATTGTGTATACCCGATTTTGACATGAGCTGGTGAACATGAAGTTACAAATAAAGACACGCCTACAAAGAAGAAATCGATTGATATAGGGCGTCTGTAGCTTTATTAAGGCATATGCATGATACGGTCTGGCTGGCCGAGACTAACTAAGACATGTGTGTGGGGGAAGAATCGAAAGTACTCGCTTGCGTTGTTTGTTAGAGCTGAGAACTTTAGATGATAGTGTAACGTTCTTCGCATGTCTATCGCATTTCGGGTATGGAACTAAAAGTAAATATGTATTTAATTCAAAGTGTAATATACATGGATTATATGAATAATTGAATGGAAGCAACATGGCTTCTAACGAGTCTGTTTTCCCGAATACATCTGAATTACTGTTGTTTCAGTTGAACAATAATATGACGATGACATTACTGCCTGTGACGATTCTTATTGGGCTGGAATCCGTGATTGGTTGTGTAGGTAATATTTTAATACTGATCATATATTCAAAATATTTCGCGAAAAGTAATTTTAGATGCTTTGTTTTGTCTATTGCGCTCGTAGACCTAACAAACTGCCTCAAAGCAATGCCTATAGAGATGTTTGGACAAAGCCATTATTACACGTTTGAGCATGCTTGGCTGTGTAAGGTTAAAGCTTACTTTCTCGTGCTTACCACATGGGGGTCATCGACAATCCTATCACTACTGGCCTTCGACAGACACCGAAAAATATGCCACCCCTTCAAATGGCAAATCCAACCGTCTCTTGCGCTGAAGTTATTTATAGCATCCTGCGCCATATCCGGCTTTGTTGCAATACCTGTCACGATTATATGGGGCAAGCGGAGCTATATTTATCTACACGATGGCGTACCCATTAATGTTTCCATTTGCGAAAAGTCGGGTCAGTTTGCAGACACTATATATCCAATTGTATATTTCGGATGTGTTTATATTGTGCCAGTTGGACTTATGCTGTTTGTCGTGATTTATGTCAACACTAGCATCGCTAGAATACTCTTTTGTAGAAAAAACAACTGCAGAGCTCCTTATTTAAGTTCAATCTCTGATATCGAAATAAAAACGACAACATCGGACATATCTGTAACACCTTCGGATATACCTGTAACAAACGATTCTACTAGCATTGTAGATAACCAACGAGGAGTTACATCAAACGTTGTCGGTGAGGACAAGAGATGTCACAAAATGACGATTAAACAATCGAAGACGAAGCGTAATTGTCATCTTTTGAAACAAACGAAATACATGGCGTCGCGATTTACAAAATATGGCATGAACGAAAATAGTTTATCGGAAGGTGTTATTCTTAACGCAGTGCGTAAATTAAGTGACGATTCTAAACCAGTTAGAGAGACAGTACATGGAGCGGTAGTGAACAAAAGACAAATCTATACAAAGTTTCATGGAATCGAAAAACTGTCATCATGTTACTATTGTCGTCTGTTTATATCACGACAATGACAGTGTATGTAGTTCTAATATCCGTTGTGGCCAGAAAGGATGAAATTATAAGCGATCTTTCAAATCTCCAGAAAGTCGTATTTTTCCTATTCTTGCGACTGTTTTTCATAAATAGCGCTTTCAATTTTGCAATATATGGCGTTTTGAACCCAAAATTCCTACAGGGGTTAAAGAAGATTGTTTAAGGAAAATAATTTTGTTATTCGATAAGAGTTTTCAATGTTTTGCCATTGTATACATCATTTCGTCATTTAATTGTTGTGGCGGTTTGGGACGGAAGGACTGGAAACAAAAAAGTTATAGCAAATGTCACTGATGTGTAGCGTCTTTCTAATCTAAGTGGTTTGGCCGTTTATTCATCTCGGATTAAAGACAAACAGGAAACAGCATTCACAATTTGACAAAATAAATATATTATAATAGTGGAAGAACTACAAATAAATAAACAAACAAATGTACATAGTGCAATGCCCTACTGAAGAGCAATTACATATTATAAAGATGCACATTTATATTAGATTGCCAGCGATGATCATCTACACACCATAACCGGTATCCTCTTTATATGTTGCTGTACTTTCATTATTTTAAATTTAGGAGCACTTAGCAAGACAATTAAGTATATATCCAAATGGGGACGTGAACTCATGCGCGCGCACACACACACACACTCACACGCACGCACGTACGCACGCACGCACGTACACACGCACACACGCACACATACGTAATTCCTCAGATAGACTGCTGATATTCACAATCCATACTCAGCAAGATCTTGGTACGTCTTTATAGCAAACTGGACTGAATGACAGTAGTGTACAGAGCAAATCAACTTCAACTTCTTTATTTCACTTAGGTTCACATATATGAACAGCATAAGCAACATGTTACAAAATACAATTACATATGAATGAATGGCGACAAATCATCACATTGGAAAAAACAAAAACATGCATACATCAGAAAACGACTATATATAAGTACAAACTATCCAGCAATGAAGTGGGTTTATGTCTATTCAATGTATAAGTATATGAGCGGATATCGGACCAATTCAGATGGAGCTATTAAGGTCATACAATATATTTTAGGCTAAACTGAATATAAGACAGCAGAAAACAAAGAAAACTAAATTAGTTCAGTTAGCCTTAATGTTTTTTACTATCAAACGTTCAGAGTGTCTTAATTTACATATATCCATCACAGTAAAAACATTTTCGGATAACAAAATATATTATGCATTTTTTTTTTTTGATGCATCAGATTGACTTTTGCATTAAAAATGCCTTAAATTATTAAAATAACCTTCGCTCGTGAATATTTTATTGCTTAACCGATTTTGAAGAGTAAGATATTTTTACCAATAAATGTCTGTTTCACTGATATAAATCTTATTAAGGTACGAGTCGAGTTTTGTAATAAAATTACAAAATAACAAGCAACCAAACAATAGATTTATGCAATGAAATACTACTACATGTGACCATGGTAATTGTAGGAAAAAAAGTGATGAAATTTAAGGAGGGGAGATTGTTTTTGATAAGGCCAATAGTACAATTAACGTAACATGCCGAGTTGTGTTCTATATGAACAAACTGTCGCAACGGGTTTACAATATCAACATCATACACAATGGGTGCATTTCAGTCATAGTGAATTTTATTTAAAACAGGGCTGTGAAATCGTTTATAGACAGGACATAAACCGATTGATATGTTCATTGACGTGATAAATTCTAGAGGGTAAACTATATCAGTTGTTTAAGTTCTTTTAAAATTAAGATTTAATATAAATAAGCCTTATATCATACAAATGTCTAATCCTGATTGTGTACGGCAAAAAGCTTATGTAATCATAACATCTCCAGTCTATATAACACAATTATTAAAATGTGATATTATAGTTAACTAAAACTAATTCATACTGCAACCTCCACTGAAGGAGAAATATAACTACTATTCAAACTGCGTAGATGAAATATTGTAAAATATCAGTTGACCGACTATGTTTTGAATATGTAAAATTATTCAAATCGTAAACAGACATAAAACGTGATATATCTGGTTTTAAATTAATAGAGCGACGTTAATAAGGCGACATACAGTGCATCCTTAAATACTGCTCAGAAGTTTATCGAAATCTCCAGTTGAAATGAGTTTAGAAGACAGTGATAGTATTCATGGTTGTAATAAATGTGATGAACATAGATCATGGTAGTAATAAATATGGCATACATTAGTCATGGTAGTTATACATATGGTATACACTGGCAATGGTGGTAGTAAATGTGTTGTATAAAGTGTTACAAAATAGTCATGGTAGTAGTGAATGTAATATTCATATAAATTCATGGTTATAATTGATGTGGTATACATAAGTCATCGTAGTAATAAGGCCATTATGTTTTGGTATTTCATTTTACAAACACTTGAACGACAAAATGAAATTAGGTATTTTATTTTTTCATAGGGAATTTGATAGTTTTATATTTTTTTTCACATCCTCCCAGATTTTAATAGAACATTAATTCTCTTCATTACAAATGAAATAATGAACTATGCCTCGCCAATTTTTTAAAATATTTTTCCCTTCCTCTTAGAGCAATTCACTGTCTTGATAGTTCGTAAAACAAATAACAAAAAATAATGGCCTAAATCAAATGGCTTTTTTAGTGATATGCATTGGTCATCGTAGTATGTAAATATTGCAATCCTGTGAGGGTGACAGTGCATGTTTGTCAACCTTTTAAAGCTATTTATTTTATTATACTGAAAAAATATGTTTGAAAAAGATATTTGGTTCTGCTAAATATTCCTTTGTAATAAAAACAAGAGGGCCAAGATGGCCCTAAATCGATCACCTAAGTACTGGTACATTATCGAACTTCTTTGAAATATTATGATCATATACAACCTGTGCAAGTTTGGTTAAGATTGTACAAGAAATGTGGCCTCTGATGTGTTAACAACATTGATATAAAGACACAGTTTGGTAAAGATCAAATACAAAATGAAGGTGCTAGAGTGTAACACCTGGGGCAGGGCCAAATGTGACCCCAGGGCTATATGTAATATAAGAGAGAGTGTGCCTTATGGTTTCAGAGAAGACGATTGTTTAGGTTTTCCCCCTATACAAGTATATGTAAAACATGTGAACCTGGGGCGGGCCCAAATGTGACCCCAGGGTCACCATTTGAACAAACTTGGTAAAGGGACATACTCTTATAGTAAATGCAAAATATTAAACTTCTGGCTCTTGTAGTTCCCTAGAAGAAGACTACTGGTTTTCTTATATAAGTCTATGTAAAACTGGGTCCCCCAGAGCGGGGCCAAATTTGATCCCAGGGTCAGATTTGAACAAACTTGATAGAGAACCATAAGCTTTTAGCAAATGCAAAATATTAAACCTCTGGCTCTTGCAGTTTCAGAGAAGAAGATATTTTTCTGTTTTTCCCTATACATGTCTAGGTAAAACTGTGACCCCCGGGGTAGTGTCAAATGTGACTCCTGGGTCACCATTTCAACAAACTTGGTTATGGACCATAATCTTACATGAAATCGAAAAGTATTAAACCTCCGGCTCTTGTAGTTTCATGGCAGGTGTGGGGTTTATGGGGCTAATGACATTTACAGGCTTGCCATTGTTATTTGATGTATGCAGTGAGTTTCATTGAAATATATGAAGCCGTTTAAAAAACTTTAACTGAAACTCTTAAGTTGAAAAAAATTATTGATTCTGATGACACTTGTCAAGCGCCGTTGAAAAAGAATTTTTGCTAGAGGGTATTGAAATAAATGGACATTCCAACAAATAAAATAAAATAAATTCTTAGACGAAAACAGGCTACAACCTTTACAAAATACAATACAAAAAATATTTATCCAGAAAAAGGGCCATACGTTTGCTCAAATGCAATATAGTGTTATGGAACATGTGTCTATTAGCATCAATGCTTTACTGATCGTGCTTTATTTGTCGTGCCCTCACAGGATTATTCTCTTGTTGCTCTGGCTTCTGCCAAGTCATTGAGTACCTTCTTTGTGTCTTTGCTAGGCTATTGTGTTTTGTATTTATATATACACAAGCATCTTTGTGTTTTACTTATATTGGCTATTAATGCTTCCTTGTTGATTAGCGAATAGTTCATGGCGGGGATTTCTTTATTTACACTGTCCCGTTTTATTGGGTTGACAGTAGGGTAAGTGTAAGGTTGGGTGCACCCTAGAACCTGGTTTAAACCCCCATCGTCATTTTTTGCCACTGACCGTTCCAATGCGGTAGCCCTATTGTCAACCCTTTTGTGTTTGTGATGTCTTATTTGGCCTTTTATTCATTTTAAAGTTTGTTCTTTGTTTCTATGTGTGTTTGTTTCTATGTGTGTTTGTGGTTGACTGTCGTCCTTGAATGCTGTTTTTCCTGTTAGAATTTTATATCTATATATTGTATTAATAATTAACATTCACTTATTAAAATACAAGGATTTTTCTAAAAACTTAAACAGGATTCTGAAGTTAAAAACCCACATGACTTTGCTTAAAAGCAATACAGAGTTAATATGGAATATGTGTCTGCTAGTGCCTTTGATATTCCAAGCTTTACTAAAGTTTTGTTGACGTACGACTTTCAGTTGTTAAAATACAAGTGACTTGTCAAAAAAGAACTTAAACCATAAATTTAAAGTAATCAAAGGGTCATACTTTCGCTTAAATGCTGTACAGAGTTATGGAACATATGTCTACCAGTGTCCTTGATGGTACTGATGACATATTTAAAGTTTCACTGACCAGTGGTTGCTGAAATAATTGGAATCGGTCAACAAGCGTATTATGCAATAAATGTTTCCGAGTAAATTATTTGTGCGATGTAACTGATGAAACCCGTGTATTTCAGAACAACAGTGTGGAATGCACTTAATCAAGATATGTATGTAAAACAATAATGTTCGACTCGTTATATGGATTATTTCATAATTTGTCCGAAATGCCCGAAATTCTAACTTAAACAAAAATTGTTGTGTGGTGCGTTTTCATTGACCGTGAGTATACATACCTTTTATACATTGTTTTAGGTTAGATTTTAGATTATAAGAAATTGTCAAGGATAAATGGTGAAAATCGGCAATTCCAACACGAGGTCCTTTTTTAAATAGGAACCGAGTCTCTGCCGAGGTTCCGATGAAAACAATTGTACCAAATATTGGAATTTCCCTATCTGAACAGGATAACCATGACGTCATGCTACTGTCATTGTTTATATCAGCGTGAACACTTTTATCTCCCCCCATGTGTAAGATCATGCTTTCCAGCACACATGAAAAACACGGATCACCTTAGATAATGCTTCGTGGCATTCGCTATTTACGTCTTTAGCAATATTGACTTTTATCACATACTTCCCTATAAATACATCGTTTTTGAATATACGATACGACATAGACCTAGCTAGTCAATCCATCAGGATTTCGTTGCCGGGCAATAAAGCCGTCCAACAAGAGAGCCAAGATGGACCTAAATTGATCACCTGAGTACTGGCACATTATGAAACTTCTTCGAAATCTTATGGTCATATACAATCTGTGCAAGTTTGGTTAAGATTGTTCAAGAAATGTGGGCTCTGTTGTGTACAACATTGATATAAAGACACTGACCAAGTTTAGTAAATATCAAATACAAAATGAAGGTGCTAGAGTGTAACACCTTGGGCAGGGCCAAATGTGACCCCAGTGCTAGATGTAATATATGAGAGCTTTGTTGTTTTAGAGAAGAATATTTTTCAAGTTCTTCCCAATACAAGTATATGTAAAAAATGACCCCTGGGGCGGGGTCAAATGTGACCCCACGGTCACCATTTGAACAAACTTGGTAAAGGACCATAAGAGTATAGTAAAGCAAAATATTAAACCATTGGATCTTGTAGTTCAAGAGAAGAAGACTTTAATGTGTTACCTATATAAGTCTATGTAAAACTGTGACCCCAGGGTCACCATTTGAACAAATGTTAGAGGACCATAATCTTATGTAAATGCAAAATATTAAACCTCTGACTCTTGCAGTTCCAGAGAAGAAGATTTTTTCTGTTTTTCCCTTTACAAGCCTATGTAAAACTGTGAACCTCGGGGCTGGGCCAAATGTGACCCCAGTCACCATTTGAACAAACTTAGTAGAGGACCATATGCTGATGCTACATGTAATACATGAGAGCTCTGTGCCATGTGGTTCCAGAGAAGAAGATTTTTTTTCTGTTTATCCCTAAGCCTATGTAAAACTGTGACCCCCGGGGCGGGGCCAAATGTGACCCCTGGGTCACCATTTGAACAAACTTGGTAGAGGACTATAAGCTTATAGCAAATGCAAAATATTAAACCTCCGGCTCTTGCAGTTTCAGAGAAGAAGATTTTTTAAGTTTTTCCCTATACATGTCTATGTCAAACATGTGACCCTTGGGGTGGGGTCAAATGTGACCCGAGGGTCACCATTTGAACAGACTTGGAAAAGGACCATAAGCTTATAGTAAATGCAAAATATCAAATCTCTCGCTCTTGTAGTTTCCGAGAAGAAGATTTTTTTTTCCTATTTAAGTCTATCTAAAACTATGACCCCCGGGGCGGGGACAAATTTGACTCCAGGGTCACCGTTTGAACTCACTTAGTAGAGGACCATAAGCAGATGCTACATGTAATACATGAGTGCTCTGTGCCTTGTGGTTTCAGAGAAGAATATTTTTTTTAATTTTTTCCTATATGTCTCTATGAAAAACATGCAACATCTCAATATACAAACTTTGGATCCACGGGGCACGGCCAATTTTTACCCCGGGGACTTCATTTGAACAAATTTGAGAGTCTAGGTGTTGGCGATCATTTTAAAAGAAAACTGTTTATATCTGTCCAGCGGTTCTGGAGAGGAATATGTTTTAAGGTTTCGACTATATATGGTAATGGCGGCCATCTTGGATATCGCTCTGACCAAATTTTAACAAGTCTGAAAAGTATTTATCTAAGGATCATCCATGTGAAGTTCAAAATTAACCAAGCGGTTTCTGAGGAGAAGTTGTTTGTAGAAAAGTTAACGACGAAGACAACGACGACGGACGACGACGGACGAAGAGATCACCTTGAGCCTTTGGCTCAGGTGATCTAATAAAGCCATGAAATATAGGATGCAAAAATGTCATATCACCGAAATAACCGAATGATCATCTCGATCCTTTTACCGGAGTGATACGGAAATAACCTATTAGTTACGATTGTATACGATTTGTCACGAGTATTGTTTGTCGTCTGCGTTTCATTAGTTACTTCCATCCTGTTTTCGCGGCAGATTATTGTCTATATAATCATTATCCGTGGATAACAATACACCTTGAGTAGAACATTTCAAATTCAATGGAATTCATTTACAATAAGATTTCGGAAAAAAATAAATGTTGTGAACCACTTACGTCATGAGCACATCAGAATGGACTGGATCTAAACTTTTTTTTCACCTTGGAAAACAGCGTGAGTGGGCTGAAGTTGAAATTTCGACAAAGCTCATGTATTTGATAAATAGAATAAAAAAGGCTCTTGGGCTGATATGGCGTCTGAGGCCTGATATAGGGTGTGATATGAAAATGTATATATATTTGATACATAATTTCAGAGTATTTCTTTCGGCAATCCAAAAGGTTGAACCCTTTCCCAAGCAAATAGTGTTGCCACGTTAGAACTTGGCGTTCTTAAACAAAAACTCTATTACAAATAAACAAATAGAGGATATTTGTTGTTTTGGAGTGAATAGCAGATTTTATTTCTTCGAGAAGTGTGAACACTTTATATTAGAAGCATATGTGAAAATATTGAAGTTTGATCACTTCGAGATGAAATAAAATCTGCTATTCACTCCAAAACAACAAATATCCTCTATTTGTTCATTTGTAGTAGAGTTTTTATTTAAAAACGCCAAGTGCTAACGTGGCAGCGACAAAAGAACACATTTACTTTTTTATTTCATGCTTTATAATCAAAGTGTACTGCAGTATGCAGAAAAACAATTTAAGACGTCATTGGCTTAGTGTGATACAAATGCTCTTTTTAATTCCCCATAGCTTCTAAACTACTTAACCGATTTCAATAATCTACGACTCATTTTCTTAGTTATTTTCAGTGATATAACTTTATAGCAACTTTCGGAAAAAGTAGTTTTTGAAAAAAAGGACCGACATTTTTCAATGTTAATTACAACAATTCTGGAATACTTTATCAGTTTTAAAAACTATAGATCATTTTCTTAGTTAGACCATTTATAATCGAATGATTAAAATTAAACAGTTATTAATTATTCTAAACAATGAAAGAAATACTTTATATATTGAAAGAAAAGTTGTTTCGGCAGTGAAAATAAAAAAACTCACACGTATGAAATACCACTTTTATTTCATTAATAAAATCCAGATTACACTGCTAAGCATGAAATAAAGGCAGATATTAAACTGTCACTTCAACTTTAAGAATTTTAATTATATACCACTTTCTAATACATTGAATGTCGTACAGTCTACACATTTCATAGACCCATACATAAGTCATACCGGATGTGTCACGGTTTCTAGATTACATGAATATGTTATCAACATCATTGAGACTTCAACATATTTGTCGTGTACCGTATCAAACGGAACTGTTTTGTCAGTGTATCATATTTGGTCGCTACTCGGCCATGCAAACAAATACGGTGTATGCTCCAGTACTGTCCGTTTTGACGTTATCCCTCCACCATTTATGTAGGGTTCCCTCTGTCTGCATCTGCTTAACTCTTTTTTCCATTGCGTTTATTTCATCTTCAATAGCCTTTCCCCAATACGAAAGCCCTCTTCTCCACACTTCGTTTAATGTATCTTCAACATCGAAAAACCACGGGCCCCATTGTTTCGCGCCAAGTGAGTTAACTTTATTTAAACATTGGAATTTGTTCTCAGCAAACATGTTTTCCCACTGTTCTATACTTGGGTGTTGTTTACTGTACCTCTCAGTCAATTCAGGGATTCATTGTGTCCACCATACTCCGGACAATCCAAGAGGTGTATATGTTACTATTGTCAACAGTCCATTCTTGCGCAACACTCATTGTGTCTCCTTTATTGTGTCACTTATACCTGGAAACTGTTAACCATCTGGATTACGTTCTATGTGGTGAAGAACCTACAATATAACGGGACACTTAGATTGGACATAAAAACAAATTGGACATTTTTTCATCTTAGACGTGAATAATTGCGTCATGAGTATCTCACCCTGAAACATCACCTTTTAGCATACACTTATGTAGGTATAAAAATAACACCACAGGAAGAGTTAAAATACGTTTAGGCAATCTGTTAAAATCAGTATAAACAATGGACAAGAATATAGACTTCCCTTGGTATCTTTGTTGTTGACATGTATCGCGCTACACTTATTTGAGAATCCTATAAGTATTGCTTCAGTACGTGCAATCGTGAAACCATGTAATCATTGTGTGTTATAGCTTCATTTAGTTCTTGCAGTCGTGAAACCATGTAATCATTGTGTGTTATAGCTTCATTCAGTACGTGCAATCGTGAAACCATGTTATGATTGTGTGTTATAGCTTCATTCAGTACGTGCAATCGTGTAACCTTGAAACCATTGTGCGTTATAGCTTCTTTCATAACGTGCAGTCGTGTAACCATGTATAAATAGTGCGTTATATTTAATTTCAGAACGTGCACTCGTGTAACCCTGTAACCATTGTGAGTTATAGCTTTATTCAGGACGTGCACTCGTGTAACCCTGTAACCATTGTGCGTTATAGCTTCATTCAGTACGTGCACTCGTGTAACCATGGTGCGTTATTGATTTTTTCAGAACATGTACTCTTGAAGCATTATAACTGTGGTGCGTTATAGCTTCTTTCAGAACATATATTCGTGTAACCATGGTGCGATTTAGCTTCTTTCAGAACATGTACTCTTGTAAATATGTAACCATGGTGCGTTACCCTGTAACCATGGTGCGTTATAGCTTTTTCAGAACATGTACTCTTGTAACCATGGTGCGTTATAGCTTCTTACAGAACGTGCACTGGTGTAACAATGTAACCATGGTGCCTTATAGATTCTCTTAGAACATGCATTTTTGTAATCCTGTAACCATTGTGCGTTAATGCTTTTGAGAACGTGCAGCCTTGTAACCCTGTAACCATGGTGCTTTATAGATTCTTGCAGAACGTGCACATTCTTGTATGAAAATAACGTAAACACAACACACCATGAACACGGGTGAAATATCTTTTTTATCATGTTCATACCCAGCTAAAATTGACAACATTAAAAATATCGTCGTCGGCAGGTTGGGCGGCGTGGCCTCTACAACTGCTTCTATATAACCTTTCTGTATCTCGTCAGATAACTTTTCTCTCGCTTTGTCCAGCATTTCTGGACTAGTATCCAACAGCGAGATACGAGGGAAGCCATACTCCAACAACGCTTTGGCATTACCTCCCGTCCCACATCCAGCTTCAAGGATGTGAATGTCCTACAAAATGATAAGTTTTTATTAGATTAGTGTTGAATGTTTTATTGTAACAACTAAATAAACAAGAGGGCCAAGTGGAGCGGATTCACTCACCTTATAACCTTGTCAATTGAAGACATTTGCAACAGTAACAGAAGCAGGTGAGATAAAAGAGATCTGGTAAGACTATGTAAAACTAAGACCCACTGGCAGGGTATAAAA
Organism: Cyrtodaria siliqua; assembly: GCA_037043455.1. NCBI lineage: Eukaryota > Metazoa > Mollusca > Bivalvia > Adapedonta > Hiatellidae > Cyrtodaria > Cyrtodaria siliqua. Next base: position 268,851 of record JAWPHD010001039.1, read on the forward strand.
GAGATCTGGTAAGTCTTTGTAAAACTAAGACCCCCTGGCAGGGGATAAAAGAGACCTGGTAAGTATATGTACTATGTAAAACTAAGACCCCTGGCAGGAGATAAAAGAGACCTGGTAAGTCTTTGTAAAACTAAGACCCCCTGGTATGGGATAAAATAGATCTGATAAGTCTTTGTAAAACTAAGACCCTCTGGCAGGGTCTATGTTTTACTCAGAATCACCACTCAAACACACTTGGTATAGGACCATATTTAAGCATATGCTACATGTTACATCTTGTTCTTGTAGGTTAAAAGAAGAAGTTTATGTTTTACGATTTTCCTATAATATTCCCCAGGGTCACCATTTGAACAAAATTTGCGGAGGACAATACGCTTAAGCTACATGCATACTATTCGATCATAGCTCTTGTAGATTCAGATCTTCCTCTCTGAAACTACAAAGGCTATAGGTCTAATGTTTTTCATGTAGCATAAAACTGTGGTCCTCTATGACGTGTTTTCAAATTGTGACCCTAGGATCATATTTGGCCCAACCCAGGGGGTCATATGTTTTACACAGACTAGTTTAGGTGACTCAATGAAAACCATTTTTTACTGAAACCACAAGACATAGAGCTTATATGTATTTCATGTATCATAAAATATCATAGTACATCTGACATGTAAGTAAAGAACGTTTGTATAGTTCTTTCTAAAGTTACTGTACTAAAGCAAATAAACAACCTGATGTTGATACTAGACGAGCAACTTTGATTGGATTTTTTCATTTAGGAGATTTTACGTTAACGCAAGCTAAACAATATAAACAAAAAAGAGGCGGCCCGAGAGAGCCTTATCGCTCTACTGGCTGCATGGTGTCCTTGGTAATATATCTCACTGAAAAAAATAAATTATTTGAAAATTGGGTGAGATCATGTGAGATCATGTGAAAAAGAAAGCTACCATGCTCTTATTTTCTTTTTTAAAACTTTAATGACCTTTAATCTTTTATTTAAAATAATATTCTCAACACATATGGTAAAGATCAGATGAATCAATGAAAAAATTAGAGAGATGACATGCTGTTTTAAATAATTTAAAACCCTGTTGTTTCTTTCTGATACTGATATCGCTAGTTTTTTTAATTGGTACCACTTTCTTCTGTGCCAGTGATAATCTCACAAAATAACATATTTTAAGCAAATTGGGGAGGGTAGTGGCATGCGTGTTGGTGATATGAGAAAAAGGTCGAATGTGGTTGGTTTTCAAACGTGTCCGACTTTTTATTGATATTATTACATTCTTAACAAGTTTGTGAAAGATCAGATGAAAGATGAAGTAGCTACAGATTTAACAAAGCGACACATTGTATATTTAAACAAATCAAGGAACATGAATCTGCTGTTTCTATAATGAAACCGGAATGTCAGATGTGTTTTACAAGTGCCAACGAAGAAGTCAGATTGAACATTTCAGATTCGAACGGGAAAGTACGATTGTTTTAAGCAATTCTTTCGCGTTTTTGACGATTGCTAGGGTAACCACTGTACATTTTGAATTGAAACTTAACACGAGTACATGTAATTACCTATAGATGTTTTTAGCGCACGCATTAAATAAATATTGTGTTACCTTTTGACATATTGGATATACATGTACTATGGTAAATAATAAAGGCAATGCAACCTCAGATGTCATATGAAGACTAAATTCAATTATTTTTTGAACAGTTGGTGTGTGATATTATGCCCCCGCAGGGTGGGCATATAGTAATCGCACCATCCGTCTGTCCTTCCGTCTGTCACACATTTCGTGTCCGGTCAATAACTGACATTTATGGAGGGATTTTCACGCGCAAAATCGAGGTCCTAGCCCAAGGTCAAGGTCACCCTCAGACGTCAAATCATGCCATATGGCTCTATATTTGATTTTAAGTCGGGCCAAATAAAAAATACCTGTGTTTCCGGTGGCCCGACCGACCCTATTTTAAGGGGCCGACCCTAAAACGTTTTATGCAAAATTTTAAAAAAATCTATTTGTTCTGAACATTGATTTATCACACAGCTTTTATCATGGAAGTGAAACATAACACCATTATATATTTTCTGTAATCCACTGGGCACTGATATGTGCGAATTATTACCAAATTAAACAGGAAAAGTGGAAAATATTTAGGTAAGCCATATGATTTGCCTGGAATGTCATGATACATTCAGAGTTTAATGGTTTTCTTTCAGGTAAATTATGCGATGTTAATTAATTATTGAACTAATTAGTAAAATGAATGTTAAACAAAGGTCTTCTGGTTTAAAGTGTCTTATTATTTGTAACAGGAATGCGTAATTTAACTGGGACGGTCTTATATCTTGGGAAACTGACAACATAACAGAGAAACTTTCAGTTGTAGCAACAACTTGTAAAGGGTTTATGAGATATATAGAATCTCACAATATCTTACTAAAAAAAAAGAAATAACTACCGACCTACCCTATTTTTTTAGAGCATGCAATAGGAAACACACCTATCGTTTTTGGCCTCATTTAGGTGTGGTCCGATCTATAACTTTGATATCCATTGAAGGATTTTCATATAACCTGGCACAAGTACTCACCACCACAAGACGACGTGTCGCGCGCAAAATCCAGGTCCGTAGCGACAAGGTCAAGGTCACACTTAGAGGATAAATCATGACATGTGGCTCTATAGTTGATTTTAAGCCAAGTAAGTCGTGTCCGATCTATAACTTTGGCATCCATTGAAGGATTTTCATATACACATGGCACACATGTTCACTACAACAAGACGACGGACCTGGATTTTGCGCGCGACACGTCTGTCATGTGAATATAAAAATCCTTCAATGGATAACAAAGTTATAGATCGGACACCACCTACAGGAGGCCAAAAAAGATATAAAGATCGGACACGACTTACATGACTTAAAATCAACTGTAGGGCCCCTTAAAAATAGGGTCGGTCTGTCGGAAACACAGTTTTTTTGTATTTGGCCTGACTTAAAACTAAATATAGGGCCATATGGCATGATTTGACGTCTGAGGGTGACCTTGACCTTGGAGCTACGGAGGATCGTAACTAATGTTGATAGAACTTGTGGTCCGACCCGATTGTTCTTATGGTAATAAAATATGTTTAAATCAAATAAAGTAGTTATTTGTTTCTGTGTGTGTTTATAACTGACGGTCGTCCTTGAATGCTACTTTTACTGTTCGATGTTGATATCTACTTAGTCAGACACAATGTCTATGTGTGATGTAACCAATAATTAGAAATGCATGTATCTAGTTATGCGCCTTTTCAATATGTTACTTTTTATTCAAATGATTTGTTTTAAAAATAATTAATAGAGGATATTTGTTGGTTTGGAGTGAATATAGGATTTGATTTTCATCGAGAAATGAGAACTATTTCTATATTCTCACAAGTGCTTTAGCATGAGTGGAAATAGTTGAGTTTGTTCACTTTGAGATTAAAATAAATCCTAAATTAATGACAAACCAATAAATAATCTGTTTATTATATACTCACAACCTTGAAACTTATGCAGAAAAAACATAATGCGCCAAAACAATGACGTACATAACGTCAACAACGTCAACATCTGCATTACGTCATTTTCGATATATCACATGTGAAATATAAACAATAAAAATATAAGATTTTATTGTAATCCTAAAATCCACTACTTCAATGGAAAGTAAATAATTATGATTAGTATTAGCTGAGTAATACAATTTCATCTGATAAAGTTTAACGGGTCTTTACATCTTTCGAACTGTTATGCTCGTCAAATAAAATACGTTGACAGCATAATAAATTTTAATTTCATAAACTCTTTCATACTGCTCCTGTTAAGCGGTTGAAGTGATTTGTTAATTTGTAATAAAATTGCACACGTGCATTGAATTAATTAGTGCCTTTATAACTAACACAATACTTTAACCACTGAAGGAAAACGCATAATAATAAAGATGTATTGATGTGGAATGGATGGAATAATCCGCATTAATTTTACATTATTTAAAGATGTGCGCACTTTATATTCGACAATTTTTCACACGCGTGCTGTGCAGTTGTCTGCAATAAGTCTGACTGTTACGGCTGAATGTAGCAGGGTTAATATTAATCATTTCCACCGTACAAGTTGATTTTGTTATTTGAAAATACATAAATATGCATATAGTAATATATTTGTAATGCGATTATTGTGCTTCTTTTGAAATATGCATAGTTCCCATAAGTTGATAACTAAATGCCCTTATATAGGCTATTTTAGATAGTAACATGTACACAAGTCTCTTCACATGCAACATTATTATTTACGGTATTTTTTATTTCAAATTATAAATGAGACTTAGTTAGAAAAACTAGCTAAAAAAATAATTTATTAAATAAGTGTTTCATAAACAGAATGACGCGGAAATACATGAATGCACTAGCAGATAAGAAAAACACTCCATTAGATATTTGCACTATTGTCTACAAAATGATCCGAATTCACACACATACCTACACAACCATTTAAACATATGTGTTTATGGAGGCGGGGATGGAAGGCGGGTCGGAAGACGCTCTCATCCATACTTATATTTCGCGACTCAAAAATGCCTGTTCGTATCTCAAATATTGCGCTAGCTACGCCCATGGCCAGTGAACGAGTGAGCGTTTGTTTTTTAAATTAATTGTATCAATAATTTTGATAGCCAAAAAAGCCAACAATTAGCCAGTTAAACATTTGTTTTTCATTTATACATCTAAACCAGCTGCACACATGTAATTATGAATTAAGGTTTAGTAGTGCATAAACTGGTAAAATACTACTTTTAGTTTGGTCAGTTAGACAGTTTAAAATAAAGATTTATATATTAAATAAATAATAACCTTTTTCTCAAATTTTCGATCTAATGTTCTTTTTCAAGAAAAATCACAGCAATACAGCTGTTAAGCTTTTAAAATCCATCCTTTTGTTAAAATGTCTGACGTTATGATAAAACCATAACGACGTCATGCCATTTCCTGTATGACGTTAGGTAAATGACGTTACGTCGTTTCCCGTAACACTCCTTATACTTCATCACAAAACAATTTCATGTGTTACCTAAAAGTATATCTTATACGTTATGATAAAGCAATAACGACGTCATGCCATTTCCTGTATGACGTTAGGTAAATGACGTTACGTCGTTTCCCGTAACACTCCTTATACTTCATCACAAAAAGATTTTATGTGTTACCTATATATCTAAAAGTGTTCAGGCGTTGTTGAAAGTTTACTATTGATTTGGTCTTGAAAAAAGTTAAAAATAGTATAGATGTAAATATGTTAACAGTATATGCAAATTATTCATGCAAATTAATTTATGATGCAATTTAGACTGTTCTCATTGAACTATTGATGCCAATTTATTTGTGATGAGCTTTTTGGACTGTTTTCATTGAATTATATTAGTGGAGAGGCTTTTGGAGCAGTCTTTGGACGTCATATAAACAGCACAGTAGGTAAACGCTTTTGTACTCCTGACGGTAGTTGTGTTGAAATATTACGCAATGTCACCACATCTGATAGAGGTATCCGACTGATGGCATTAAAAACCTTATTTATTTGGTAGGTTTTCAGAAAATCGTTGATTGCAGTTTATTACAGAATCCTTAGTTGTAGTCCAGCATATACAAACACTTGTTTTTGACAATGAATAATGTAATAACAGTTGGGTTGTCTGTCCACAACTCTTGACAATCGTGAAAAGGTTGTTAACAATTGCTTATTTTGTACAAACGAAGTACAATTGTATCAGATTTTGAATTGTGTCATGTTAGGAATAATCCACCTACCTTGAAAATGTGTGGTTCATTAGCAGTTATTTGTGAGATTATAAAGATAGAGAAAGGTTTCTGTCAAAACACGGTGTACTCATAGTTGCAATTTTTAAAAAATTCACTGTCACCATAGTTGGTAAATTACTGTATTGTAGTTTTGTTGAAAAGTCATATGCGATCTGAAAAAACGGTACGTGAATACAATATAGAAATTTCGTGTATGTACATATTTAATAATAATATATTGATAGGATGGATTTAGCTTAATTAAGTGTGTGATATATGTATAAGTATCCAATATTTTGTTGTATCAATTCTAAATCAAAGGGTTCTCCCCAGACATGTTTTTCATATCGCGCTCGACATGCCTTTAATGGAGCACTTAATAACATTTAAACCATATGAATAATTAGTATAATTTTTGTCAATAGATCAATCATATATGCGTCGTTTAGGCAATATATACTGGGAACTGCAAAACTGATAGAATACTTTTCTAGCTTGGTACGGCCTTTTTCTAATTGACCTTTGTTTTTCCAACCAGACATTTGCCCTAAAATAGTTTGAGACCAATGTTCCACAACTGTTTTACTTCATCAGAATATCTCATTTGATGAGTATGTTCCATGGAATACCACTCCACCACATCCAATAAGAGTAAAAATGCAATATTTAGAGTGGTAGCAGGTTTTCTGCTAGTAGCAGATTGAATTTCAAATACATGTCTTCTTTATTAGTATCTTTTTTATATTATCGCTGATAACTCATGCATAACAACACGATGTGTTGGTTAGGGACTCTTCTCCATTTCACAATGGATTGTGAAACGTTGTTACTGACTGCAGATAAAAAAGACGCACTGACTTCGTTTATAAATACACATCTTTATTAAACATCTTACATTCACAACATTCAAAACAAACATGTCATGGAAAGGCATGTAATATATCATGTTGTATTATTTAAAACATTCATGCCATACACGTGTATCATTACAGATAATATAATTCACATGCAAATTCATATTTTCTATAACACTGATATTACATGTACTTATAACTTTCAATATTGCCAAATGTCTACTTAATATTAACGAATAGCACTATAATACAACACACTGACTGACACTTTCATATCTCTTAACTGTTCAATTTAACACATGCATATTGGGTATATTTTACTCCAACCTTACGGCCATAAATTATAACATACAGTTCAATGCATTGATACATATTTCTAAATATCCTTTTAATAAACTAAATAAAAGATTTTTGTGATACTTTTATTGTTACACATGCGCTTGTGATACTCATTTATTTGTAAATCGTCATCAAATTGGTACACGTTTTCATCAGGCTAAACATTTTCACTCCGTATCATCCAAACGCGACGTTTCATCAAAGGAATCACTGATTTTATCCAAACCACACCATTCTTCAAGACGCAAGTTGAAAACATGTTTACGCGCATTTCTGAGATGTAGAAGTAAAGTTGTTTTTTTAATGGATGAAATATTCTGGAATTTTGGAAATGTTCACAGTTTGTAATGAAGGTTTAGAAGTGATTAGTTTGCTCTGTTGTTATATTTGATGGAAAAATATGGTAATACTTTGTGCATCTGTTCCAGATCAAGTAACATTTAATTGTCAGCTCTTCTGTGTTGTGGTAGGCAATTTAATAGTCATTATGTCCGGAAAGTCATGTGACCTCTTTGAACAACAGTAGCATTTTATTTCATCCATAACTGCCTGAAATAGAAAGAAGTATTTAGAATGTTTTATTCTGTATATCTTAGTTTATATATATGCCCCACTGCGCTGAAAATTCATCATTGTCCAAGAGTTATAGTTCTTTTTACTAAACAGTGAGAATAGTATACTGTTATACCGAAATCAGTAATGGTACTGTTCAACGAATATAGGATGTGCACGTATATACGGACGGACTTTACATGACAACTCACCCCATAAAAATGGGGGCATAAACCGACAGACAGTTATCACTGATACTCACTGACTTTTCAATCTTTGTTAATTTTTATTGAAATTATTTTGGATTGACATATCTAAGTGAAGGCCACATTGTTGGGTTAGAAACATTCGTAAACATGACAATTGTATCAACTGTCTCCGTTATCGGTTTCGTATTAAACATGATTTAACCCCAACTAGGAGTACACACGTTTGAAGGCTCAACGCAACTACAATACACCGAACCTGCAACTATGAGTATAGTAAATATGGATAGTACGATCCATTTCAACCACAGAAAATAGCTTAATTAGCAGAAACTGAGTGCACCAATTCTAAGTTTCTCTTTTCTTAGATGTTAATCCTAATATGTATGTGTGGTTTTATTCAAAATAATCATAAATCGAACGTTTTTGAGTCAAATGTTTACATCCGGTAGACACAGTTTTCACTTGATGTCGATGTTTTTATTTGACCTTTTGCTTTTATACGCCATTTCAATCAACGTGCTTACGCAAGAGGCATCATCAAACCTCGTTGAAAAGGTCGCAAAATAACTAAACTTACCAAAAAGTAACAAGGTCACACCGCACAGACATAGCTTTAGATACACAAAACACAACTTCCGCCGGGAGTACAGTAGCGTTCGACTTCTGTGAACAGGTTTGCTCCGGGAGTTCTACTTAGAACAGTTTCAGTATTATTCATTAAAATTCATTTAGATTTGGATCCTTTTAGACATATAATTTTGAGAGGATTTAATACATATTGTGCTCATTCATAACAGGGAAATTGGATATTTGGACTAAATCGGAAATATTGGAAATTAATTTTGACTTAAAGAGACACTGACTATTTTGGATTAAAGAGACACTTACTGTTTGGATTAAAGAGGCACTACTGTTTTGGATTAAAGAAAAACTTGCTAATGTGAATTAAAGTATTATTGGATAATTGTATTTGAACATAATCCAAAATTGGATATTAATGAAAACGTGTATGCTCTAAATGTGTATGCTCTAAGTGAAAACTTTATGTAAATAAATGTGTTTGTTAATTATATTTTTATGTGGCTGGTTTTGCTTCCTTTCTTGTTACATTTTACTCATTTTAAAAATTTCTCTCAGTATTCATTAACGATTAGAAACTCATTTCATAAATTAGTTATACAAACAAATAAAATATGTTTTGCTAAATATTCACTAATTCCTGTCAATTAATAGTTTATCTTTATGTTGCAGCCTCTGGGAACTTGGTGTCCATTGATCCTGAGTTACTATTTATTTAATATTAAATTACCTTTCCTTTTGAAAGACTATACAGATATTAAAGATGTAGACATATTAGTTTTGTTTTTACCGGGGATTCTGTTGCTTCAATGCACTATAATGGAACAGATGAACGAAAACTCACGGTAACGTTTAAAAAATAAAAGGCTTTCAAGATATTAACAAATGTATTATCTGTCAAAAGTCAACTGATGAATGCTTCTCTGTAGCAACAAAAACAGGAATATCCAGATTTGGGAAGCAGACAGCAAACGTCGTGATGATATCTATATCAGTATTATTGCAGAGGTAGGACCTTCCTTTATTGAATACACGTTTGTGCGAAATATCACACTAAATTCTTTTCTCCATTTCGTTTGTCCGGACATTCAACTCTACTAATTTGCCCAGACATTCAAATCCACTAAATCTGATATTAGTAGACAACCTTGATCTGACAGCCTTGTTCTGATGCTGATACTAGAGCACAGTTCATTACCACACGTTAGACACTGTGTAGCATCTGCTAGAAAACTAAACACAAATCTTGACGTCATATTCGAATATTTGCTAGATGCAGCTAAAACGGAAGATTGTGCTGTCTTTCGTAGAATGATCGGTGAAGATACATAATAATAATATCGGATTTAAATCTAAATCTAAATATTATTTTATATACTCAATAACTATGAGTTTCTATTCATAGGTTAAAAATTGCAACTGGTCGTAAAATACAGAGATCCGAAAGAACATGCCAGCTTTGTAATACCCTAGAAGACATTTCACTTTGTATTAGGTGCCAACTATATCATGATATAATAAAAGACTATGTTAATACATATATTGGAAACATCCAAACATAGCAAAATGTATTAAACTTGATGATAACAGAAAATAAGAATGTATTCAAGAAAATATCAGTTTTCATTAATATGAATATTAAAAGAAGAGAAAACATGTTTATAAATAAGTATCACTTTTCTCAAGTTTTGTCCACAAACATAAATCTGTATTTATAATTACTTATTAACGAATTTACTGTCAATTAACATTTAACTAGTAACAGATGATCTTGAAACTCACATTGACTAATTATGAATTATGGCATGTGACGCCAAAAACACAAAAAGGGTTGACAATAGGGCTACCGCCTTGGAACGGTCAGTGGCAAAAAAGGCCGCTGGGGGTTAAACCAGTTTCTAGGGTCCGCCGGGATTTTAAACCAGATTCTAGGGTGCACCAAACCTCAAACTTACCCTACTGTAATGCGCATTGACAGTAACTGTCTTTAAGGCGGGACCACGTAATGGTAGTCTGTCCATTCTTATCTAAAACTGTACGTGGTCCCGCCTTAATACCATTAAGCGATGGGAACGCTTATATTAGCAGGATTTTATAACGTATATTTCGACAATAAAACACGTTTAAAACATATTTTACTGAAAAAAACGCGATAACCTGTTTGCAATTACTATTACATATTTTAATTTTACAATATGAAAACTTTGTAAGCCGAAATTAAGGTTTTTATTTCATACCCTAGCCAACACCGTTTACACTTCTTGGAGAAGGAGTTGTATGTGGTATGAAAGTTAATACTCGGACAACGTAATGGTACCAAGTCATAATTTGTTTACTTCAAATTCTTCTATTTCATGCCAAAATGCGTCAACTGCAACATTTCTGCTTCAAACAAAAGACAGTTACTGTCAATGCGCATCTTTCCTTTTAAAATAATTTGACTCCATTTTCTGAATCACTTACATCTTTTATCTTCCCCGAAAATCATTGTAATTGATGATCGTATGTAAATAAAATCAAGACGACACTCAGCATGTATAAAGTTATACTTTCAACACATTCGACATGTTAATGTGACATAATACAACTGGAAATTGTCCTGTAAGGACAATGGCAAATCGTTTTCCGGTTGCAGATCTATACTCTTTCATAATAACACGTTTCAAAAATATTATAACAACACGTTTGTGTTTGTTGCTTCCAATGGATCACCTTTTCCGTAATTATTAATACGTAGTGTGTGTCATTTCAGACAAACCCAATAATAAAGTCTAAATCTAAAAAAAGGCGAAATGTTTTTCGCAATACGGAAACTCCTACCAACCAGACATCGACAGAAAACAATGGAACAACTACATATATAGATTGGAAGGTACGTGTACAATATAAGGACGTGTGCTCTACAACCCAAATTGTATAAACCAATCAAGGGCTATCGAGCGTCAAACAATCAAAGGTGGTCACGCCTCCATACAATGTTGAGTGTCAATAAGTTAAGCATATTACACTAGATTTTCAATCTCGGACGGTATATGGTTGGTTTTACGGTCTGAAATGACGATTTAAAACAAACGATTCTCAGACTATTAAACCATTCATATACCATCCCAGATTTAAAATATTAGCATGGTCATCTCTTAAGTAATCAAGAGTTTATGTTGTGCTAGTACACAAGTATCTTTGTCCTAAATGTTAACATATGGCGATAAACAGTTGCATAATATTTAATCTACTTCTTTCAATTAAAACACAATCAACTTTAACATTTTTAACATCTCTAAAAATTCAAAACATACCAAGTCTTGCTTTTTCAAATGTTTAAAAGTCTTATATACGGATGTGGAATCTGAAACGCTCCTTGACAGGGATTGACTGCATTTTTGTCTTTCATAATTACTTCTTTCTTTCTTTGATTTCGTACATCGCACAGTAATGTTTACACGATGTTCCTTTGATTTTCGTCATTTTGTTATCGAAAAGCCAACCGTCGCCATTCATTCTCAACCCAATATCAACGTCTTCCAAATTTGTTTTGACGACAACCGTTTGCAAATCGAAATGATTCGGTTTGAACTTTTTCCGGTTGTACCAAAATGTTAGACCAGTTATACGCATGATTGCTCACTTTAAGCATTTCATTCAGAACGACCTTTTGTCGCTTTGTTGGTCTCAACGTCACGCTGAAGATCTCACTACACACTTAGCTCCCTTGCATGTGACTGTAGGATGATTCTTACACCATAAATAGTAGTGGTGTGTTCTTCGGTTTGAGATATTTTAATAATTGCCCATGGATATTTTCTTTTCTTGTTGCAGGTGAGAAAACAATAGTGTGAGATTGGATGAACAGCGATTAGACGACACTGACAGCAAAATGTGACACATTTGTGGGTGCTCAAAATGCGTATGAATTTAGGTGCAAACTGTTTAGTGAAAGTCGAAAAGAGTACCTTGACTGCCACCACTCACATTAAACATACAACTAGGCTATGTACCAGATTTTGTAGATTTTTATGAGCAGCAGTAACTGTATTTTCCCCAAAAAATACTTTTAGACTGTAAATGCTTGATTCAGAATGGAAAATTGGACTTTACTGCCTATGGCCAACACAGTAAAATCGAAGTGTGTTGTGAGATCTTGAAGAAACAATCAGCCAGACGCTTTCAGTACAGCTTTCATTGAAACAGATCAATATTTCTGAGTTTGATGTTTTCAACTGTGTGAAAAAGTTGAATTGAACATTTTATGATGAATTGCAATGAACTTCAGTTGGATTTGGCCATAAATTAGTGATTTTGCAAATCACTTCCGTAATGTCGATATGGATTCCAGGCGATGAAACATCCTGATAAAACGCAATATAAATGTTGTCAGTGCATATTTCTGTGCATACACATGTACATGCAGTATCAACTATTCCGCGAAAGATGGATATTCGATTGCATTTGCCAAAAAAAGTTTGTGCTTGCGAGTCGATAAATTGTTTCTTGAAGTTTAGTTCTCGTCTCTGTTGGGTTCAAATGGATAGAATGTACCGTTACTATGCCAGGGACATGTTCACGGAAAGCAGCTTCATATGACATCTAGCAGGTATGTGTTTGTATAGCAAATTATTTATTTCAGCTATTGAAAATAGTTGAAACATACCCCACCCACTTATGCAGTGCAACAAATTTCAAAACCGCTGTTCGGTGTGTTTTATTTGTCGATAATGTTCATCAAGTATGTTTATTAACTTAGTCGCTCTTCCTTGTTTGCTTTGAAGTTGCGTGACAACCTTTTTCCAACAGCTGTGTCTTTTGGGAAGATTTGTCGTTTGCAGTTGCACATTTGTCGAGACACAAAATTGTTTCATGCTTGGTGTTAGCTGAATGAGGCGTTTCAGCTTTTAGCGTATTCATCTCATTTCTTGTATTCCATTTGTACTCAGGCAATTTTTTCTCTCGTCATATTTTTTCATGCGCATTTCATACAAATTTCGCGTCATGTCAAATAAAAAACATCCAATATATTGTGTGTCTGTTTATATATAGGAAAAAAAATCCAGACAAAACTTTAATGTACTGTTACATTATTCATCGTCTCTTTTTACGTAAATTAAAAAATGGCGTTAAGAGTGTTTTCGGTTTTGAATTCTGATTATAAATGTTATTTTGCACTAAGAAATATAACTGTGCTAATATATGTTTGAATAAAAAAAATGTACGCGAATTACATCATTGAAATTCAAGTGAATTTCGCGTCATAATAAAACATTAAATTCTGGTTCTATCATTATTCACGGTAAAGATTGCCTGTGTCGCCTAGATTTTGTTTTCCGCAGATCTGTACTGAATTTATTTTTGACCTAGGTTGTGTTGCATTACGTATAGTATTATGATGCTATCTTTTTCGCTCTGATCCGAATGGTCTGCATTCAATTTTCGCTGCTTTGAGTAAGTGTACAGTGTCGTCTGGAGAAACACAGCAGTCGGTCGCAAGCAGATGATCACTGATTTTGACTGACTGACTGACTGACCGACCGACCGACCGACCGACCGACCGACCGACCGACCGACTCGACCGACCGACCGACCGACCGACCGTCCGACAGACCGACCGACCGACCGACCGACCGACTGACTGATTGTAATTTGAGATGAATTCAATAACTATATATAAAGTGCATGCAATGCTATTCAATGCGATTAATTAACAGTTTCGATATAACATGGAATTAACAGACATTTTATGAAATATACCGATTGTTATAATTCCTAGATTTTTAAGCTAAGCGCTGTTCATGTACATTTGGTAGCGTTATCTGTATTGTGATAATTTCTTGAGAACTAATCTGCATGCCGGTGGTTTTCGGTGGTTGATTTTCTGCTTTTAGCAAGTTGTGGTGTCATTTAGTGTTTCCTAGTTAACTCCCCTGCTGGTTGTATGTATTTGTTCCCCTTTTAAATCACTGTTAGCTACATTTTGTTTTGTACAATGGCTAGGTTTTCAAATAGTAATATTTAGCGACATTATTATCAATCTTGTAATCATGTGCTAGGTAAAAGCCATTTTATTTTTTATACAGGAAGCTGGTAGAAGATGCCAATTTGAGAGTTGAAGGGAGGCTTGTTTTGTTGGAGCCACGCCTGTGATGACATTAACTTGAATTTTTGACTAGAAAATAGGTCTAACCACTACTTCTGTTTCAGAAAGCATCATTTAATAAAAAAAAAAAAAAAAAAAAAATCATATATGGGCATAGGTGAACAATTAATAAATTAAGAAACACTGCCTTAAAGACAAACATCACACTTTTTTTATATTATATACATATCCAACACAAATCCTACATAATTTAAGAACACATTCTCTTAGAACTCTTGAAACACAGACATACCGACACACAAACCCACACACACTCCAAATGCCGAAGCGCTAACCCCCGGCACCAAACATTTCCTCATTCGATTTGAACTAGTCTTATATTTTTATTTTATGGTTTATAATCAAAGTGTATTGCGGTATGCAGAAACCAAAAGTTAGAGACTTCATTGGCATAGTATGATAAAATTGCTGTTTTTAATTTCCCATAACTTCTTAACTATTTAACCGATTTCAATAATCTACGATTTTCGTTTTCTTAGTTATTTCCAATGATATAACATTTTAGCAACTTTCGGAAAAAGGTAGATTTTGAAAAAAATGACCAGCTGACATTTTTCACTGTGAATGACCACACTTCTGAAATACTTGACCAGTTTTAAAAACGATAGCTCCTTTTATTAGACCATTTACAGTCGAATGATATCTATTAAACAGTTATTTTCTAAACAAATTAAAAAAATGCTTTTGATATTGAAAAACAAAAGCAGTAAAAAAATAAAACTCTATTTTCACACTTATGAAATACCACTTTTATTTCATTGCTAAAATCCACATTTCACTGCTAAGCATAACATAAAGGGATATATTAAACTGCGACTTCAACTTAAATATTTTAATTATAGTCCACTTTTTAATACATCGAAGGTCGTACAGTCAACACATTTCATAGACCCATATATATATAGATAAGTCTTACACAGATGTGTAACGGTTTCTAGATTACATGAATATGTTATCAACATCATTGGAACTTCAACATATTTCTCGTGTAACGTATCAAACGGAACAGTTTTGCCAGAGTATCATATTTGGCTGCTACTCGGCCATGCAAACAAATACGGTGTATGCTCCAGTACTGTCCATTTTGTCGTTATCCCTCATCCACTGCTTTAGTGTTCCCTCTGTATTCATCTGCTTCATCCTTTTCTCCATTGCGTTAATCTCATCTTCTGTAGCCTTTGACCAATACGTAAGCCGATTTCTCCAATCTTCGTTTAATGGGCCTTCAGCATCAAGAATCCACGGGCCAAATTGTTTCGCTCCAAGTGAGTTAACTTTATTTAAACATTGAAATTGGCACTCAGCAAACATGTTTTTCCACTGTTCTATACTTGGGAGTTGTTTACTGTACCTCTTAAACAATTCAGGGATTAATTGTGTCCACCATATTCCGGACATTCCAAAAGGTGTATGTATTACTATTGTCAGCAGTCCATTCTTGCGCATCACTCGATGTGCCTCCTTTAATGTGTCACTTATACCTGGAAACTGTTCACCATCTGGATTGCGTTCTATGTGGTGAAGAACCTACAATATAACGGGACACTTAGATTGAACATAAACATAAATTGGGAGTGTTATAATCTTAGACGTGAATAATTGCGTAATGAGAATCTCACCCTGAAACATCACCTTGGGTTTGTACATAGATGTATGTAGGTATAAAACTAACACCATAGGAATAGTTAAAATACGTTTAGGCAAACATTTTAAAATCAGTGTAGGGAAGGGTACAACAGACATCATATATATAAGGTTGTACAAGACTATAGACTTCTCGTGGTATCTTTGTTGTTGACATTTATCGCGCTACACTTATTTGAGAATGACATGGCGGCGTTATAGCTTTCTTCAGTACGTGAACTCGTGAAACCATGTAATCATTGTGTGTTATATCTTCATTCAGTACGTGCAATCGTGTAACCTTGAAACCATCGTCCTTTATAGCTTCTTTCAAAACGTGCAGTCGTGTAACCATGTATCAATAGTGCGTTTTATTTTCTTTCAGAACGTGCACTCGTGTAACCCTGTAACCATTGTGCGTTATAGCTTCATTCAGAACGTGCACTCGTGCAACCCTGTAACCATTGTGCGTTATAGCTTCATTCAAAACGTGCACTCGTGTAACCCTGTAACTATTGTGTGTTATACCTTCATTCAGAACGTGCACTCGTGCAACCCTGTAACCATTGTGCGTTATAGTTTCATTCAGTACGTGCACTCGTGTAACCCTGTAACCATGGTGCGTTTTAGTTTCTTTCAGAACATGTTCTCTTGTAGCCATATAACCTTGGTGCGTTATAGCTTCTTTCAGAACATGTATTCGTGTAACCATGTAACCATGGTGCGTTATAGCTTCTTTCAGAACATCAATATTCTTTTAATCATGTAACCAGTGTGCGTTAATGCATTTGAGAACATGCACCCTTGTAACCCTGTTACTATGCTGCTTTATAGATTCTTGCAGAACGTGCACTTTTTTGTATCAAAATGACTTAACACCATGAACACGGGTGAAACATATTTTATATCATTATCTTACCCAGCTAAAATTGACAACATCAAAAGTATCGTCGTCGAAAGGCAGGCTGGGCAGCGTGGCCTCTACAATTGCTGCTATATGACCTTTCTGTATCTCGTCAGATAACATTTCTCTCGCTGTATCCAGCATTCCCGGACTGGCATCCAGCAGCGAGATACGACGGAAGCCATACCCAGGCAACGCTTTGGCAAAACCTCCCGTCCCACATCCAGCTTCAAGGATGTGAATGTCCTACAAAATGATAAGTATTTTTAGATTAATGTTGAATGTTTTATTGCAACAACTAAATAAACAAGAGGGCCAAGTGAAGCTGATTCGCTTACCCGATAACTTTGTCAATTGAAGACACTTGCAACAGTTACAGAAGCAGGTGAGGTAAAAAACATCTGGTAAGTCTATATTAAACTAAGACCCCCTGGCAGGGCCTAATTGTAACTCAGAATCACCACTCAAACACACTTGGTAGAGGACCATATTTAAACTTATGCTACATGTTACATGTTACATCTTGTTCTTGTAGGTTAAGAGAAGGAAGTTGTTGTTTTACGATTTTCCTATAATATTCCCCAGGGTCACCATTTGAGCAAATTTGGCGGAGGACACTACGCTTATGCTACATGCATACTATTCGATCATAGCTCTTGTAGATTCAGATCTTCATCTCTGAAACTACATCGCTACAAGGCTATAAGGTCTAATATTTTGCATGTAGCATAAAACTGTCGTCCTCTATCAAGTGTTTTCAAATTGCGACCCTAGGATCATATTTGGCCCAACACCGGGGGTCACATATTTTACACCGTCTAGTAGAGGTGACACAATGAGAACTCTTATTCTCTGAAATCACAATACACAGAGCCTTAATATATTGCATATATCATAAAATATTTGTAAGTATAAGACGATTGTACATTTATTTCCCTGTACTAAAGCAAACAGACTACATGATGTTGGTACTACACGAATAACTTCGATTGGACCTTTTTATTTAGGAGAGTTTACGTTAACGCAAGCTAAACAATATAAAATAACAAGAGGCCCCAGAGAGCCTGTGTCGCTCTACTGGCTACATGGTGTCCATGATAATATCTCATTGACAAATTCAAGTCATATCTTCTTTGACAAATTTGGTGAGATCAATTGATCAATTCAACCCTATTGTCAACCCTTTTGTGTTTGTGATGTCGTTTGCATTTAGTATTGCTTTTGCCTTCTTGTTTGTCTGTTTGCGTGTTTGTTTCTGTGTTTGTGGTTGATTGTCCTCCTTGAATGCTACTTTCCCTGTCCGATCTTTTTATATTTCTTTTTACTGAGCTTTTATTCTTTTATTTAAAATAATATTCTCAACAAGTATGCTAAATATCAGATGAATCAATGAAGGAACTAGAGTGATAACATACCTTTTTAAATAATTCAAGGGCCATAACCCTTTTGTTTCTTGTCGGATACTGATATCGCTATAGTTTGTTTAATTAGTTCCCCTTTTTTCTGTGACAGTGATAACTTCACAAAATAACATATTTTAAGCAAGTGAGGCTAGTGGAATCGCATCTTACCATCGACCATCGCATCTTACCATCGACCATCGAAACTTACCATCGCATCTTACAATCGACCATCGCATCTTACCATCGACCATCGAATCTTACCATCGCATCTTACCATCGACCATCGAATCTTACCATCGCATCTTACCATCGGCCATCGCATCTTACCATCGAGCATCGACCTAGGTCGATGGTCGATGGTAAGATGCGATGGTAAGATGGCACTAGTTATCCACATATATAAAAGTGTACATGCATTGTTGCAAGTTTATAATTGATTTGGCCTTGAAGAAAGTTAAAAACAGTATAGATGTAAATATGTTTACAGTAGAAGCAAATTATTTATGCAAATTCATTCATGATAAAATTTAGACTGTTCTTATTGGACTATTTTATGTAAATTTATTTGTGATGAGCTTTTTGAACTGTTTTCATTTAATTATATTAGTGGGGAGACTTTTGGAGCAGTCTTTGGACGACATATAAACAGGCTAGCTCCGAGTGTTCTATTTAGAACAGTTTCAGTATTCTTCATTAAAGTTCATTCAGATTTGGATGCTTTTAGACATATAATTGTTAGAGGATTTAATACATACATATTGCGCTCATTCGTAATAACAGTGAAATTAGATATTTGGACTAAATCGGAAATATTGGAAATTAATTTAGACTTAAAAAGACACTCACTATTTTGGATTAAAGAGACACTTACTGTTTTGATTTAAAGAGACACTTACTGTTTTGGATTAAAGAGAAACTTGCTGATGTGAATTAAAGGAACATTGGATAATTGTATTTGGACTTAATCCAAAATTGGAAATTAATGAAAACTGGATTTGTGTATTCTGTAAGTGAATATTTTTATGTAAATAAATTTGTTAATTACATTTTGGTGTGGCTGGTTTTGCGTCTTTCCTTGTAACATTTTACTCATTTTAAAAATGTCTCTCAGTATTCATTAACGATACAAAAATTAAATTATGTTTTTCTAAGTATTCACTATTTCCTTTTGCGCTCATTCGTAATAACAACGAAATTAGATATTTGGACTAAATCGGAAATATTGGAAATTAATTTAGACTTAAAGAGACACTTACTGTTTTGGATTAAAGAGACACTTGCTAATGTGAATTAAAGGAACATTGGATAATTGTATTTGGACTTAATCCAAAATTGGAAATTAATGAAAACTGGATTTGTGTATTCTGTAAGTGAATATTTAATGTAAATAAATTTGTTAATTATATTTTGGTGTGGCTGGTTTGGCTTCCTTTCTTGTTACATTTTACTCATTTTAACAATGTCTCTCAGTATTCATTAACGATACAAAAATTAAATTATGTTTTTCTAAGTATTCACTATTTCCTTTCAGTTAATAGTTTATCTTTATGTTGCAGTCTCTGGTAACTTTGATGTCCAGTCCTGTTATCCATTGATTCTGAGTTACTATTTATTGAATATTAAATTAACTTTCGTTTTGAAAGACTATACAGATATTAAAGATTTAGACATATTATTTTCGTTTACACCGGATATTTTATTGCTTCAGTGCACTATAATGAAACAGGTAAACGAAAACGCACGGTTACGTTTGATAAAAAAAGGCTTTCAATTGATATTAAAAAATGTATTATCTGTCAAAAGTCAACCGATGAATAGCCACAAAAACTGGAATATCAAGATTTGAGAAGCAGACTGCAAACATCATGATGACATCTATATCCTCCTTGAATGCTATTTTCCCTTTCCAAACTTTTTTATATTTCTTTCGAAGAATGATCGGAGAAGAAGAGAATATACCACATTTTTTGCCACATAACTAGACGTCTACATACATGTTTAGAGAATAACCACCCGTGTTTTAATAATCACTTGGACACACATGGAATATGACCTCGCGTATATGGATGATATACCCCTGAAGAAACTGATGAACTCCTATACTAAAATGAGTACTCAAATGTGGATTTTTTTTTAAAAATGTATTCTGTTTAATATATTTAAACAATGCATTAAGGATAAGTTTATATACAAAATTGAAATGCTGAATTATCGCCTTCCACTAGAGCTACACGTAATAGATACATAATAATAATATCGGATTTCAGGTCTAAATATCATTTGATATAATTAATAACTATGAGTTTCTATTCATAGGTTAAAAATTGAAACTGGCCGTAAAATACCAACATTCGAAAGAACATACCGGCTTTGTAATACACTAGCAGACGAATTTCCCTTTGTATTAGGTGTCAACTATATCATGATATAATAAAAGAGTATGTTAATACATATATTGAAAACGTCAAAACGTAGCAAAATGTATTAAACTTGATGACAACAGAAAATAAGAATTTATTCAAGAAAATATCAGTTTTCATTAATACCAATTTTAAAAGAAGAGACAACATATTTATAAATAAGTATAATTTTTCTCCATGTTTGTCCACAAACATGAATCTGTCTTTATCATTTCTTAGGATTATTACGTATTTACTGTCAATTAACCTTTAACTAGTAACAGATGATCTTGAAACTCACATTTACTAATTGTCATTGGAAAATGTTGTATGTATGTCATATACATGTTTATATGTGTGTACTATTTGCATGTGAGGGCGTAATGCATTATGTTTGAATAAAATATCGATCTATATCTATCAACAACAGTTTTTTTCTATAATACTTTCTGACAGCTTCCTAGATAACGAGCGTCCCACCAATATACTTTGCCTAGGTTGTTAATTTATGATGTCTGCTCAAATTACAAACGGACTGCGTATATATACTGAGCCAAATAAATTTAGCACATCAAATGCATGTCATTTCCAAAGACGAATGAATGAATGAATGGTGTTTTACGTCACGTCGACACATAAATAGGTCATACTGTGCGCAAAAACCGACGAAAGATGAAACAATTAAGTAGTAATTAAAAATTAATGTAAATGTATAAACATAAAACAATTAAAAAATCAGGAATGATATGGTAGTAATATAAACTATATATGTAAATCAACAAATGCCCATCAACGGGTATATAAACAAGTAAATATATATAAGAACACATTATAATGATTTATATAGCCTGATTTCTTTTAGGAAATCTAAAACAAGACTAAAATCTATAAAGACGAGCTATAAAGCTGTGTATGTTCGGGATCATCGATGAAGTGGCATAGCTTAGACTAGTAATAATGCTAAAACATCATGTTTAAACAACGTCGGTGAAAAAAAATAAAGCAAATGTGATTCGAACACATACTATAAGAGGTTATCAAAAATCATTCTCATTTCATTGAAAAGGGAGATAATTTAAAATTACGAAATTTGGAATGAATGTTTTTGTTTGAGAATAACACTCGTTAAACTTTGTGAACACATTTCAGATGGGTTTTTTAACAATGACAGAATGGGCAATTATTTTTAATGCTAAACGTTAAATTGGTCAATTTGAAAGTAAACCATGCGTATAATGAAACAATTTCTTTATAATAACTATATGGTAGGTAATTCTGATACTTCGCTTAGAAAACAATAATATACTAGTAACACTTTGTTTTTGAAAATCACATCATTGCCTAGCATTTCTAATTTCTTCAAACAATTATATCAATGTTCAATCTGTGTCCCTAAAAGGCCGTGCTAAACATGTTTTGTTCAGTATATATCCCCATAGCATCCGGCTAGCTTGGCATAATGGCATGGTCCCCGTAATAAATCCGATACTCACCAAATACCAACAATCACATATTTATGCACACTTATAAATTGGAACCTACTTTTTGTGGTTTTCTGGAGTTAACCAATATCAGGCCGGCGACGATATCCGCTCCAACTGTGGGACGTAAACTGTCATATACGCCGGATATTTTATTGTAATATGTAACCGTATTAAACATCACGAATTCTGAAATATACATGTAAGTAGTAGGTCAATCATGTCAATACTGCTTCAAAAGTAAAATGTTTCTTTTTTACTGGTGTATGTACATGCATAGCTTCTACCCTTGTGTATATTGAACAAAAATCGTAATTACTCATTTTTTTATCTTAACTAATTTTCCTAATATATTTTAGAGTTTTTACCAATAGTTGGTAAAATATGTGTGTTTTGTTTAAATTGTTGCATTTTTTTACAGTTATCGTTCTTTTATATGCAACATGAAATGTGCTGATAAAACACGTCATATTTCTGTGACTCGGGTACAAAGAAATATAAAAAGATTGGACAGGGAAAGTAGCATTCAAGGCGGACAGTCAACCACAAAACACGGAAACAAGAAGGCAAAAGTAATAATAAATGCAAACGACATCACAAACACCAAAGGGTTGACAATAAGGCTACCGCCTTGGAACGGTCAGTGGCAAAGTAGGCCACTGGGGGTTTAAATCGGTTATAGGGTGCACCAAACCTCACACTTACCCTGCTGTCATCCCATTAAAACAGGACAGTGTAAATAAAGACATCCACGACATGATCTAATCTCTAACCAACAAGGCAGCTTCAATAGGAAATATAAATAAAACACAAATATGCTCGTGTAAATATAATACAAAAAACAATAGCATAGAAAACCACAGTGAAGGTATTCAATGACTTGGCAGAGGCCAGAGCAACAAGTGAATAAAGCATTAAGGGCACGACAAGAAAGATCATAGACAAACATCAAACGCCACCGTCCGAAAGTCTATATATTGAAGTTAATGAACCATCACTGTATCATAGACGGGACAAATTAGCTTTTCAGTATGCCATTAAATTACAATCTAACCATTCAAACCCAACTTTCGATAGTGTTCCTAGTTATGAACATCTGTTTGATCGAAAACCGAAGGCCATTCGACCATTTGGTCTTCGTATTATACCACAATTAAGAGATACTGAAATCGACCTAAATTTGATTGCCAAGTATAAAGTACCACAAATTCCACCGTGGACTTTGGAAACACCAACAATTATTTTTGATCTTTGTAATAGTAACAAATCCAGTTAAGACCCTACTGTCTTTCAAAGCAAATTTAATGAAAATAAATCGAAATGGAGTATCTTTCAACACATATACGCAGATGTTTCTAAATATGGGGATAAGGTGCTGCAGTAGCTGTTGTTCACAAACATAGCATAAAGAACCGCCTGCCTGACAAGGCCTCTATCTTTTCGGCTGAACTTAAGGCAAGTGCAAATGAGCTTGCCTTAAACTATATTCAGGAATCTGATAATGGCCATTTTGTCATTGTCTGACATCCAGTTTCAGGGGTATACAGAGTTTAAATATATGCAGATGACTATGACTAGAGTGCCCAAGTTAAAATTAGATTTGCAGTTTTGGAATTAGTTGTTGAAATTGGGAAGCTTAATAGACACATGCAGTTTAAAGAAATTTAATCAATGAATAATTGCATGTGTAAATGAAGTACATTTTTCACTATCACACAAAAGCAATATTGTATGCTTAAATACATACTTTTTGCCATTGATAATGATACTCTTTTTCAGTACCACTTATATATAAGGAAAAAAGAACACTGACATGTAAGAAACATTACTATAATAATAGGTTGGATCTAGTAGAATGGTGAACCAAATTTAATTACCATTTTAATACTAGATCTCTGTATAGTAAATAATAGACGTACTTGAAGAGTTTTGAATATATATACTTGTACATTGAAATTCTATAGAACAATGATTTGTGGTGGCAATATAATTATAAATAGAATATTATGTTGGTGTCTTTTGCTATCAAGATCATTATCAAGGCTTAGAAAATGAGATCAAAAGTGGGAAGTATCTGCCTAGCTATTAAGCTATTTTGCATATTCGTGCCGAGCCGAAAAAAATATTTTGTAGATTTCCACATTTTTCGTTTGATGAAGCTTTCTTTTCTTTTTCTTTTTGACAATTTTAAAAGTATGGATATAAAAATTGCAGTTGCAATATATTTTTCATCCAGTGGCAGATATATGATTGGGTGTATATTGTGTCAATTTGTGTCACTCTTGTTCCCTTCCATAGGCTGATTGAGGCACCTAACCCACAGCCAACACTTAACTCTTAACGACGAGTTAGCTTTCACGCCGAGCGAGGAATTTACAATTCGCATACTTACGCGGGGGTTGGATGATAAAACTACTCGGAGTGGCAATCATCTACGCGAAAATCTCTCGCAGTACAAATGTATATGTATTGCAGAGAAGGCTCGGATTATGGATATTGATGTCGTTGAAGAAATATAACTTTTGGACAACAAAAAATGAACAAAATTTGTAAGTAAATTAAACGTTTGACATACGGATCTGTTTCGAAATGTACTCATTGTATTTATCGGGTCGTGTCAACTTTGTACAGGAAAGATGCATTCGGTGTTTCATTGTTTCACTTTTTCTGGCGATTAAGTGCATTTGCAAGTGCGCTGTCGGACAAGCTGAACAATTGACGGTAGTTTGGGTGGGGAGTGGAGGTTGTAAAGGGCATCATAAGGTCCAATATACACAAAATTCAATTGCAGTGTCATTTTTCTATTATTTGTTTTCTTGTCAAATATACAGGTAATACTACTCGTCTGCAAATACAAGGCATATCAATTAATTTCAGTGTTTCTACCTTAGAGGTGTGCCAAGGTGTGGGGTGTGGGGCTGGGTGTGTTGGTGTGGGGGCGGGGATGAGGGTGGGGAAGAGGTGTAAATTCGGTCAAATATCTATTTTTCTTTCTCAATAAAATGTAATGATTTTGGGAATATCAGTATAATTTGCTCACCATGAGACTCTGGAAAGAGGTCAAAAGTTAAAAAACACAAATACCCTAAACATTTTTTATTTATTTACCATGTCCTAATGATACATAGTATCAATAGTACTATTTCTGTACTGTGTATCATGTAAAATGGAAACACGGTTAAAGGGAACTGACCTGTGTGAAGAAAACATGGGTATTTTTATATGGCGTGCCGTTCAATTCGTTCTAGTTAGAGCAGTGTTTCTTACCCTTATATACCCTGGGTTTGACACTTACTGTTTTCCCCAAGTAGTCAGCAGGACTACCAACTTTCAAAATCAAGTAGTTCTGCACAGACTTTGGTAGTCCGGCTAATTTTAAAAAAATATAAACCTCATAATAAAGGGATTTAAACTAAAGAAGATATAAATAGCGAAGGAAACAATGGACAAAAATGAAAAGCACTTCAAAAAGACGGATTATATCACAGTATTCAGTAATAAATACCGATAAAGGTGATCCTTTGGGAGTAACAAACACAATTAAGAGAATAAAGAGTCTGTTCATGAGAAGTAATGAAAGAAGCAACACCTCTCACGCCCCCTAGCACCGGCTTATGCGGTATTCTACTTCAAAGTCAGATAAATCAGGATATCTTCCTGGCTATTTCAAACAGCCCGTAACAACTTAAAATGCTCGCAGACAAGAAACGCCTTAGTCCTTACATGTTTTTCATCACTGTACAAGAGCCATTTAATTGAAACACCATTTTCGCTTTCTCTGCATTTGATTTCATTTTCTTGACTGAAAGAATTAGTCACCAGGTATTTCCACATTTCTTCAAAACTGGAAATTTGCGAAAACCAATGTTTTTCTATTGGGTATTGCCAGTTCCGTCATAATCTTACCTTCTAAAATGTGCAGCAACTCTGCAGTTCTGCAGGTAAGAATGTTCTAAGTGTGCTTACAGACATTGTTTTATTAAAACGCTGTTTAAGCTTTTATCTGCCCTCAAAAACTGGACTATGGATATACCAGCAAAACAGTCGGAAGTTTCTTTTTTTGTTCAGTATATTGCAATGTAGAGTGTTTGCTTTGAAGTAACCTAATACTGGCAGTAAACATACGCCCTGTTTTCAAATACATGTAGCAACGCATGCAAGGCTAGGGCTAGAAAACCAGTCTTACATAATCAAATACATACATTATCGTGTATGTGTTATACTTATATTGACAATCAATGCTGCCTTGATTGTTTAGAACATATAACCTGGCGGAGATATATTTTTTGCACTGTCCATTCTTACTGGGATGACAGTAGGGTAAGAGTGAGGTTGTGTGCACCTTAGAACCTGGTTTAAACACCCCAGCAGCATTTTCTTGCAACTGACAGTTCCAAAGCGGCAGCCCTATTATAAACTAGTTTATATTTGTGATGTCATAGCTTGCCTATGTTTAATATGTATAGTTGTTGTTTGTTTCATTGCGTGTTTGTGGTTGACTGTGATTCTTGATTGCTACATTTCCTTTTCTACTTTTATATCTAACTTTCGAGTACATTGTCACATTTTTTATTTGTTTGTCGTCTTTATGCTTGTTTGGCGTCTTAGACGTTTTAAAAACAACAATTTAACGTTAGATCGTTTCGCCAACATCGTGCGCCGTTTATTTCGCTCTTCGGGGCATTTAATTTTATTAGATACTGGGACCATACGCCTTAAGACATGGGGAAGCATATAACTCCATGTCCACCGCCGTATGCATGCCATCTTCGGGATGGTTAAAATTGTGTACTATTGATTTTATGAATAGTGAGTTCTGCTCAACCCGGGGCTAGAGGGCGTGAGCGGTAGCTAGCATATTTCACTACTGCTCATTAACAGTCTCAATCAAACCGAGACTGCAATATTTCGTATGTGTCGTGCTCTGCCGTTTCCAAAGGTCCATTATCATACTCTTTTGTAAAGATATTGAAATTCAAACTTAAATTGTTTGAAATGAATTAATCATTGCCAGCTATTTAAACTTTATTCAAGTTACATAACATCTTACATTAGGACTATATTTACATAAGGACTATAATCCATGTCACACCTATTGACACGACAAATATTGATATGATATAACAAATGGAGATATACAATATATAAATATATATAATGATGGTTAATCAATAACGTTGAATCAAACATTCCAAATTTCCAATTAAAGCTCTCAATAATTGTTTGTTACACTGGTGCATTGAATTGCTTTGTAATATGATACAATATCTATAGATCTATTGTAAATCGTATTACCTCGGTTCCTCATTATAAAATATGGACAATTTAAAATAAGAATCAACTAACAAATGAATTGAATTGAACTGAATGTTGTTTAACGGCTCATCAACACTGTATAGGTTATTAAGAGCCGCCCCAGAGAGAGGGGAAGGATACATAGGAATCCGAGATACTCTTATTATCGAATATATTTCTATGGTTCTTTAACGTGCTCGGAGGATAAACCGATACACGGGACCGCCCGGTTTAAGTCCATCCGACGGAGATGAGGCGAAGGGAAAGTGTCCTGCCCAAGAAGACACCGACGGAACCCGGGGCCTCCGGTTACAAATCCGCCGTGCTACCGACTGCGCCACGCCAGCCATCAACTAACGAATTAATGGAATTATATGTGTATGTTGATATAATTGAAAAGTCCCTCCAAAGGGTGTATTTTATAAAACATAGCCCATTTACATTTTGTAATACAAATATTTTAAAGGTACCACTTATTATTTTACAGACATTATCAATATATATACTCAGCAAAAATAGAAACGTCCCCCTTTTAAGTTGTGATTTGCATAGGGTTGACTTTGTTACACTTTGTACACCAATCTAGATACACTTTCGTCATTTTATACTTATCTCTCAATCATTTTGATCAATATTAATAATCAACAAAAAACAAAGTTTGTCTGTTGATGCTAAAACATGTTTTATTCAATTGCGAAATCACTATATTTTTTATTAAAAAGGGAGGTAATCTGAAAATATTTGTTCTTGAAAGATGTATGGCGCAAAAATATGTGGAAAGATCATCGTCCTTTCTCCGTTTTTGTGGTGATGAGGTAATTCTCTGTTTATTTCAATATAACAAAACTGTATTAACTCAAAGTTTTAACCACAAGACACGGAAATGCTGTTTAAACCAAATCAATGTGAATAAGTTGTGCATCTGAACATAATACAGCATAACGTAAGGTACAAACTCGCTGAATTCAAACATAACTAAGAGTTGCATGCAAGGCTTCATAACCGCTACTCCCAACTAAATTCCTTTTTGTTTATTTCGCTCTTCGGGGCATTCAATTTTATTTGATTCTGGGACCATACGCCGCTGGATATAGGGGATGAAATAAAGATACACATGTTGCTATATCCACCGCCATATGCTTGCCAACTTCGGGATGGTTAAAATTCTGTACTGTTTATTTTTATGAATATTGAATTCTGCTCAACCCGGGGCTAGAGGGCGTAAGCGGTAACTAGCATAACTCACTACCGCTCATGAACTCAATCAAACCGAGACTGCAATATTTCGTATGTGTCTTTCTCGGCGTTTCCAAATGTTCATTATCATACTCTTTACTGCTTTGGAAGGTCAATGGTCACATTATATGGGATGTTAAAGATGGTAGACTAAGAGTTGTTTGAAAAACTTTGCTATAGAGCATATTTTCATTACCGTCCATGAGCAGTCTCAATCAAGCAGAGATATGTGCATATTTATTGTGTTCGGAGATGTTCACAGTTCCCTTTTCACGCTATTTTAGATATACCACTGTGTTAGTTTAAAACAACAAGACAAACATTGCGTGCAATGTCTATACACATCTTAACACAGAAGGAAATTTGAAAAATGCATAAATTACAAATTTAGGCATTCGAAACAACACGTCCTTACTGTGCCTTCTAGTATGTATATTCGTTGAACAGTAGAGATAATAATGAATGTTAAAGTGAATGTAGCGACACAGCCAAACATCTATATTATTGAGAGTTCTGAGATACTTGAAAAAGGGTGAAAGAATTATCAAAATCGGATGATAAACAAAGAAGATATGATCATTTGAAGTTTCTGTTGAAACGGATATGAAAGCGGCCATTTTGAGAGCTATGACATTACGGTTCTAAATGACCATATATGGAATATTTATAAATATGAAACATTACTGATTTATAGGGAAAAACTGTTATACTTAATGGCAGTAATATGACCGGTAAAAAAAATCATTCATTTGCAGTGATTTTCCTCGTTTTAAATGATATTTATCAATATTCCATATATGGAAATATGGAACTATGACGTCATAGTTCTAAAAATGGCGGCTCCCATATTCGTTTTTAGAACAACCTTTAAATGGTCATATCTTTTTTGTTTATCATCCGATTTTGATAATTATTTTACCTTTTTCCAAGTTTTTCAGAACTCTCAATAACATAGCTTGTTGTGTCGCTACATTCCCTTTAAGTTAGAGTTTCTATACTACACCATGTACACTAGACGACACTTATAAGTACTCCGAGTTTAAATGCTAATACAATATGTATCATGTTTATTTTTCATAACTTGCTCACATTTTGAACGCGTTTTTTATTTTTATAGCGGTGACTGAATGTAATCTAATTATCAAATTGAATGAATGAATGAAAGTCTTTATTTATCGAGGGTGACCCAATTAGTTTATACTAATCTTACTTGGGGCCCTCTGTAACAAATACCTGATACACAATACAAGAAAGGCAAGATACATAATATATATGTAAACATAATAACATTGTTGGTGGTGGTAGTTTGAACGATATTTACACAATAATAAGATGAGATGATATCTATATCGAGTTTAATGTTGTTTTACCTTTATCCATTTCATGCTGTTGTTTGTAAAAGATTTCATTGTTGCACACTTCTGAATGTGCTTTGGAATATGATTCCATAAAATGGTCCCGGAGTAAGACATGCTGCCCTTGAAAAGTTCCCGATTAGGCTTAGGCAAACTAAAATTAGTATCAGTTAGTGATTTAAGACTTCTGTCAGTTGAATTACGAGTAGTAAACATATCGGAAAAATATGAAGGGGCAGTATTGTTCGAAACTCTATACATGCATTTGACCTTTTGAAATATAATTCGCTGAGGCAATTTAGTTGTTCCATAGCGGCTGGAAAAGTAATATACTGTTCACCTAAAATAACGTGACATGACCTTTTTTGCATTATTAAAAGGCTGTTGATATTTTTTCGACTTGTGTTACCCCATATTACATTACAAAAGTCTAGATGTGGCTGTATGTAAGCTTTATAGAAAATAATTCGATAATTCAAAGGAATAAAATATTTTATTCTTGACAGCAACCATACATTTCTTGCTATTTTTTCTTAATAAACAATATGTGGTCATCCCATTTTAAATTTTTGTTTTCATTATTTGTTTGATGAATCTGTTAAAAAATATATTTATTTTGTATATCCTGGCGTTACCAGTCCTCGGTGGTATAAGTGATCCCCGAAACAAAATAAACACAAACGCGCGCCTAAAAGAAAAAATATCAAATAAAGTTCGCATCATTTCAATTTCAAAAGTTCAAAATGTAATGTGTCAGTCAAAATTAGATAAGATAAAATAAAGACTCCAGTACTCGAGGTAGTTTTAAAAAAGAGGCTACTGACGACGCAACTGTATTTTTTCCCAATAAGGTGTCTTATAAGGGATACAAATATAATTATACTGTCTCGTCACTATTTGTGTGTGTGTCAAAACGAAACTGTACAGGGTGACTCAAATATTTATTTAAGATATCGATAGTATATTTTCAAATGCTTTTGTTTTCTTACTTTAATATCGAATAGGTGATTCCACTGCTCCAGCCGTGAAAGGTTCTCAGTATTGTTTAATCACCATTAGGATATGTTGTCCGCTTTTTAATTCAGTCTGTTTGACTGTTATTTGTGATACGCAGGCTTCATAGCCTCTGTTCCCAACTAAATTCCATTTTGTTTATTTCGCCCATTGTTTTCGCGTTTAGTGCAAACCATTTTGTTGGAAACTTTGACCATACGCCGCTGGACATTGAATGGTATACAAACCTTCATTGAAGGTTTCATGTTCACCGTCATATGCATACCTTCTTCTGGATGGCTCAAATGTTAGTACTATTGACCTTTTAAATGTTCAGTTCTTAATGAAACCGAGTCTGCACATTTATTTGTATTGATCGTGTTCGGCGAATTCGAAATTTTTCCTTGTATACTTTTTTTGACAGTTTTCACAGAAAATAACTGCATTTGTTAAGATTATCATTGTTCACTTGTCATGTCAGTTGTTATGTATATATGCATATGTTTGACTTAATACGTTTGCAAAAGCCAATAAATATATGTTTTGTTTTGTTCTTTAACAGTTTGTGCGGACTAAATATAGAACATTAAATGTATCGGATACAATTAACAACTTTTAAACAATTTTACATGTGCAAAACATCAAAACGGTCTCTTGAAGATCTGCATAGCTAGATATTGGAACGGTATCATGACTTTTTAATTGTTTGTCATTATGTGAAGGGGTAATGCTTGTTAATCATTAAATAATACATGGTGTTTTGACCATGTTTGTAGGAGGCATGTTTGTAGTCCAAGCAGCACTTACAGATGTCGGTAATACATTTTAATTTTCAATTTTTCTCAAATGAAAATATATGTAGCAAGAGTAACACTACTATAAAATTTTATGAACATCATTCAAGAAGTTTTAGTAAGAGTAGTTGCCACAAGTGATCCCTATATAACTCTGTGTAAACAAATATAGCTGCTCGATCAAATTCATGCTATGCCAGGTACCAAATCAATAAAACATGGTCACCGTAAACCGTATTTTTAAAATCGGTTTTTAGCTGTGGTGGCCATCTTGAAGTTCAGGCTGACCTAATCTTAGGACCAACTACACACCAAGCACAACATACCTGTAGAATTTCAAGAAAATAGTTTCAGAGGAGTAGTCGCCACAAGTTTTTCCTATACAACCCTATGTAAGCAAAGATGTCCACTGGCGTCCATAAATGAAATCAAATAAAAAGTTGTTTCGGACCAACTTCATGTCATGCCAATCAAGTTGGAAAATCTTCCAAATCAATACCCATTGCGTTTTTAAGCAGAAGTCGCTACACAATTCTATTTCAAAAATATATATTTAGCTGTGGCGACCTCTTGACATTTTGGCCAGGATGAACAAACTAGACATAAAGTTTCATGAAAATAAATCCATCAAGCAGTTTCAGAGGAGTAGTTGCCACAAGAGTTCCTTATATAACTCTGTGTAAACAAAGATAGCCGCTCTATCAACTTCATGCTACGTCAGGTACCAAATCAACAACACATGGTAACCACAAAGCTGTACTTTTAAAAGCTGTTTTTAGCTGTGTCGGCCATCTTGAATTTCAGGCTGACCTGATCTTTACATAGGGCCAACTACAAATCAAGGGAACCATGCCTGTAAAGTTGCAAAAAGTACTTTCAGAGGAATACTCCTATATAACCCTATTTAAACAAAGATGTCCACTGGCGTCCATAAATGAAATCAAATAAAAATGGATTTGTTTTGGACGATGTTTTGGACATGCCATGCCAGTCAAGTTGGTAAAGATTTCAAATCAATGCTCCTTGCGTTTTTTAAGCAGAGGTTGCCACAAAATTGTATTTTTACAATGATTTAGCTGTGGTGACAATCTCGACATTTCGGCCAGGTTGATTGTTACTTAGGATCAACTAGACATCAAAAACAACATTCCTGTAAAGTTTCATGAAATCCATCAAGCAGTTTCGGAGGAGTTATCCTATATAACTATACGTAAACAGAGGATGTCCGCTGGCGGCCATGTTTCATATCAAATCAAGATGAATTTTGTTTAGGACCAACTACATGTCATTTCAGTCAATTTGGTAAAGGTTCCAAATCAATACGCCTTATAGTTTTTAAAACATAGTCTCCACACAATTGTATTTTTAAAATCTATTTTAACTTTGACAGCCATCTTGAATTTCACAACAACCTGAATGTGTGCTAGTATCAAATAGACCTGATGGGCAAATTTCTGTAAAGTTTCATAAAGTTCCATCAACTAGTTTCAGATGTTACAAACTTTTCTTAAATAACTCTATTTAAACAAAGATGGCAGCTGTTGACCATGTGTAACGTCGAATCACAATGATTTTCGCCAATGCCCAACATTATGTCATGATGATCATCCCCGTGTGGTTCCGGGGGGTGGGGGGAGGCGTTTGGTTCGGGGGCAAAGAATAGGGCCACTGCAGATCCCGCTAGAGGGGTAGACAGAGGGGTAGAACCCCCAAATTCAGGTTCGTTTTATCATTTTTTGTTCATTCTCATTAAAGGTCTTCATCATGACCCCGGCATTGTTTCAGGTGCCATCTTGCTCAAATCACTAGAGCAGTGGCAGAAAAACAATAAACGTGGCTCCAGCGTTAATGGTGTGTCAACAATAGAATTTGCAGCAAATCTGAAGTTCTGCAGGTGAGAAGATTCTAGGCCCATTCTCCATATTTTATCTCGATGTACATGGAGGATGAGCCTGGCATGTTCATTCCTATTAGGCGCCATATAACTTTGATTGTGTTGGTGCGCCTTAAAACCCAATTCAATTCAATTCCTGCTGATCATTTTAGTAAAGTTCCCATATAAGTACTTATTATGAATTATACTAACAGTACTGTGAATATATTACTTATTAAAGTAAGGCATCCGAATATATGACGATCTTGTCAAACATGTAACTTTAGATTAAAGGGCTCTTTAATTAGCAAACGCTTTATTGAGAGTTCTGAAAGGCTTCCAAAAAAGTGAAATAATTATCAAAATCGGATGATAAACAAAAAAGATATGACCGCTTGAAAGTTGTTCTAAAATGGATAGGGGAGTCGTCATTTTGAAAGTTAAGACGTCATAGTTCCATATGACCATATATGGAATGTTGATAAATATCAATTAAAGCAAAGCAAATCATTGCAAATGAATGCTAACGCATTAACTGGTTTTATAAAGCATTATTGACATTAGTTATACATATTCTTCACACCGTTACTTTATTTTCGACCCTATAAACGAGTATATATTCGGATTTATCAATATTCCATATATGTCATTTAGAACTGTGATGTCATAACTCTATAAATGGCGGCTTCCATATCCGTTTCAACAGAACCTTCAAACGATCATATCTCCCTTGTTTATCATCCGATTTTGATAATTCGTTCACCCTTTTCCAAGTTGTTCAGAATCCTCAATAATAAAGATTATTTAGTGGTGTTGCTGTATTCCCTTTAAGTTTAAAATCAAATGAACATTTGGATATAAACTGATAAAACGGCAGAATAAAAGTGTTTGCATTTGTTTGACCTTAGACCGTTATTTCAAATATCATACGTTCGCCAATATGTAATGCATTTTAGTTCTTATACAGTATCCAAATATTTTTCAACAGTTTATATACATAAATATCGTAATGGAAATTGATAATATACACTAATAGCGATTGAAATGTTTGCACTCATTTGACCTCTAACATTGTTTTTATTCCCAGGAACAAAAGCCAACGTGGCATCCACCCATATCATCATTGGCACCCGAAAAGACTTAGTACGCATGGATGCCAACTTCTTCTTAAAATGACAACAGCAGTTTGTTTGTGCCGTGGGCTGCCAACTGTTATACCAGCATAAGGAATTGATATATACTAAGTTTTACGCAATTAGCACGGGGAATGATAAAAAAACTGAAATAAATAAATAAAGTGAATGGGTGGTGAAGGCGTTAGATGATGATTACATTTGGCAACATGCACAATACTATGGTGTGAAAATAAACAATTATTCTAACACAGAAACATGTTCATTTAAAAGGAAGAAAATCTGTAGAACCGACGGATGCTCGCCTAAATGGATTTTTTATGTGAACGAAGTTGTATCAGTAGACATAAATGCAGTTAAGGAAATCATGAAGAACAATAATACATTTGTCCGTGTGTCATTATATGATATAAATTACTTTCTTATACAAAAGACAAACGCCATAAAATACTGTTGCCGATCAATACTGAGATAAATGTCAAATCAATACGCACAATGATGTGGTCACTAAAATACAGTTGTAGCATGGTCCGTGACATTTCCTTTGATGAATGCAGAGCATTAAATCGTTTAATTTAGGTTAACTAAAGAGGCGTGGCTTTACCGTACTACAACTACCGGATATTGGAATTTAGAGTACGGTCACTATGACGTCACAGTGTTACTCAGTACACCATGCTACAAAAAAGATAGAGTCTGTCTCAGCTCGTTGGTTATTTAAACACCTCGATGGGCTACGCCCATCTCGGTGTTTAAATACGCCAACTCGCTGAGACCAGACTCTATCTATTACTTCCTGATCCGAGTATTAGCGTTCATACCCCATCTCCAAGAAGCGAAACATGTTTTGTTGTCGAAATATCCGTTATTAAATCCTGCATATATAAGTCTTCCCGCTGCTTAATGGAATGAAGGCGGGACCCCGTAATGAGCATTGGAGAATACAGTGAGATTTCTTATTAGTATTACTTTTGCACATTGCCATCTCTCATCGTTCAAACCTCCATTCAAATACCAGCATGTTTAATAGTTTCAAGTTACATTCCAGACATGATATGTCGGTAAGCATGTTATTTAAAAAAAATGCAATCATTGGAACGAAGATGTTGGTTTTGCGTTCCGCACTTTCCCTTATTTCCCTCTATAACGTTTTAAGGTTTATTCAAATATCAAGTATTGGTTCAGCTATTGGTTTAATTACACTAAATTAACCGGATATGCTAGTTTGGTGCAAATTCCTGCTGTCTGCAACTATATTCTGGACATGGCAATGGTATTTGGAAATGCAGAAAATCTTGCTTTTGACAGTTTGAGGTATAAAGTTGAAAAGTTAAAGTAGAAATGGTAACTATGCAATTGCAAGCAATAAAAATAATGTAGACATTTGACCCAGTGTTAAAAACTGAGGAAATCTTTCTGAGAAGATATGTACCAAACACATACATTTTCTCGTTGATGTTTAATAGCAGACATGTTTATTTGCATGATAAAGTAAGTTTCTCAGAGATCTCGGTTGAGATGTTAACATTGTTATCAACATCCTTCCTTACTACTGAAGAGTCACGGAGAACCGTTCACGCTACTATAACCTATAGTGATGATACGATATTCCTTTATATACTGAAGCACGGACTAACAAAACGAC
This sequence comes from Cyrtodaria siliqua, assembly GCA_037043455.1. NCBI lineage: Eukaryota > Metazoa > Mollusca > Bivalvia > Adapedonta > Hiatellidae > Cyrtodaria > Cyrtodaria siliqua. The sequence continues at coordinate 305,488 of JAWPHD010001039.1, forward strand.
GAATATATGCTCCCCCGATCTATAGTCCGCAGGCCCAGTTAGACTTACATTATTGGCATGGAACGCAATTTTACCTGTATCGTTATTCCAACTGTCAGACTCTCTAACTAGCATAAATGTGCATTCGGTGTCGCTTTCAAGTAGGAGTGACATACTTTCTTCGTCGTCAACTTCGAATCCATCGTCTGCCCTATATATTCTTACTTGTTCGTCGATGGTATTGTGAACTTGTCTTTACCTGTATAACGATTTAAACCTAGTATATTCAAATTGTTTATTAATTTGAATAACAACAATTATGACACTTAAGAGCATAATGAACAAATAGACCACATTTCATGAATCGTGATGTTTTGACTTATGAGACTCTAATCATGTAATGTTTTTTTATCAGGCAGTATACTGCGTGGGTTAATCACCAAGTTTGTGTTCCATGGAAACAAGCATGGCACCAGTACAATATGTTAATGGTGTCATACATATTATATTTAAACATATGCGAAATAACACGTATACTTTACCAGATGTTGTATTGTGCTAACATAGACACATATTGACACTTAAAATGTATTGATTGTGATCATATCATTTTCCCTTTTAATTTACTCTAATTATTGCAAAGATAATACGTTAACAAATAACATACTATCTCTGCGAAACATTAATATATGACATAATACAACATCTGGTTTATCGGGAAACATACATGTACTTGCACCGTAACGTTTTAATACTCTACGGTACAAAGCAACAACACTATATTCAGTCTGATTTTATCAAGACATAACTGAAATCAAATTAATGAAAAAGATATTAAAGACATTGAGAGTATTTAGTATCATTTTCGATAATTGTGTTTCACTTATGTTATACACACATATATTCACAATTTATATAAAAATATACAATATTACAATATGATATGATATGTCACAGGAATATAAAATGGTGCAGGAACACAGGAGTTCGAATCCGGGCCTCTTGGACTCCGGGCCTCTCGGACTATGGACACTGCCACATCAATCTACATATTAGATGTCTATGCACTCTGACAGACATATATATTGCTAACAAATAAATACATATCAGAGGCCATATCTTTTAAATGAGAATGTTTACATACCCAATAACTCTTCAGAGGTAGAGTATTCTTGCAAACAATACTAATGATTGTTCAGTACTTTATTGTTAACCAACATACGAATCTTATTTGAAAATATACGTCACACATGACGTAACTGTCACACATGACGTAACTGTAACGTGTAATTTTCATGTACATCATGGTGAATTATTTGCATGGTGAATTATTTGTGGCAACGCTTTGAAATCACAAACAGAAACGAGAGTCAAATGGTGCGCACACTTTCAACAAAACCGTTATATCGTAAAAGCATATACTTTGTTTACATGTTTGCAATTAGCATCATGGTATACATTATTGATAAATTAGTACAGATTCATGTATATTTATATCGATTATCATGAATTTTATTTACCATGATACATGTACGTATGTATTAATTTCTGATAATATACTGTTATATCTTGATAAGACACTTCATATATTATGTATTTCATGTACAGTTCATATATTTTGTATGATGTGTACAGTTTATATATTATGTATGATAAGTACAGTTCATATATTATGTATATTATGTACAGTTCATATATTATAATATGATATGTACAGTTCATATATTATGTATTTTATGTACAGTTCATATATTATAATATATGTACAGTTCATATATTATGTATGATATGTACAGTTCATATATTATGTATTTTATGTACAGTTCATATATTATAATATGATAAGTACAGTTTATATATTATGTATGAGATGTACAGTTCATACATTATAATATGAGATGTACAGTTCATATATTATGTATGCTAAGTACAGTTCATATATTATGTATTTTATGTACAGTTTATATATTATAATATGATATGTACAGTTTAAATAGTATGTATGAGATGTACAGTTCATACATTATAATATGAGATGTACAGTTCATATATTATGTATGATAAGTACAGTTAATATATTATGTATTTTATGTACAGTTCATATATTATAATATGATACGTACTGTTCATATATTATGTATTTTATATACAGTTCATACATTATAATATGATATGTACAGTTTATATATTATGTATGAGATGTACAGGTCATGCATTATAATATGAGATGTACAGTTAATATATTATGTATGGTAAGTACAGTTCATATATTATGTATTGTATGTGCAGTTCATACATTATAATATGATATGTACAGTTCATATATTATGTATTTTATGTACAGTTCATACATTATAATATGATATGTACAGTTCATATAATATGTATTTTATGAACAGTTTATACATTATAATATGATATGTACTGTTCATATAGTATGTATGAGATGTACAGTTCATACATTATAATATGAGATGTACAGTTCCTATATTATGTATGATAAGTACAGTTTATATATTATGTATTTTATGTACAGTTCATATATTATAATATAATATGTACAGTTCATATATTATGTATTTTATGTACAGTTCATATATTATAATATAATATGTACAGTTTATATATTATGTATGAGATGTACAGTTCATACATTATAATGTGAGATGTACAGTTCATATATTATGTATGATAAGTACAGTTCATATATTATGTATTTTATATAAAGTTCATATATTATAATATGATATGTACAGTTCATATATTATGTATTTTATGTACAGTTCATATCTTATAATATGATATGTACAGTTCATATATTATGTATTTTATGTACAGTTCATATATTATAATATATGTACAGTTCATATATTATGTATGATATGTACAGTTCACATATTATGTATTGTATGTACAGTTCAAATATTATGTATTTCATGTACAGTTCATACATTATAATATGATATATGCTGTTCAAATATTATGTGTTTTATGTACAGTTCATACATTATTATATGATATGTACATTTCATATATTATGTATTTTATGTACAGTTCATACATTAGAATATGATATGTACTTTGCATATATTATGTATGAGATGTACAGTTCATACATTATGTATGATGTGTGCAGTTCATATATTATATACGATATCTACAGTTCATATATTATGTATGATGTTTACAGTTCATATTTTATGTATTTTATGTACAGTTCATATATTATGTATTTTATGTACAGTTCATACATTAAAATATGATATGTACATTTCACATATTATTTATTTTATGTACAGTTCATACATTATAATATGATATGTACTGTTCATATATTATGTATGATGTTTACAGTTCATATATTATGTATTTTATGTACAGTTCATATATTAGGTATGATATGTACAGTTCATGTATGATGTATTCTATATACAGTTAATATATTAGGTATGATGTGTACAGTTTATATAATATATATGAGATGTACAGTTCATATAGTATGTATTTTATGTACAGTTCATATATTAGGTATGATGTGTACAGTTTATATAATATATATGAGATGTACAGTTCATACATTATAATATGAGATGTACAGTTCATATATTATGTATGCTAAGTACAGTTCATATATTATGTATTTTATGTACAGTTTATATATTATAATATGATATGTACAGTTTAAATAGTATGTATGAGAAGTACAGTTCGTACATTATAATATGAGATGTACAGTTCATATATTATGTATGATAAGTACAGTTAATATATTATGTATTTTATGTACAGTTCATATATTATAATATGATATGTACTGTTCATATATTATGTATTATATATACAGTTCATACATTATAATATGATATGTACAGTTTATATATTATGTATGAGATGTACAGGTCATGCATTATAATATGATATGTACTGTTCATATATTATGTATGATGTTTACAGTTCATATATTATGTATTTTATGTACAGTTCATATATTAGGTATGATATGTACAGTTCATGTATTATGTATTCTATATACAGTTAATATATTAGGTATGATGTGTACAGTTTATATAATATATATGAGATGTACAGTTCATATAGTATGTATTTTATGTACAGTTCATATATTAGGTATGATGTGTACAGTTTATATAATATATATGAGATGTACAGTTCATACATTATAATATGAGATGTACAGTTCATATATTATGTATGCTAAGTACAGTTCATATATTATGTATTTTATGTACAGTTTATATATTATAATATGATATGTACAGTTTAAATAGTATGTATGAGAAGTACAGTTCGTACATTATAATATGAGATGTACAGTTCATATATTATGTATGATAAGTACAGTTAATATATTATGTATTTTATGTACAGTTCATATATTATAATATGATATGTACTGTTCATATATTATGTATTTTATGTACAGTTCATACATTATAATATGATATGTACAGTTTATATATTATGTATGAGATGTACAGGTCATACATTATAATATGAGATGTACAGTTAATATATTATGTATGATAAGTACAGTTCATATATTATGTATTTTATGTACAGTTTATATATTATAATATGATATGTACAGTTTAATAGTATGTATGAGATGTACAGTTCATACATTATAATTGAGATGTATAGTTCATATATTATGTATGATAAGTACAGTTAATATATTATGTATTTTATGTACAGTTCATATATTATAATATGATATGTACTGTTCATATATTATGTATTTTATATACAGTTCATACATTATAATATGATATGTACAGTTTATATATTATGTATGAGATGTACAGGTCATGCATTATAATATGAGATGTACAGTTAATATATTATGTATGGTAAGTACAGTTCATATATTATGTATTTTATGTGCAGTTCATACATTATAATATGATATGTACAGTTCATATATTATGTATTTTATGTACAGTTCATATATTATAATATAATATGTACAGTTTATATATTATGTATGAGATGTACAGTTCATGCATTATAATGTGAGATGTACAGTTCATATATTATGTATGATAAGTACAGTTCATATATTATGTATTTTATATAAAGTTCATATATTATAATATGATATGTACAGTTCATATATTATGTATTTTATGTACAGTTCATATCTTATAATATGATATGTACAGTTCATATATTATGTATTTTATGTACAGTTCATATATTATAATATATGTACAGTTCATATATTATGTATGATATGTACAGTTCACATATTATGTATTGTATGTACAGTTCAAATATTATGTATTTCATGTACAGTTCATACATTATAATATGATATATGCTGTTCAAATATTATGTGTTTTATGTACAGTTCATACATTATTATATGATATGTACTGTTCATATATTATGTAAGATGTTTACAGTTCATATATTATGTATTTTATGAACAGTTCATATATTAGGTATGATATGTACAGTTCATGTATTATGTATTCTATATACAGTTAATATATTAGGTATGATGTGTACAGTTTATATAATATATATGAGATGTACAGTTCATATAGTATGTATTTTATGTACAGTTCATATATAAGGTATGATGTGTACAGTTTATATAATATATATGAGATGTACAGTTCATACATTATAATATGAGATGTACAGTTCATATATTATGTATGCTAAGTACAGTTCATATATTATGTATTTTATGTACAGTTTATATATTATAATATGATATGTACAGTTTAAATAGTATGTATGAGATGTACAGTTCATACATTATAATATGAGATGTACTGTTCATATATTATGTATGATAGGTACAGTTAATATATTATGTATTTTATGTACAGTTCATATATTATAATATGATATGTACTGTTCATATATTATGTATTTTATGTACAGTTCATACATTATAATATGATATGTACAGTTTATATATTATGTATGAGATGTACAGGTCATACATTATAATATGAGATGTACAGTTAATATATTATGTATGATAAGTACAGTTCATATATTATGTATTTTATGTGAGTTCATACATTATAATATGATATGTACAGTTCATATATTATGTATTTTATATACAGTTCATACATTATAATATGCTATCTACAGTTCATATATTATGTATTTTATGAGCAGTTCATACATTATAATATGATATGTACTGTTCATATATTATGTATGAGATGTACAGTTCATACATTATAATATGAGATGTACAGTTCATATTTTATGTATGATAAGTACAGTTCATATATTATGTATTTTATGTACAGTTCATATATTATAATATAATATGTACAGTTTATATATTATAATGTGAGATGTACAGTTCATATATTATGTATGATAAGGACAGTTCATATATTATGTATTTTATATACATCTCATATATTATAATATGATATGTACAGTTCATATATTATGTATTTTATGTACAGTTCATATATTATAATATGATATGTACAGTTCATATATTATGTATTTATGTACAGTTCATATATTATAATATATGTACAGTTCATATATTATGTATGATATGTACAGTTCATATATTGTGTATTGTATGTACAGTTCAAATATTATGTATTTCATGTACAGTTCATACATTATATCATGATATATGCTGTTCAAATATTATGTGTTTTATGTACATTTCATACATTATAATATGATATGTACATTTCATATAGTATGTATTTTATGTACAGTTCATACATTATAATATGATATGTACTGTTCATATATTATGTATGATATGTACATTTCATACATTATGTATGATGTGTGCAGTTCATATATTATATACGATATCTACAGTTCATATATTATGTATGATGTTTACAGTTCATGTATTATGTATTTTATGTTCAGTTCATATATTATGTATTTTATGTACAGTTCATACATTATAATATGATATGTACATTTCACATATTATGTATTTTATGTACAGTTCATACATTATAATATGATATGTACTGTTCATATATTATGTATGATGCTTACAGTTCATATATTATGTATTTTATGTACAGTTCATATATTAGGTATGATATGTACAGTTCATGTATTATGTATTTTATATACAGTTAATATATTAGGTATGATGTGTACAGTTTATATAATATATATGAGATGTACAGTTCATATAGTATGTATTTTATGTACAGTTCATATATTAGGTATGATGTGTACAGTTTATATAATATATATGAGATGTACAGTTCATGTATTATGTATTTTATGTACAGTTCATATATTAGGTATGATGTGTACAGTTCATATAATATATATGAGATGTACAGTTCATAAAGTATGTATGATATGTATAATGTACTCTCCGCAAAGGCGGAAGAAAGTTTATTTATCTACTTACATTTTTTAACGAACGTCTCAAATGACTTGTACACGACAATCTTTTTCACCTTCCTACTAACGTCCACTACTTTTAACGGTTTCGAGAGTTTTGTGAAATTATCTGCCATTGTCGCCTTTCTTGATTATTCCTGTACAAATATTAAATATCATGGATGTAAGAAAGCAGACGTTATCACATAACTTACGGTGTGGGAGTGGAATAACGCCAGTAAAGCAAATGCCACGATGCCAGCAATAAAATTGTACAAAATACCACCCTAGATCCCCTTGAAATCCATTTCTTACCTCCTCCCCATAAAAGAGTCTGCAAATACCCCACCTCCCCATAACGGATTAAAAACAAACAGGCAAACAAACAAAAAAAAAGAAGAAAAAAAGCGTTCATCTCAAGAAAATGTACAGACTACCCCTCAGGATTTAAGAAAAATCTCGAGCCACCATACCACAGGTTGTTGTTTTTTGTTAACCACCCCTACCCCACTCCCACAATTCCCTCCTCCCACACTTCCCTCATGGAATTTGTGTAGCGCACCCCCCCCCCCCCACCACTCCCCCACAACCAAATCCCTACCAGCCCTCGCAAGAAAAAAATCACCTTAAATACCACATTTTCACAAATCCACAAAAAGACCACCCCTTTGAGAAAAAAAAGTATTTTGTTCACAACCCTACTCCCGGAAGCCCCCCTGCTCCCTTCTTTCCTGCGGAGGACATCGGGTACAGAACTTGGTACGGTTCGTACCAACATGGGGACTATCCTTGGCAATAAGACATACGTGATAATGCATTCAGCGCGTACACGTCCTCAGTAATTGTAATACATGTATATGCATTTATTATACACTTTAAGGCGAAATAGTGGATTAAATCCTATATTCACTCCAAACAAACACATATCCTCTATTTCACGCTCGTGCATTGTGTAATCAATATTGAGGAAAAGCCCAACTTGACATATATTTTTATAGAACATAGATCAGACGCTTGACCATTATCGCAGCTGGAATGTGCTTCAGGTGAGCGATTTGTTCGGCCGATGAATTCGACATGTTTGAGTGAAACGGGACATGCGCAGTGAAGCAGTCCAGTTAGATTTCCGATAAAATGGTAACATCTTTAAAACCGAGTGTTCCGATTGATCTCATCATCATCATAATGAAAAAACCACAGCAGATAATAGAAAAAGCACCGCATATCACAAGAAATGCACCGCGTATAAAGCCGTTTGTACCGAATATAATGCACTGCATATAAATACAAACCTACTTCACATAATGTTCAAAGGACCTCATATATTAAACTACCTCATATAGCGGTTTGCCAAGAGTTACGAATATATGTGTAATACAACTTTTAAAACCAATATAAGGTAATTTGGTATTAGATATATGTAAATATAATGCTGCCTTAGCAGCACTATCAGCTCTATCGTTACCACGTATGCCTACATGGCTTGGAAGCCAGCAGAAAATAATAACATTATCAATTATAAGAGAATTGCACTTTTCTAAAAGTTTAGGCACAACTGGGTTATCATATTTCATATTACCCAGTGCCTGAAGAGATGAAAGGGAATCAGAAAATATTACACTATGGTCATCATCAGATTCCTGAATATAATTTAAGGCAAGTTCAATTGCCTTAAGTTCAGCTGAAAAGATAGAGGCCTTGTCAGGCAGGCGGTTCTTTATGCTGTGTTTGTAAACAGCTGTTGCAGCTACCTTATCTCCATCTTTAGAGCCATCTGTGTAGATATGTTGAAAGTCACTGTATTTCGATTTAATTTCATTAAAAATTCTTTGAAAGACATTAGGGTCTGTACTGGATTTGTTATTATTACAAAGATCAAAAATAATTGTTGGAGTTTCCAAAGTCCATGGTCGAATTTGTGGTACTTTGTACATGGCAATCAAATTTAGGTCGATTTCAGTGTCTCTTAATGTTGGTTTAATACGAAGACCAAATGGTCGAATGGCCTTCGGTTTTCGATCATAAGAGGTTCACAACTAGGATTAAAAACATTATCGAAAGTTGGGTTTGAAGGGTTAGACTTTAATTTAATGGCGTATTGAAGAGCTAATTTGTCTCGTCTATGAGACAGTGATGGTTCATTAGCTTCAACATATAGACTTTCGGCTGGTGATGTACGAAAGGCACCTAAGGCGAGTCGTAATCCTTGATTATGTATAGGGTCGAGCATCTGCAAGTACGACTTGCGAGTCGATCCATATACTATCGAGCCGTAGTCCAGCTTGGATCTGATAAGAGATCTGTAAAGTCGCAAGAGGACTTTTCGATCTGCTCCCCAATTAGTGTTTGCAACAACTTTAAGTAAGTTAAGAGCTTTGAGACATTTGGCCTTCAAGTATTTAAGGACTGGATTTGTTTATATCAAAAATGTATTTCTTCAAAAAATCAGTATATTTCTTTATATAAAAAAATCGAATTGTTGATATCAGGAAATGAAAAGAAATACCGTGATTTCAATGATTTCTCCCAATCGTGAACGCTCGGCTAATCCCGTCAAGCAGTGTTATTATCACGTGGTTTCAGGTTTGATATTGTTTTCCGCACTAGTGCACAGCGAAATGGGGGAGCGATTATTAATTCCAATTCTATCATTTTAACTTTTATTCTTGATATCAAGAATTCGATTTCTTGATATGAAGAAAAAGACTGATTTTTTGATATTAATAATTCGATTTTTTATCATGAAATACATTTTGTGATATCAGAAAATCATTTCTTGATTTTAAGTAATGCATTTTTTGATATCAAGAAATCTGTTGATTTTCTGATATCAATAAATCGATTTTGTGATATCAATAATTAGATTTTTTGATATCAAGAAATGAATTCTTGATATCACAAAATACTGAATAAATAGTAAAACGGCGCCCAGTATTCTACAACATCAGAATGACAAAATATCTGTCATAAGTAAATGTCAGACATCAACAGGAACCAAATTTAAGTGACAGACTTTTCAGCTGTTAGGCAAAGACATTATATGTGATCCACGTCACTTGTCATTAGACGATATAACTGGTAAATTAAAGATACCAACAAAAACAACAATAGATAGCCCGCTTAGAAAAATGTGTAAAATGAACACCCCACTAAATCATTTCATAAACAGCTATTTACTGACATCCACAATTGTGATACCAAAACGCACTGATCAAATCAAGGACTCAATGAAACTCAAGGTGATCCACGTAGTGAAGTATTGGGGGAAAGTAAAGGTTTACTGAACTTAGTGAGAATATCCCGGTCGAAACTGAAGAAATTGGAGAGAAAGACATTTTGGCGGATGCGGATGTCATACAAAGAACAGTCTCACGACTACGTGATTTACTTCCATCTGTAACATCGCATTTAGCGGAGCATGGTCGACTAACAGAGTGAACAGCATTCTTTGACATGGTAGATAATGGTGATCTCAGTGTCAATCATATTGCAGCGCAACTGTTTTTCGATGTAATCCAATTTTCAACAGTCGGTGATGCACGATTAATGCGATTTTCTCAAGACCTGAAACAGTTCTCGCGTTCCTCAAGGCTCTATGCTCGGACCCCTTTTGTTTTTAATATATGTTAATGATATCTCCAAAAATATGTTAAGCATAACTCGTTTGTTTGCCGATGATAGTTCTTTTTCAGTATCCACTTCAAGAATTGATGATATGGAGGGTATTCTAAATTGTTCCAAATTGGTCAAAAACATGGTTAGTTCTGTTAAACGCCAGTAAAACTGAAGCATTATTTTTTCAAAATATAATGTACAGCGTCGGCCTAATCTTATTTTAGACAACACTCAGTTGTCGTTTGTAGAACACCATAAACATTTAGGCCTTACTTTGAGCCATGGTGGCAAATGGCATATGCATATCGAAAATATCTCTTTTTCGGCTTCCAAAATCATTGGAACTATGAGCCTTCTGAAATTTACACTAAGTCGTAAGGCATTAAATCAAATTTATTTATCGTATGTCCGTCCAATCTTTGAATATGCTGCTATTGTTTGGGATGGTTGCAGCGAATATGAAAAATAATAAACTTGAAAAAATACAATATGAAGCTGCGCGTATTGTGACCGGTCTTACCCGTTCGGTATCTATTGTTAATTTAATTAATGAAATAGGGTTGCTAACGTTATCAGAACGGCGTAAGTTCCAAAAACTTTCTGTTGTATATCAAATGAAAAACGGAACTGTGCCTGAATACCTGGCAAATCGTAACTGCCACGAACCGAAGCGGAAGAGACTCCATATCCCATCAGGAACGCAGAAAATGTCTAGCAGAATTCAGTTAGAACCTTTATTTTTATGAATTCATTTATTCCATCAGCTATGAAAATCTGAAATGATTTACCTTTAGATATTAGAAATTCAGGCTCATTAAACATATTCAAAGGTCAGCTTATGCGAAAAATGTTTACTAATTCAAATGTTCATAGTTTTTACTTTTCTGGTGTACGTTTTTTTTCTGTTATGCATGCTAGGATAAGAAATTCATGTAGTAATCTCAATAAAGATCTTTTTCAAAATCATTTACGAGAATCGCCTCAATGCATTTGCGGTCAGGGTAATGAAGATGCAAATCATTTCTTCTTTGAATATATGCAATTCAATGTTGAGAGGCTCGAACTCTTCCAGTCAACACGTTCGTTTCATCCTTTAAGCTCAAAAACATTATTGTTTGGAAGGTTAGATCTTACAACAATGGAAAATGGTTTGATTTTTAATTCTGTTCAAAAGGTTATAAGAGATAGTCATCGATTTACTTAGGTTTGCCATTACATTTTATCTGTCTAATCAACCCGAGCAGTGTCACATGTGTTGCATTATTCTTTCTTCCACTTCTACTTTTTCTTTATTTTTTATTTTTATTTCTTATTATCTTAACATGTTCTACTACATATCATGTTGTAGTTAATCCAGTTTATTGATACGTGTTAATAGCAATTGCCATTCATTATATTTGTTAAAACTCCATTGTAGGGAAGGGCCGTAACTAATGTGGGTAACACTTGTGTCCCGAGACGATTGCATTGTACTTGTACATATGTGGCAATAAAATATGTTTAAATCAAAACAAAAGTTCTGGGCCGTCGGGCAATCCTAATTTCGTTCTAAATTTATCAGGTTTATGGACGGGTGTAAAACAATGACAGTACATGGAGGAAACGAGATGAATGTTGTGAAAAGTAAAGCTGACGTGTCTCTTGTGAATTTCGTATGTCCCGATCCGAAAACATTAAACGCACAGAAGTAAAGTGTGCTAAACTCGGTGTTATTGTATCTAATAGTGACGCTGTTGTTGCATTGTCGGAAAACCAGAAAGCTTACCATATATGTCTTGAAGGAAAAAAAATACAGCAGGATTCGGAAAGAGAGAATCCATAACAACGTACGTTAGAATCTAGAATATTGTACAGAAGAATCTGTAACATAAAACTTGTATGCCTGCAAAATCGGATACGCATCCAGATTATTCAATGCAATGATGTTTTACCATTTTGGCAAATTATTCAAATAATATATCTCTTCTGATCATTTGTTACCGCTTAAAAATATAATTAACAGTGTAACATCACTGTTCATGTTTCTCGGATTAAGGTAAATTGTGCTAAACTATACAAAAAGTTCAGTAAAAGACAGTTTCCCTTGTTTTGACCAATTAATTCATTTTCTCAAATGTTACATGTTTTTAAACATTTTCCTATAATCTTAGTTGTATCATTTTAAGGTGTTTTACATTCATGTATCAACTGTAAAAAGATAATTTGTAATTTAATTATCTCTTCGAGAAGTAACTTGTAAAATCGGTAGCAAACATTCACTGAGTTTTAAAACAACATAAATAGAGATGTTACATGAGTGCCTGTTTAATTTTGAATTTATATTTGTTTTTATTTATTTGTATGATGTTTTACGTCATTTTCAACACATGCAAGGTCAATTTTTTCGGTTGGGGGCAGACCGCCCACTTTTCCTGGGTAGAACCAGTACTGTACACCTCCCGCCATTCCTAAGAATCGACCCTTCCTTAATTACAAGTCGAGCTCCCAGTGGGATTTGAACCCGCAGCGGTGAGAGCCAGAGAGGCGAAGGTTTACAAGAAAACGTCGTTAACCATTCGGCCACGGAGACGCTATATCGAGTTGGTATATTAAGTTATATGATGTGATGCTGTGGCGAGCATCACAATTTTTTATCCAAAGAGCTTAATAAATTCAATATTTAATACTTAGGCACTTATCTTAGATTATTTTTTATCACATACCACCCCAAAATACCTCATAAGGAACATATATTAATGTAACTGCCTGACCTAGAAATCGTCATCGTATAATCACTGGGTCGAAACGATGTTACATGATGATTGGTTCCTTTGTATTGCACATATCAAATTCCTATGACTGTTGGGCTATTTATGGGATTTTGTACTTTCATTTTCACTGACACATTGTTTTGAAAAGCGTATCAACATATTACACACACGGTTTTCTGTCATCTAAGTTTAGGTAAGTGAGTGCATGAATTATTGTCCAATTAGTTTCTTTTGTTATTTTCTAACCATGCGCTTGTTAGAGTGTCTATAAAGCGGAATTAATTGGTCAAAACAAGGGAAATTGTCTTTTACTGTACTTTTTATATGTTTTAGCACAATTTACCTTATTCCGAGAAACATGAACAGTGATGTTACACTGTTAATTATATTTTCAAGCGGTAACAAATGATTCAGGAGAGTTGTGTTCATCAAAACCGCAATTATTGGGGGAATTGCTCCAACAATAGCTATGAAAACAGGAATTGCTGGAACCAATGCCTATGCAGCAGTGCAACCAATTATCCCACTTGTGATTTGTAACCCCGTGTTAATTCTACCGCATAATTTGTAACTAAGTCTGTATGCCGCCGCTTGTCGAGTCAAGTAACTAATTAATTCCTCCTTGCTTTTAATTTCTTTCATTATAATAATTAGATTAATTGAAATATTTAGAAAACAATTGCTCGTGTTCCCCGGCTGATATATTACCATTTTTTAATAACTCGTCGATTATGCTAATACCTTTATTCGTCAACTGTGAACTATTATTTCCCGATTCGATACTCCCACATATTAACTCCAGATCATTAACCAAATCATCGGGACTATTGTAATATTCTACACAACCCCCTAAAATCTTCTTGTACTCTAAAGAACCTTTATAAATTGTCAAACCAGATAATTTTGTCAAGTCCTTGAAAGCGTTTCGGGATAGCTTTGAGTATGATTGTCCATTGTTGTAACGCTTCGTTATCAAATCAATAAAATCATCATCCACTTTCATATCTAGCACAACTGTTTCTCCTTGTCAAGCAATAAGTTTGTGATGGCCAACACGATTAGGTATATCAATTTGTAACATACCGTAGCGGCCATCTTTACTAACTTTGTATGAATTTCTTTTTTGTTGTAATCTTTCCCCCGATAAGACTCCACTATGCACAAGCATTGCATTATTTCGTTCTTTGTAATATTGTAAGGCTTCTGACTGTTTTTTGACGTTTTCTCAGACTTGTTTATATTCTGCTTTTGTGTCTGCATCCTTTGTACTTTTAATTTGCCTAGTGAGAAGTGCCTCATTGCGACCATTGTATTGGATAATATCATTAACTCTCCCAAGTATGTCTCCAAAATTTAATTTATCTTCTGCTGCCCTGGTTGGCAAGGGTAAATTATGCCTATCTAACACTTCTTTATTGATTCCAGCATCTAGATTACCCGTAATTATTTTACGAGGCTCTTCGGCAAATAACTGAAGTATTCCCTGATACACTTCTCTTGTTTGTACTTCCTCGCCTATAGCTCTAGGAAGAGTGGCTCATTGCTGACTTATTTCCGGAAGAGTAGCTAACTGCTTGGTTAACTGTTCAGACTTTCTTTGTATAATTCACGACTAGCTCCTTTTTCTAGTCTTTTCTGAATAACTTTATTCTCGTATTCTTTGACAATATTACTCGATGTTTGCATTTTATCTGCTAATTATTTCCACTTTAACAAAGACATATATACTATAAGGTTAGATAAAAATAAAATAAAATAGGCTAAGTCGTAAAACATGCATGATTTATTTCTTGGTTGCTTTTTTGGCTGGTGTTTTGTTTAGTTTGGCAATATTTACTAAGGTCAGTGCTTGTTGTTTTTCCGCACGTGCTATTTTAGCCCTACGCGCTGTATTTTCTTTTGCTGTTCTTGTTTTGTTGGATAGTTGCTTTTTCAAACCAATTATTTCCCACCCTGTTGCATGGAAAAGCAGTTGTATGGCTTGCAGGTCGGTTCCTGATATACTTCCCGTCTTTTTTGCTCTAGACGTGAAAGGTTTTGATGGTGCCTCTTTTGTTTTTTGTACATCTTTGACTACTTTAACCAAACCATAATATCTGACTTGATTAGTTTTGAAACATTCTGCTTCTGTTCCGAGTTTTTTCCCAGATGGGATTGTTTTTATTCCGCAATAAACTTTGGACATTATACTAGTAGGTTAGATAATATTATCCAAGTATATTATTATAATGGAAATTCCAAACTATGACATGAAGACAGACAACGGTAATTTCAAGCAGATATGGAACTTCATGCCAGACTGCTGTTTTAGAATGCTTATAGGTGGTAATTCAGGATCTGGCAAGACAAACACATGATTTCAGATATTGCTGAAACCTTTAGTTTACTATGACAAGATTTATTTGTTTGCTAAAAACTTGGAACAGTCAAAGTATAAGATCTTGTCGCAAAAGCTTGCAAAAATAGCAAAAAAGTATAAAATTCCGGTTGAAGACCTACTAGAATGTTCAAATGATGAAGTTATCCCTGTGGATACTTTAGATTATAGCTATTTTCGATGATTATGTTTGCGAGCGTAACCAAAATGATATTGTCAATTATTTCATCCAAGGCAGGCATAAGAATTGTTGTGTAATTTACTTGTCACAATCTTATTACAAAACTCCCAAAGACATTCGTTTGAACTGTTCTCATTATTTTTTCTTCGCGACTCCTGTTAATCGTGAGCTGGGTATGCTTTCCAACGAACAAGGTGTTAGCAAAGAGCAGTACAGAAAAGCAACTGACAAACAGTACGATTTTTTGTATCTTGATCGTCCGAGGAAATTGGTGAAAAGAAACTTCACTGGTGAAATTTAATGTAATATATATTATATAATGGGACTTTCTAATGATCTTGGCGACAAAGTTACTACTGGCAGTGTTATATTACAAATTTTGGTATTGTGCTGTCTGAGTACCCAAAAAATAATATTTGGTTAATTATCTTCACAAGGGTAAAAACCAGGAAAATGTTTTGAGAAGTGATCTTGATATGGATAAAAATAGAATTACCAATGTTGGTAATCCAGAAAAATCAGATAATGCAGCAACAAAGCAATTTACCATGAGAAGAATAACAAAGGTCGTACGTGATTATAGTATTGATAAAATTCCAGACATGATGAAAAATTTGACAACAGGTGTTGGTGACAAAATAAATACAAAAGCAATTACAGACAAACCGCGAGAAAATGATTGAAATTCAAAATGGCTTGAAAGATGAAATAAAAACTTCTGGGTGATACTTTTAAAGAGTTAGAAAAGAAAGAAGATGGATTGGAAGATGATAGCGAGCTCTATAAAAGGTTAGGCGAAAAAATACAAGTTGGTGTTGACAGTATTAATGAGCGAATTAAAGAAATCAATAAACAATGGTTGATAACAATGAACTTGAAGCTGCTATTGCTGATGCTACAACACAAATGAGAACTGCTTTTACGTACTACCGAAATAACTCAAATTAAAATATAAAATGAACAGATAAACACCAATTTTGACGATATCAACAAAGAGTTTGAAGACATCAAAAAGAAAGTGGTTGATGTTAAGTCGCTGGAGACTGCTTTGAATAAAATGTTGATAAAAATGAACTCTTAACTGCTATTGCTGATGTTTCGATACAAATGAGAGCTGCTCAGTATGACAGGAGCAAAGCTTTTGACGGCGAAATAGTTTTATTGAAACAGTTTAATCAAAAGTCTGATAGTCGCCACACGGCACTTTTTGGTATAATTGATGAGTTGAAAGCAAAAGTGGACTATGAAAGTCGGATTATAATGTTTGAAGCAACAATAGACAGAATAGGCGTTATACAAAATACTTTTGCAGACTCCGGTGGCGGGATGAGAACAAATTTTGTATCGTATCCAACACAAAAAACACTTGAAAGAACTAATCGTAAATATTTTCTCGACGCGTTTACTTTTATAACCAATCCATTTATAAAAAGTGAAGAATATTTTTCCATGGATGCTGTTGTTGCTGGACTACTCGTTGAGAAATCCGGAAGTTATATATTTGAAATAGACTTTACTTATACATGAGGGGACGCAATACATTTTTTTCTTAATAATACAGCAGAACAAAAAATATTATTATATCCAACAATAGAAGAAAACGGCAAAAAACGCTAAAAGAATCATTAAAATTATATCTCACAAAAAATAGGGCATTAACTTTCAGTCCAAATATACAAAGTGGCACTACTCAAATTTTTAATTTTGAATAATCGAGTTTAAAGCTGTATTACAAAGGTGATTAATTTTATCTACTAATATGTATAATGGAACAAAAAATTGTATTATTATCCGAAAGAGCTTCAATAATTAATAACTCAAACACACCGAGTAATTTTACAACTGTATTTGATAGACTATTGATATTAGACAAAAACAAACAGTATGGTATTGGACTCGATAAGATTAATTCTATGAACATTAGCCAGGATTTTAATAACACAATGATAAGGTATCACAATGGGACAGATTGGAAAATTATTATATTTACAAATGGAACTTACAGTTATGCTGATATCGATAATTATATAAAAGAAACATAGACTGTTATGGTGATTTAACTGACGACTCACCTGTTTCAATAAGAATTGAATTTGATTTATCAAGTTGCAAATGTTTAGTTACCATTCATAATAATTTCATGCTTGATTTAAGAGAATCAAACTTTCACGCCTTGACTGGGTTTGACAAAGATGCAGTTATTAGAGAAACTAAATTTGGGACAGTAGTACCAAACATAACACATTCTATTGATACTTTATATATCCACTGTGATTTGATAAGTAATTATATTGTTGATAAATTATATGGGGATGTTATTTATGAAATAAGTACAGCCGACCTTACGAGGTCATATCCTTTCAGAGATGAACCGATCAGAGTCGGGTTCTGTGGAGTAAAAAAAACGATCATTAACAGTATTAATATTTATATAACTGATTTCTCAGGTAAAATTATTAATTTTAATGAAGTTCACGTCATTTCGATTTGTTTTGAAAGAATTAATGTAATACAAGTTGAGTAACTTATGTTTTTATCGCGATTAAAAAAAGTTTGTGATACTAATATGGGAAAAGTTGGCAGATTGCCTGGAGTCAGTATATTTGACATTTTTTCAAAAGTTGGATCAAAAATATTTAGTGAGTCTGTAAAAACAGCAGGCAAGAAAGCATTAGAAACTGCTGGAAAACAAATCATAGAGAGTGGTTCTCAAAAACTTGGAGATGAAGTAGGTAAAATGGCTCTGATAAATTAGTTTCGGTTATTAAACCTATACCAAAAGGTGAGATCATTTTAAAAGAACTTACAAAAGCTGCCACAAAAGAAGTAGCTAAAGTTGTGGCTGATAATATAATTGAAGAAGATGTAAATGCAAAAAGTAACAGATTACTATCCGGAAGAGGAATTCATGCAAGAATTAAACGATTAATTTAATTTAATTACTAGTATACATAGATGTTTCGAAGTGATAAATATAATACTAGATCTGAACATGTACCTGTTCAGTTAGATACCCTCATAACTAGACCTGGGAATAATACCAGACAAATGAAAATGGCTATCAATTTATATTAAAGGGACACATGGCAATCTTGAGTTTTATTCAAACATTAGAAGTTGCTCCTCAATTTACTTATCCTGCGTCATTTTGACTTTAAAACTGCTTGCATATAAAAAAAAAAAATGAGATTTCAACTTTCTTCAATATTTTACCAAATTTTTAAATATATTACTGGAGCAATATTATAAAAAATTAGTAATATGCAAAAATAATTTGCTTTGAAATATTCTAACAATTAATATTAATGATTGAACAAATCAAGTTAAGAGGAAAACTAACGGGACGCCGTGAGTTTTTAAAAAATCAAGATTGCCGTATGTCCCTTTAAATGATAGACGTCCTACTTTGATTGGTATAACGCATATTTTGAAATCAGTTTTCAAGTAAACAAGCTTGCTGATGGAGCTGCTTTTGCAATTGCTCTAATTAACGATGCAGCTTCATTGATTGATCAAATGCAAGTAAAGCAAAATGGAAAAATAGTTTAGGATGGAAATAATCTTCATAGATTTGTTAATGTCAAAAGCTTCCTTGAAATGTCTGGTGATTACACAAAAACAACCGGAACAAATTAATACTTTTATTTAGATGCCACGGCTGTGGCACAATCTCGAGATGATCAAGCTGGTTATAATTTGGGATTTGCAGCTCGCCATGCTTTAATCATAACTAATCAAAAAGTTGATTCTATAATTCCATTAAACAAATATTCCTTTTTTGAAGATTTTGAAACAAACATGCTTCCTCCAGGTCAAATTCAGATTAACTTGCAACTGGCGGCTGATGATGTGCTAATTTATTTTCAAAGCTGCTGGTGATGATGGCCGAGTGATTATTAATAAATTAGCTTGTGGATACCTAAAATGATATTTAACTCAGATGGTTTGACTTATGTTATGTCAAATCATTTGACATCAACAAGATGGACTATGATACAAGAACACGGAAGTACTCAACTAACAGAATCCGTATTTAGAATAATGGCTGGAGTCAAAAGTCCAAACCATCTCTTTGTTTATCTGCAAAGGGCAGACAATAGTTTTTCTCAAGCATAAACTCCTCATATTTTGGATACGTTTAAGCTACTGATGCTGGTTGCTATTTACAATCAGCTAGACTGGAAGTTGGAAAAGGTGTATATTATCCAGAAACTGAATACAGCCATGATAATATTATAAGAATATTCAGAGATGTTATTAATTATTCTTACAAACAAAATGATAAAAACACTGGAACTTTACTCAGTGTGGGTCATTTTAAAAATCTCTTTGGAATGATATATTTCGATTTAAGTTACTAGGCAAATGAGGTCAGTATTGATCCAAAACAACTTAGTTTGAGATATAAGCTAAACAACGTTCCTACCGCTAGATATAAAGTTTATGCTTTGGTTCTCTATGAAGTAGTTATTGATACTGTCGGAAATGAATTGGTAATAGTTTAATCTAACTTATAATATATATGACTTACGTAAAGTATTCGATAGATTTAACAGATGGCCAGAAACGAAATCTGGCAAAAGCATATGAAAACAAAAGTGAATTAACGCTCAGGCTGAAGAATAATCAACTAACTAGGGATTTTCCTTTGTTGTCGACAGCTACTCAGATTAAGAATATTAGTAAAGCTAAATCCAACGGATATGGATTGGATGTGAGTATATCAAAATCGCAGATGAGATCTCAGTCCTAGAATGGAGGCTTTTGGGGGAATTAGTTGGTTTGTTGACTACAACAATATTACCAACAGTTGCTAGACTCGCTCCGAAAGTATTAGCACCACTAGCAACAGGAGCACTCAGTGGTCTGGCAAGTACTGGAATCGGTAAACTATTCGGAAATGGAATGATAACTATCCCTAGCGGCAAAAAACAAGCACTACTTAAATCAAGTGAACACCATCGCAAAGACAAAAGATAATAAATTCAAAAGGTTGCTGCCCTATTAAACTGACAATACATCAACAACAAGATTGGGATTTCTTGGACTTCTTGCATCATTAGGAATTCTTTTAATTGGATCTGTTATTAATGGTTTGACGGGAAAGGTTTGCAAGTGGGCAGGAAAGGGAAAGGCTTGAGAGTAGGCAAAGGTTTACAAGTGGACTCACAAATTAGACCATACAGAAGTATCCCATTCGTAAAAAAAATATATTTTTCAAAAACGAGCCTGTCTTTAACTTAGACATAATAAAGGGGGTTAAACGGTTAGACATTAAAAACTTCAGGGGGTGTTTAGCAACAAATTACCGACAGAACAAAATAAACAAGAATGCGGTATTATTAATCTTGATGATTATACTGGACCTGGTACACATTGGACTTGCTGCTGTAATGAGTATTATTTTGATCGGTTTGGCTAGAGTCCACCAAAAGAAGTTTTAAATTACATACCCAACATAAAATACAACACCATCCAGTATCAAGATAAAACAAGTGTCTTATGTTGATATTTCTGTCTGTACTTTGTTAAAAAGTTGCAAGAAGGCAAAAAGTTTTTACGATATTCTTTATAAAATATTAAAACCTTTCAAACCTGCAAAAAAAGAAAACATAATACGATCATATTTTGAAAAACAAAGTTTAGTCTAATCATATATTATATATGAGTTACTGCGTGAAAGAAAAGATAATTACTAAAAATGTTAATCCTCAGTATATTTTAACATAAATGGTAGAAGAATGTTAAAAGCAACAGGCGCTTCTTGTGGTATTACTAAAACGCAATTTGTTAAAAGTATACAATGTGGAAACATTGATATCAATAAAGCTTTGCTTTCTTTGCTACCCAAAAAGGGGCTAACAATACCTGGTTATAAATATTGCGGTCCATTGTAATCCACTTGACAGTGGAGAACCATCAAATGAATTAGATGCTATTTGTAAAGATCATGATTACTGTTATACAGAAAGTCCTAGTAATAAATCAATGAGTGATAAAAACATGCTGGCTGGTTTGAAAGCGAGCAAATCCAAATCACTTGGAGAAAAACTAGCCAAAAATTTGATAGTCAAGCTCGTAATTAGCGCAAAATATAAACTAGGACTTGGAGCATCAAAAAACAAGAACAGGCGTTGAGATGGACTGATAAGCTAGCCGATGAGCTTCATAAAGCTATACAAAGAAATTTCACTCAACGCCGCGTGATTGTTAATGAAATTGATAAAATATGGTCGGCTGATTTGACTGATATGCAATCGTTTTCAAAATATAATAAAGGTGTAAAATACTTGCTTACTGTTATTGATGTATTTAGTAAATTTTCTTGGGTTATGCCTGTTCCGAATAAAACTTGTATAGAAATTACCAAAGCTTTCCAAAAGATTATAAGTACAGAAAGGCACTGTAAATTGCTCTGGGTTGATCAGGAAGTAGAATTTTACTATAAAATATTCAAGCAGTTCCTTGTTGATAATAATATCAAAATGTATCACACGTTTAATTTCGGAAAAGCTGTAGTAATTGAACGATTTAATAGAACATTGAAAGAGAGGATGTGGAAATATTTCACAGCAAACAATACAAATCCATATTTAGACGTGCTACAGGCGATGGTTGATAAATACAATAATACAAAACGTCAGAGTATTAAAATGACACCGATTAAGGCCTGTGATGAAAAAAATAAAGGTATAGTGTATTTCAACTTGTATGGAAATATGAAAATTAATAAAGCTTTGCCAAAGTTCAAAATAGGAGAGCAAATATAAAAGAACGTTTGAAAAAGGTTATACTCCGAATTGGACTGAAGAAATATTTGTTATTGGTGAAATTCAATATACAAATCCTGTGACGTACAAAATAAAAGATTTGAACAACCAAAACACTGATGGAAGCTTCTATGAATTAGAAATGTTAAAAGCCGATCAAGAAATATTCAGAATTGAAAAAGTAATATGACATGATTACAAAAGAAACAAGCATTGATTAAATGGAAGGGTTACAATGAGGATTTTAATAGTTGGGTACCGTTTAAGGATATTCAAGATATAAAAGTGCGTTAAAGAGGTTTGGGTCGTGTGATTTGGAAACTTCGCCAAAAGTAGATTCACCCAAAATCGGAACATTAAATAGTTGCACCCTTCCAAAAAAGTAGCAAGTTATATTATAAATTATTTGCGAGTAGTATACAAACTGGGACTTGTTCCTTCCGACTTTGTTTAACAGCCGAGACTGAAATCATCTACGGTGTTGGGTTTAAAAGAGATTGATTACCTAATCTAAAGTTGTTTTATTTGGGGTTGATTAAAAAAGTAGTAAGTCATATTATCATTTATTTATAAGTAGTATAGAAACTAGGGGTGCTGGCAGATTTTTCTTTGAGAGGGGTTGCAATGAGTTTTAAATTCGTTGGTTGGCTTGCCGGCCGACAAATTGACTGACTCGTTGCATAAAACTCCCCGATGAGAAAAGTGTGCCAGCATCCCTAGTTTCTATACTACTTTCGATAAACTTCTGTCGTTTGTGTTAGTTGCTGCCATGCAATCTATCTTACTGTATTTATTTGTTAACATACTAAACAACAGTTTTTGCAATTTGAAACGTTGCGAACATTTTTAAATACATGCATTATAGCTATATTGAATATTCCAAAACTATGCAGGCACATAATTCTATAGTGTAGTCAGTATTAAATCTCATTGACAATTGTCTTTTCTAGACATCACTTTACAAAAAAGAGTAAAACACATAAATAAAGTGTCCTACCTTTACTTGACTTGTTTATGTATATTGCGCAGTTCTTATATCCGCAGTAGAGTAAATTCAATAACTAGTTCACCTCTATGCAAGCTACTAGATTAGGTCCGTTTGCAAAATATGTTGACGCGTGCATTGGTTTTATTTTTAAACAGTGACTGTTTAAACAAAGGGAGAGTAATTCAACATTCTTGAAAGCTTATTTGAGTTTCTGCTTCATGTATTGGTGGATCTTTGTGAACTATTTTTTACTTTACTTGTTTTACTTTATGGCAGGGCCTATTTTCAATTCCGCATGTTGACAATTTTACTTTACCTTTGTTGGTTGAATACATTTTTATTTCTTAAAGTTCTAGGAAAACAATGACTCATAAAGTTGTGCTACTTACTACATGTATGACACATAAATCTGTGCTACTTATTACATGTATGACTCATAAAGTTGTGCTACTTATTACATGTATGACACATACAGCTGTGCTACTTCCTGCATGTATGACACATAAAGTTGTGCTACTTCCTGCATGTATGACACATAAAGTTGTGCTACTTACTGCATGTATGCCAAATAAAGCTGTGCTACTTACTACATGTATGACACGTAAAGCTGTGCTACTTACGACATGTATGACACATAAAGTTGTGTTACTTACTACATGTATGACACATAAAGTTGTGCTACTTACTACATGTATGACACATACAATTGTGCTACTTACTACCTGTATGATACATACATCTATGCTACTTACTACATGTATGACAAATAAAGCTGTGTTTCTTACTACATGTATGACACATAAAGCTGTTCTACTTACTATACTCAGCAAAAATAGAAACCTCCCTCTTTTAAGCTGTGATTTGCATAGGGTTGACTTTATTACACTTTGTTCACCAATCTAGATACAATTTCATCATTTTATACTTATCATTCAGTCATTCTGATCAATATTAATAATCATCAAAAACACAGTTTGTCTGTTGCTGCTAAAATATGTTTATTCAAATTGCGAAATCACTATCTTTTCGATTATAAAGGGAGGTAATCGGAAAATATTCGTTCTTGAAAGCTGTATGGCGCAAAAATTAGTGGAAAGATCTGCGATTTTGTGGTGATGAGGTCATTCTCTGTTTATTTCAATATAACAAAACTGTGTTAACTCAAAGTTTTAACCACAAGACCCGGAAATGCTGTTTAAACCAAATCAAGGGGAATAAGTCTGCCCACAAGTTTGATTCAAAGAAAATTGTTTTAATGACAGTGCTGGCCTTTAACAAAGGTATTGGCATATAAGATTAAATAAAATCCCATTTCATTGTGTCTAAATATATGGGTAAAGTTGGGGTCGTTTCTATTTTTGCTCAGTATATATGTATGACACATAAAGCTGTGCTTCTTACTACATGTATGACACATACAGTTGTGCTGCTTACTACATGTATGATACATACAGTTGTGCTGCTTACTACATGTATGACACATAAAGTTGAGCTGCTTACTACATGTATGTCACATAAAGCTGTGCTACTTATTACATGTATGAAACATAAAGTTGTGCTGCTTACTACATGTATGACACATAAATTGGTGCTGCCTAATACATGTATGACCTATTAAGCTACATTACTACATGTAATAGACATCAAGTTGTGATGGTTACTACATGTATGACTACATGTATGACACATACAGTTGGGCTGCTTACTACATGTATGACACATGAAGTTGTGCTGCTTACTACATGTATGACACATAAAGTTGGGCTGCTTACTACATGTATGACACATAAATTGGTGCTGTTTATTACATGTATGACATAAATTTATGCTACTTACTACATGTGTGACACATAAATTGGTGCTGCTTAATATATGTAGTGTAATAGACATGAAGTTGTGATGGTTACTACATGTATGACACATACATCTGTGCTACGTACTACATAAATCGTTAAGACAATATTAAATATAAACATATAACTCTACCGTCCTAAAGGATTTAGGTAGACGTCATCTACATGTATGACACATAAAGTTGTGCTGCTTACTACATGTATGATAAATAAAATTGTGCTGCTTACTACATGTATGACATATAATGTTGTGCTGCTTACCATATGTATGACACATACAGTTGCGCTGCTTACTACATGTATGACACATAAATCTGTGCTACTTACTATATGTATGACACATACAGCTGTGCTTCTTACTACATGTATGACACATAAAGCTGTGCTACTTACTATATGTATGACACATACAGTTGTGCTGCTTACTACATGTATGGCACATAAAGATGGGCTGCTCACTACATGCATGACATATACAGTTGGGCTGCTTACTACATGTATGACACATAAATTGGTGCTGCTTACTACATGTATGACACATAAAGTTGTGCAGCTTACTACATGTATGACACATAAAGTTGGGCTGTTTACTACATGTATGACACATAAAGTTGGGTTGCTTAATACATGTATGACACATAAATTGGTGCTGCTTATTACATGTATGACTCATAAATCTATGCTACTTACTACATGTATGACACATAAATTGGTGCTACTTAATACATGTATGACATATTAAGCTACATTACTACATGTAATAGACATCAAGTTGTGATGGTTACTACATGTATGACATTACTACGTAAACCGTTAAGGGTACGACAAGACAAGATTAAATATAAACATTTAACTCTACCGTCCTAAAGGATTTAGATAGACGTCATCATAGGATCCACAATCCGTCCGGTCATCGCACAATCAAAGAGGAAAGCATAGTGGCGAACTGTAAATGGGTCCACCGCGAAACATGCAGTGCGTTGCAAAATGATAGGGTCATAACCTCTTTTGATAAACGTGTTAACAAGCTTAATAAAGATTATGTGAAAATGAGTATGACCAAGTCAATGATTATTTACGAAGTTTGTAAATCACATCACAATAGAAGTTTGTGATAGTCCTTGTCGCAGAAGAGTTCAT
This sequence comes from Cyrtodaria siliqua, assembly GCA_037043455.1. Taxonomy (NCBI): domain Eukaryota; kingdom Metazoa; phylum Mollusca; class Bivalvia; order Adapedonta; family Hiatellidae; genus Cyrtodaria; species Cyrtodaria siliqua. The sequence continues at coordinate 332,515 of JAWPHD010001039.1, forward strand.
AAATTACTTTAAAAGTAGATCAGGGTTACGAAAATAAAATGCTGCAAACGTTTTTCGAAGCTTATGTTAACGGTAGCCTTGCTGGAGTAGCTTTTTAGTTATACAAATATTAATATTACAAATATTAAAGTCCTCAACACGACTACAAGCTCTAGAGAAACGAATAAGTTGAGAAACATAGACCCTGTAAAAAGTATGGGGATAACTAACAATATCAACATTATAATCATCTCTCTTGTCATCGATTTTACTAATTATTTCGTTATTTTCAACAGAGAGATGTACATCAAGAAAAGAAACGACAATATCAGAATTATTAGCTTTGATGAGTTGACGTTTTTTAGGATAGATATTATTTGACATAGTAGAAATGAAAGGATTGTCAATGTTCAATATGTCATCTAGATTCCGAGAAGAAGTGTCATTAAAGGCTTCAAATGCATCTGCATGAGTATCAGATGAAAGACTCAAGATGAAATCTCTTTCATAGCAATACAAGAACAAATCTGCGACAAGAGGTGTACAATTCGTACCCATAGGGATACCTACAATTTGTCTATAAAAGGCAGTTCCATACCTGACGAAAATATTATCTAATAGGAAAATGAGTGCTTCACAAACTTCTTGGCAAGTCCACATATTAGTATAATTGTTAGTAAAAAACGTTTTAATATTGTTACAGGCCAAACAGTTTTCTCTAGCGAAAGTTTTTTGAATAAAAGCAATAAGCTTGTCTTTGTATACTTGTAAAACTAGAACTAGAACGAATTCGACGAATACCCACGTTTTCTTCACACAGGTCAATTCCCTTTAACCCTGTATCCATTTTGCAACTGTTGTGATCGTTCTTTGATACTCATATCAGAAACAGTATTATTATTGCTGCTTTTCTGTATACATGTATGACACTGTAAATGAATAAAGCATTGTTTATTTGAACTGTAGACCCCCTATCCCAGAGTCTCATGGTGACCCTGGAGCTAATTATACTGATATTCTCAAAATCAATGCATTTTATTGAGAAAGATAAATAGATATTTTACCGAATTTACCTCTCCCCCCACACCATTCTAACGCACGCACCCCCACCCAAACCCAACCCCCCACACCCACATCCCCTCCCCAACACCCGACCCCACAATATATACACTGTAATCAAAATGGTAATTTGGGACATAATTAACAAAATTCGCATCGAGTTAATCTGTCATTTGTCATATTCGTTTGCTAAACAATAACCAGTAAGTTCGCAGGTGACCAAAACTTGTTCCAAACGTATACGTTGTGCATGCAATCTCAAAAGTGATTTGGTAATAACGACTTACCGGTTAAAGTGTAAAACTCATGTTTAGCTTATTTTGTTTTTAAGAAGCGGTGTTCTTTTTTATAAATGAACATTTGTCGTTTCATTTACTAACCCAAACACGTTTTTCAAATTTTCAAATTATTTGCCTAACACGCAGGTGTGAAAATGTTGTAGGGTAGATTCCCAAACATTTCAAACATTTCAGACGATTAACATTTCATAAGGCGCCCATATGATTGTATCAGTTGATATCTGCCATTAAACTCTATACTATTATGTTAAGATTTAATATCACGATACTTGCAATCCGATACATGCAGCGACGGCATTTATTATCCCCAACTATATTCTGAATGTAAGAGGTTATAGCTGTCATCATGATATCTTACAAGCGTAGATTTTGTTTTGATAATGTCTAAATTGAATACTGAAACAAAACACCACAACTAACATCAAGATGTTATTAGAAAGTTAATATAAGAAATAGTGTACGTTTTCACCGTCATGGCCATACGATAAAGTATGATCATGATATCATGGTTTATTATGTCCACCATTTTGGAAATATTTTCACGTCTGGTAGTATACTATTTTGATAGACTTATCATTGGGAATAGAGACAAACTTCTTTGTAAACTCTCCATGTTTAAAGTGTCCATTAAGCAGAACGACATAAAACGGGATATGTCTCACAATATGTGTTCGCATAAGGTGCAAAATAGCATCAACTGACATAATATACGGCGATAAGCTTATTGACGGATAAATACCATGTTTTTCTTTTAAATTGTAAAAACAAAAATATACCAGCAACGATATGATTTTAATATTTTGATAATAACATTATTTAAAGACATTTTCTATAGTTTTTTCTGCATAACAGATTTTCTCTAAACTTTTTGTACAGTAAGTCTGTTATATATATAGACAGAAAAGGCAAAAATAATGATAGGTCACCATGATTGTTAAAAGTTTAAAAAATAATTTGTAATGCCACCGTCATGTCAATCTGTCCAAAAAGTTGAACAAGTCCATGCAATAGCTAAATAAGACATTTGTGAAGTCTAATCATTTATTCATTGGTCATATGCTAAAATTATATTTAAGTAAGGAACATTTAATTACAATAACATTTAAAGCTCATCTTTATGTAAAACCTATATTTTTTTTACAAAGTCTGTTGAGACCATTACCACAATTTATGCACAAATTATCCCATAATGATACAATTTCCTTTTTTTGTATGTTCCCAATAATAGAATTTGTTTAAACTTTCTAAGCACATAGTTTAACATATATAAAAACAAAATGTGCAATAAAAATGTGAGGTCCCCATGCTTGTTTAGAATTTTATTTTTTGAAACCCTACCCCTATGCTAAAAGGCCAAGTTTTGTATGAAATTATATAAAAATGGTATATTTCCTTTTTTGTTATGTTCCTAATAACAGAATTTGTTCAAACATCCTAGGCAGTTATTTGAACATATATTTAGACAATATCTGCAACTAAAATTCTAGATCACCATGCATATTGAGATTTAATTTTTGGAACCCTACCATTATGCTTAAATATTTTTAATTTGTTGGAATTTTTACAAAATGCTATATTGTTCCTATTTTATGTATCTAATAATAGGCATTTATTTAAATAAAGACAATGTAAAAAAATATATATTAAATAAAAAAATAAAAATAAAAAAAATAAAAAAATAAAATTCTAAAAAAAAAAATACAAAAAAAAATACAACTAGACATCAAAAGCAACATTCCTGTAAGTTTTTAGGGAAATCCATCCAATAGTTTTAGAAGAGAAGTCGCCCAAAAATGCTGCGCATGGAAAACTACAAAAGATGCCTTTAAAAATAATGTTCACAAAACCCCTACGTAGACTGCCATTAAAATGTTGTCAACAGTTCGGCTCTTCTACTATTACGACGTTACTGCGCCCTTCCTGATTCATCGATTGCTCAAGGACAACACATTGTAAAACGTGTCAACAGTCAGGCATTTCTACGTATTTTAGCGTAACATTATCAGCGAAACAGCCTAAAAAACTAATTAAACACACTAGAAATGCGAACGACATTGGTTAAGGTCGCGTTGTCTCTTACATTTAGGCAATTTGAACTCGCTTTAACAAACACAAGCCGATATTTTAGATATTAGGTACAGACCATTTTTATTTCTGTGTGTGTGTGGTGGGGGGAGGGGGGTGGGGGGGGGGGGGGGGGGGGGGGGCAGGGGCCTGGGATTTTCCTGAAAAAATAATCTGTCCCTCAAATTGTTGGAAAAAAGTAAAGTCTTCTCTCACATTCTTCATGTTCTTGGAAAAAAAAATCTGGCTGTGAGTCCAATTAGAGGAAAAAATAATCTGGCTTCCTCTTCAGTCTAGATGAAGAACACAAAGAACCATGGCTAGATGAATCTTCAGCTGTGAACTCACGAGTAAACTTCAAATCATCTTCAGAAAGTTGTGCAAACTGTGCCAGCCATTTTAGCAAATGTTCACTGATTTTCATTTACGTATGTATACATACACTGTTCAGCATAGGACATCCCAATACATAATTACAACTTGCTTTGACTTCACAATCATAAGACAGTAATTATACTGCGGCGACATTACGAAAAAGACTATCACTCAGTGACTCACTCCATGGATAGTACAAAAATGGGAAAATAACAGCCTATGCACATTTAACATGTGGTATATTATTAATAAATATGGTATTAGTGGTCATGGTAGTAATGCATGGGGTATTCAGTGGTCATGGTAATAATGAATGGGGTATTCCGTGGTTTTGGTAGTTTTGGTAGTAATAAATGTGGTATTTAGTCTTAGTAGTCATGGTAGTACTAAATGTGATATACAGTGGTAATGGTAGTAATACTTGCAATACACAGTGGTCATGGTAGTAGAAACTGAGGTAAAAGGTAGTCATGATAATTATACATGTGATGTACTTTAGACATGTTAGTGGTATGCAGTGGTCATGGAATATCCTGGTACTTGTGCGATGATCTTTGTGAATATCATCAACAAGTAAGTTGACTTAAGAAGCAGCTTCAGCAACATGCAATGCCAGGTTATAGACAAAGCTATGCGATATATGCCAGTGTTAATAAGAATGGTATGGAACATGGTAGTCATTGCCCAGTACAAGACAATACCCTACACCAAAAAACAAAACATCAAATCAATTAATAATTTATGAGGGGCATTCAATATATTCTGTCACTAATGCGCTTCCGTAGAAACCGCCTTACATTACCGCACTGAAAACTCGTGCATGTGAAGGCGATTTCACTAACTACGTACATGCAAAATAGCGGTTTAATCCGATAACAATTGACGGAGATATCCATTGTTGAATTATGCGCACTCACGTATATCGGCTATATTTCAATGCTAATATGAAAAGTGAAGAAAAAATTGAAATTAGGGCTAACATTAAAGCCAGGGTTGCTTTAAAAGTACCTGCAAAAGATATTTATGCTTAACTGTGCCGTGTACATGGCAGTTCTGCCGTGACATTGAGAACGGGTTTCGTTGGGCTTAGCCATTTAAAGGGGGTAAACTTAGCATTAAAGACCGTAACCGTCTTACCAGGCCTGTTGTTGCAACAACAAAGGAGAACATTGATGCTGTGAAGGCCATGGTAGACCGAGATGGGCGGTATACAGTTTCTAAGATAGCTAATAGTCTTGGCATCTCAGAAGGCACAACTCATCACATTTTGACCAACTGTTTGAAATCAAAGAAGCTTTGTGCTAGATGGGTCCCTCATTTGATGTCAACTGAACTAATTAAAGAATGCTTAAAATGTGCTAAAAATCTTCTTGATGTTCCTTTATTTTGTTTTATCTTGCGTTATGGTTTTAGTGATATTAATTATGCATATTCTTATCAGTGTGTTATGTGTGTATGTTTGTTTGCTTATTTTGACGTTTTAAAAATGTACAAATTCCTGTGCAAATAGCTATTTCATGCATTATCAAATTACATAGAGACCCACTTATCACTTGACCGTAAAGGAAATGTGTATTACGAAATTTCGTTTACGCATATTGTATTCATAGTAATACATACCAATAGTGCATTATTTAACATTAAGTAAGCTCTTTTCATATAAAACTTGAGATATTTTGTCAATATGGATGCAGTATAGTCCATACTTACATGCAAGATGGTAACGAGTTATCTCCCCTGTTTTCTATGGTATGGACCAGCGTGTAGCTACTACATCACCCCTGTTTGACATTTTATATGGACACTGAACTTACAAGAACGAGCCCAGTATAGGTGGCTTTGAAGTAGAATACCACTTAAGCCGATGCTAGGGGGCGTGAGAGGTGTTGCTTATTTCATTACTTCTCATGAACAGACTCAATAAAAACGAAACTGCTGCTTTATTCTCTTAATTGTGTTTGTTGATCACCAAGGATCACCTTTATCAGTATTTATTAACATTCACACTAGCGTTCGTTTAGTGCAGTGTGGCGGCTGTAAAGAGTCTCCCCGTGCTACGAATTAGTAGTGTTATTTTTACTGGTCCTTTGGGACCAACGAGCCCAATATAGGTGGCTTTGAAGTAGAATACCGCATAAGCCGGTGCTAGGGGCGTGAGAGGTGTTGTTTCTTTCATTACTTCTCATGAACAGACTGAATACAACCGAGTATGCTGCTTTATTCTCTTAATTGCGTTTGTTGATCACCAAGGATCACCTTTATCAGTATTTATTACAAATAAAATAACATTAGTCCTTTAGAATCTTAGGTGAATTAACTGCGTTTCTGTACTTCATAGGCCGGACTGTATCAACAAAGTTTTGTAGTTAGTGTAATATAGATACAGTTTAATAAAACAATGCTGTTTAAAATCAAAGTACTGAGTACTGAATGGCGAAAACATTAGTAAGCAAATGATTTTGAGCTGTTCCTTTAGTTAAGATTAAAGATTGTATGATTGTTTATGATTGTTATTGACGACGTGATTCGTGTTATATGTTATAGATCGCGTTAGTAAATGTGGGTCTGCCCTTAGCGGCACATAGACTGCTACACAGTCTATTTCTTACTGAGCAAGTCTTGATCATCTGCGACGCTTGTTTCAACTACAAAGATTTCAATCGTCGCAAAAATCTAGACAAATCGTCCTACTGAGATACTGCGTTCAGTAAAATAGGTATGGTCTGGAAAAATATGGAACATCCGCGTGATGCGCTAAAACGATGTATCCTGTCTATGAGCAACACCGTTTTCGCCAAAAAAGCAAAAAAACTTTAATCGGTCATATATCATGTATATCACGTTAGCAGTAAATAATCAAGCTTTCTACACTGCATGAAATAAGGCATTTAATCACAACTTCAATATCAATGAAACTACACTTAAATTCCTAGTATAATAAGGTATCAGCAAGTTTAATACCACTTTAAATTTCAGATTTAATTCATTTTTAAATGGCATTTAATTTTTCACGAAATACTTAAATTTTGTTTTAGTTTAAGTTTAATTTAAACTTCACTTTTACATGAAATTTAATGAAATTTTGTTGAGGTTAAATGTAAGGGAAAACCGGAGCCCGCTTAAATTTACTTAAACTCCACTTTTAGATGAAATTTAATGGAATTTTATTGCGGATAAAGGTGGTGTAGGAAACACTGGTGTTTGCTTAAATTTCACTTTAACTCCACTTTGGCATGAAATTTAATGACATTTTATTGCATATAAATGTAGTGTAGGAAACACTGGTGTCTGTTTAAATTTCACTTAAACTTCACTCTTACATGAAATTTAATAAAATGTTGTTGAGGTTAAATGTGATATAGGACAGACTAGTGTCCGCTTAAATTTCACTTAAACTCCACTTTTATATGAAATTTAATAACATTTTATTGAGGTTAAATGTGATATAGGACAGACTGGTGTCCGCTTAAATTTCACTTAAACTCCACTTTTAAATGAAATTTAATGACATTTTATTGCGGTTAAATGTGATGTAGGAAACACCGTTCTCCGCTAACATTTTACTTAAACTCCACTTTTACATGAAATTTAATGAAATTTTATTCCATATAAATGTAGTGTAGGAAACACTGATGTCTGCTTAAATTTCACTTAAACTCCACTCTTACATGCAATTTATTAAAATTTTGTTAAGGTTAAATGTGATATAGGAAAGACTGGCGTCCGCTTAAATTTCACTTATAGTGGGGCAGATTGGTGATATATATTGGTAAAATTGTGCATTTTGTGATAAAAGCACCAAACTTGACACAAAGCTAGACAATACTCTGCTTAACATTTCTGGCTATGGACCCACGTCAGATTTTGAAAAATGGCCGCCATTTTCAAAATGGCCGCCAAATATTCCATAAAGAATTAATGAAGCCCATAATTAATTGATTTCATCAAAACTTGTTATTGTAAATACACTAAATTCAGAACATTGATAGACAATAAAATATGCCATATAATTTGGGTCATTTTTTTCTTCAAAATGGCCGCCATTTTCAAAATGGCCGCCAAAACCCGCTTTTTTTAAAATTTTATATTTTTATAGAGCAATCAAAACGTTGATGTGTTTTACAAAGGGTGTTGTCTTAATATATTTATGTGTAAGTCTATACTTCAATAAATAGTTGTTAGATACACCCCTATACTTCAGGGGTTAGGGGTTTTACACATGTAAACATACTATGCAACTTTGAGACTAGTTTTGTCTCAGTTGTCTTTAGCCTTAAGCATTTCTGAAGTGTGTTTAAGTTTCAGTCTCATCTCTATTAGCGGCTTTTAGTATATAATAACTCGTAAGTATACATCCAGTGACTTGGTAAAACACTATTAATGGTATACGCAACAATCTTGAATCATTTATCAAGCATCCAAATTGATTAATCCAATATCAGGTTAACTTTAAAACTTCTTGCATATACTTAAATACAATGCAGAATTTTTAATTGTTTGTGGTTATTGTATAACAAGTTTTAATATTGTATTGGTGCAATATATTCCCCAATGAGTAATATGTAAAACTAATTTGCTTTGAACTATTTATATAATTATAAAAACTGATTTTAAAACATGCATATAAAGTAACAAAACTAATGGGACGCCGCAGGTTATAAAAAAAATCAAGCTTGCCGAGTCTTCTAAACTCTTGGAGAAAACATATCGGAAAGGATGCTTGAACAATATTTTTCATCTCCAATTTATCGGAATTAAGATTTAATTACGACCTTAAATTACATTTGTTGATTTAAACAATATTAACAAGTCACTATCAGAAAACAAAATCAAAAAGAAGTTTGTTATATACACAAATTCAAATGTAATAAGTGGTCATATCATTTGAACATTTTCAAAATGACAGCTAACATAAATGTAATCTTATCTTACTATCTATGATCTGAATGGTATGAATTTTCTTAATCACAGTCACAGTACCCAACATCCCATTTTTAAAAGACTGTAAACATAATTTCTGCTTTAACACTTCGTTTTAAATTGCAACACACTTGTCTCTTTGACATCTACATTTAATAAATCCCTTGCAAACGCTGATGCCTGTGGTAGTGTTATCGAGAATGGCTTCAACATACCCTCTTCCAACCGCAGTCACCGGATGTAGGCATTTCAAAGGTGGACCTAAAGGCCATGTCTCCAACAATGTCCAATTACAACCTGTAAACAACTCGGCAGGTGTCCTTGAAAAGAGCTACATCAATTGGTGACAATGACTTGTTGTATCTTGGAACCATTGTATGTCAACCATTCTTTGCGACATCAACAGCACTTCCTCTTGTCGAACATGCACTTCCTGTTGTCATACATTTTTCAACAAGAACAAATTTTGGAATTGGAAAGCTTGTTCAACCTCAACATAGTATTGCCAGATTCTCCATGCACAGGTTTTACCTTTTTCAGCAAATGAAGATATTTCATTGCATCTAGTAAGTGTGAAAAGCAACTATTCGTCTTATTTTATATGAACTAATGAATGGGCAATACAGTGTGCAACGAATCACCTAAAGTGATTCCTAGCTCCTAAAACTAACACATAGCTCATCTAACTGTATTTACATTACCACTGCTATAACAAGTAATACAACGTCTGTGTCTACTGTATATAGCATAAGTTTAATGAAGTATTGTTTGCCACCTGCCACATGCATCACACGCATTGTATCGTATCATCTTAGTGAAATGATCGAGATCAGTCCTAGATTCTCGTTGTCTGATACAAGGCACATCTTCATCTCTGTTTTAATGAACGTGTTTTTAGTTTCTCTTTTAGCCGCAACCGATTGCTATGCCAGTTAGCCAGAGCTCTGATTTTGTTTTGCATGATAGCCGTCACATACTAAACATTCTGCAAGTGACATTCAAAAATGTGTAAAGGATCTTGTTGATCATACTTACTAATGTTTTCCAAGCATTAAAATGCATTTTAAGGCAGCTCGAATAGTCCGATTAAAATCCAAAAAAGTTTTCCAAAGTGAGACACCCTAATCTGCCGTTAATCGGAACCTAATATGATACATATATATATGCGAGAAAAGAAAGCAAGTTATAGCATCTGTTGTAGGTGACCACTGAGGAAAGAAAACATGTTCTGGTTTATCTGTTTTAAGAGAGACTTGGTTATGTCATCTATAAGCTCTGTTACAAATGTGTCATGCTTTGCATTACATAATTTACCTATTTGTTGCAACTTCTGTCACACGAGAGTCGTCTATGTAACGTAAGTCAAGTACCAGTAAAACCTCAATATTGTCCTTAAATATATTTTCTAATTCCTCTACTGTGTCACTCAAACTGTCTTACGAATATCTTTAACTTGTTCATGATGGAAAAGATCAGAGTATTTTCATAGGCAGCACCTGATGAATTATTGCGATAACTGAAATTAACAGATAACTCTAACCATACCTGGTTCAGAGATCATCCAGTGGGGAAGGTGCGATGTGTAAACAGCACCTACTGCACCTGCATCTTCTTTCACAATCTTGTATTTCTGCTTGTGAGCTAGTTTATTGGGTATTGATGAGACAACACTAATGAAGTTTATCTCACACACAGAGATGACTAATTTTAAGATTTAAAGTGTAACTGAACAGTACTGCAATTGCGAACTTTTGGTTTCTCTTTATGATCGTCATGTGCAATATGCAATGGTTTAAGGCGTAAGCCCGGTTTACCATAAGTATGGTAATCACATAATGAATATGCAATGTCATAATTGCCTCATGGGCACTGGTCCATCTATAGTCTTCAAACAAGTCTCAGATTGTTTTAAGTACCTCCATTTTAAATACGAAGGTTTCAACGCAAAATGCCATTATGATCTTCACATTGGGTTTCAGGCCAATTTCATTTCTGCTCGGCAACTATATAGTTTTGACGCAGTTAATCCGTTAGAATAAGATGTCTTCACGTTTAGGTTTTGTTTATGTTTTGTCTTGTAAATAAGGTTTACCAAGTCAATGTATTTTAGGGTTTTATAAATATATTTATAATGAAGTTTCTGATAAGAAAATTAGTTCAGTACCCTTCAGAAATTCCAAAGGCTGGAGAAAACCTAGAGTCAACCGGAAGTGAAATGTGATTTAAACTTGTAAATCCCTCAACACAATAACCATAGGGTGCTTCTAAATAACTCTTTATTACAATATTAACAAACAAATAATATGCCAAGACAACTAAGTGTACAAATTCAACATATTAATTACTTTCTTACAAACAACTATTAAGCGAATTAGAAATTTTACTATTTTCAACACATTTTGGCGGCCATTTTGAAAACGGTAGCCATTTTGAACTTAAAATATACCCAGATTGTATTGCATGACCCTTTGTCTATTATTTTGCGGAATTTGTTACGATTGCCATAATATATGTTGTTAAAACCTGATACATATAGGATCAACTGATTATTTATTACATATTTGGCGGCCATTTTGAAAATAGCGGCCATTTTGAAAAATCTGGCGTGGGTCCATAGCCATTTTTTTTCAGTATGGTATTGTCTAGCTATGTGCAAAGTTTGGTGCTTTTATCAAACAATGCACATTTTTTTCACCAATCTGCCCCACTATTCAACTAAACTTTTACATGACATTTAATGAAAATTTAATGGGGATGAATGTGATGTAGGAACCACTTGTATAGGCTTAAATTTCACTTAAACTCCAAGTATGTAAGACATTTAATGGAATTTTGGTTGAGGAGAAATGCGGTGTAGGAAACCCTGAACTGTGCCTATATTTCACAAACTCCAATTTTATATTAAATTTATATATATATAATACAGTTGCTCAGGTCACGCACAAAGTCAGATTCATCTAAGCATAGACCCTACACTGTTTTATTTTCAATCTTCAGTTATACACTTATATAATACTGTACATATTCATGTGTGTTCCATTTAAATCATGTATAACACGATATATAGATATTAAACAATGTAGTAGATTCCAAGGGCAATATTTTTTTGGTTTATTCCGTAGCGCACAAACAACTTGCTCAGTCAGACAGTGTTTGTGTGCTGAACCCATGAAACGTGTATGAACACTATTTTATATAAGACTGAGACAAGATGTTTATGTCATTAGCTTCAAATAGCCCATGGATGTACCACCTACTGTGTTCATAACTGCCTCTCTTAGAGTCTTAGCGAAGGTGTGAGCATTTCTTTCACAGATATGCCGCAACACCATATTGCTTATTAGTCAAAGCACTCTTCAACAAAGGCAGCAATTAGTAATTAATAAACGATGTAAAACAGCCTGCATATGTAGCGGCAAATTATACTTTTTCTCTGTTATTCCTATACTTATTAAACCATATTTCTTATTTCATACGTTTTAATCATATGTTAGTGAAGACTTTGACTCTTTGATCTGCAATCTTAGTTATAACTAACTGTATGTGCAAATTATTTTCATATTATTCTATGAATTAGCAATACTATGCTAAGTAGGATATACAATTGGATAATGGAAAACAATAGTCAATATAGGTGTATACGTTAGTAATTAGTAATGATGTAAATAATAATTTCGAAAAATAATAAGCAACATTGAAATTTCATGACCTTAGTAATGCTAGTAAAGTATATATACTTTAATCACAAATAATGTATTGTGTTAAGCATTTACAGTTCATACTTTACAATATGCTACATTATGTGTATGTCCGAAACAACTGATGCCATTATATTCCCTTTTCAAGTTCTAGAGTATGTCTGTAATCACTAGTCATTACATTTAGTTGCGTGATCTGAATAATTTAATGGATGTGTTGTCCTAGACGTTCATTTATTTATTAATTTATACTAGAAGTAATGTAACTCTTCGTCACGAGAAATATGTTTGCTTTAGTTTTCAACTAATTTGCATATCTTTATATTCACTGTCAATACCTCTATATGACTACGCATATGCAGGAGTCAACATAAGATTAGAAATACGTACAAGGTTATTGACTTTTTTGCACATTATTTCATCTAAGTTATATCACCTACCAATTGAAACATGACGACATACCGGATACGATCCTTACCCTAATGTTGGCATTTAGTAATGACAATCTGTAAATAATTTCTCTGTTTGTTTGAATGATGTTTAATGTCACAGCATATTTTAGGCCATATATGATGTTTGATTTGTGTGTGGTAGAGGCAGACCATCCAATTTGTCCTGGGTAAAACCAGTATGGTAGACTCCCGCCATTCTTAAGAATCGACACTTTCTAACTGTACAAGTCGAGCTTCCAGTTAATAATATTCATGATACTATACATGATGTATAATGTAGACAATAATGACAATACTATCACATAGCTTGGCGTAAGAACGGGGGAGATGGGTGTGGGACAGACCCCATTGATATGAAAGAGGATGGAGGGTTCCAGATTATGGAGTGTGTATCCCTCACACCACCACTACCAATGTCAAAGAGTATGTCATTGTTCACTAACAGACAAAATATACGTCTCCATCCCCCATATCCCTCCCCACATAAATATGACAGGTGGTGGAGGGTTCAAGGTACAGAGTGTGTATGACCCCCTCAAGTATTTATGTATTGTCAGTTAAAATGTGTGAAAAACGGTAACAAATCGAAGAACATTGATTCAAATATATGGCTTCTTTCGAGAATACAAGAATCTTAATCTTACTCTTGTAACACTGTGACCTCTGAGGACACAGCACGAAGGGAGTTAACCCGACCTCAGGGTCACCATTTGAACAAACTTGAAAGACGATCATCAGATACATGCTAAGTATTAGCACTATATAGTTTGTGTTTTCATAGTAGAATTTTTTAAACCGCCAACGGGCACAAAAACAAGCAAACACACACAATAACACATTATATTTCACCTCATTTGCATATTCCACTCTTTGTTTAATTAGACGTCATCCGGTCCATAAAGTTGCATATTGACCGACGTCCAGGTCCGATAGCTATATTAACGGAAGTGTGAAAAACAACGTCAAAATAAACCGTAAAACGTATTGATTTAATTTGTTGGTCAGATTCGGTATAATATAACAAATAATGTATGGTGCTTCGGTCCATATGAAGTTTATGGACTGGGCAGTCCATAAACTTGCATATGGACCGAAGCACCATACATTATCTGTTAAATAATGACTCACAGCCCGACCTCCTCCAGGAAAGCAAATATTAAGGAAGGCAGGCAGTCAATGGTAGCTCAATAGCTCATATTTGAACGCTGCTTAATATAAAAATGCCCCTTTTTTGTGCCTCATAATTATTATACCTACCAAAGACGATAAATAAGTAAAAAGACTTTCAATATTATATTGTTACGGTTTTTGTATTTGTTTTATATTTACCTTTCGAAGCTTTGTTACGAAACACACAAACATAGTATTACGATTAATAATAGTTTTATATTAACAATTGGGGTACCCTTTAAGGGCCTCATTTCAGCACGAGGCATTGGTCCCCTGGCGTGTCTCCTGTTTTTTATTTAAATGTAATACCTTAAGGATCAAACATGCAAAGTTTCAAGCTTTCTTACAGAAGTCCACAATTATTTTTTATACATACCACTCTATTAAGTATCATTATATGTGCGATGTGATTTGTCATTACATTTAATTTGAATTTATAAATATCATTAAATAGTAAGTTTGATATCTTATAGGAATTCTTTTTGTAAATGAAATATCATTACATTTAATTGCAATTAAATTCTACCAAAATCAATATGAAATACCACCGCTAGATTTAAGCTATCATTAAATGTGCATAATAATGTATCGTTACCTTTAATTGCCATTAAATGTACTTAAATTCCAAATACAAGTTGCAAACTTTTATTCTACCTTTAAGTGTAATTAAATTCCAATTAAATCCCACACAAGGAATTTAATGACATTTCAGCAAATTTCAGTTTTGATTAAATCCCTTATTTCATGCAGTGCTATGCTTTTATTGACCAGGCAGCGTTGGTTAATACCTACTTAACGGTATTATAGCTGTACACTGACCAAAATTCCTAATTACTCAGTTTAAATATAGTTTAGAATATGTGCGTGGTAAGTATGTTGTTTTGACCATTTTTTTGTTTAAATTGTTGCATCTTTAGCCAGACAGAGACCCAGACAGGCCAGCCAGACAGCCATACAGCCATACAGCCAGACAGCCAGACAGACAGACAGACAGACAGACAGGCCAGACAGACAGACAGACATACATACAGAGTCCAGACAGGCCAGACAGAGTGCCAGACAGAGAGCCAGACAGGCTAGACAGAAACCCAGACAGGCCAGGCAGAGAGCCAGACAGAGACACAGACAGGCCAGACAGAGAGCCAGAAAGCCAGACAGCCAGACAGACAGGCAGACAGACAGACAGACAGACAGACAGACAGACAGACAGACAGACAGACAGAGACGAGACAGGCCAGACAGAGGGCCAGACAGAGAGCCTGACATGTTAGACAGAGAGGCAGACATACAGGCAGACAGACAAACAGACACACAGACAGACACCAGACAGGCCAGACAGAGACCAAACAGAGAGCCAGACAGGTTAGACAGAGACCCAGACAGGCCCGGCAGAGAGCCAGACAGAGACACAGACAGGCCAGGCAGAGAGCCAGAAAGTCAGACAGGCAGACAGCCAGACAGACAGACAGACAGATAGACAGACAAAGACAAGACAGGCCAGACAGAGACCAAACAGAGAGCCAGACAGGTTAGACAGATACCCAGACAGGCCCGGCAGAGAGCCAGACAGAGACACAGACATGCCAGGCAGAGAGCCAGAAAGTCAGACAGGCAGACAGAGAGACAGACAGACAGACAGAGAAGAGACAGGCCAGACAGAGGGCCAGACAGAGAGCCAGACAGGCTAGACAGAGAGTCAGACAGAGACTCAGACAGGCCAGGCAGAGAGCCAGACAGCCAGATCAGGCCAGACAGCCAGCCAGACAGACAGACAGACAGAGAGACAGACAGACAGACAGACAGAGACCAGACAGGCCAGAGAGAGGGACAGACAGAGACCCAGACAGGCCAGGCAGAGAGCCAGACAGCCAGACAGACAGACAGGCCAGACAGACAGCCAGACAGACAGACAGACAGACAGACAGACAGAGAGATGGACAGACAGACAGACAGACAGACAGACAGACAGACAGACAGGCTAGACAGATTGGCGGACATAGACCCAGACAGTCCAGACAGAGGGCCAGGCAGAGAGCCAGCCAGCCAGCCAGCCAGCCAGCCAGACAGACAGACAGACAGACAGATAGATAGATAGACAGAGGAGACCAGACAGGCTAGGCAGAGAGCCAGACAGCCCGACAAAGAGCCAGTCAGACAGACAGACAGACAGACAGACATACAGACAGACAGGCCAGACAGACAGAGAGACATACATATAGACAGACAGACAGACAGACAGAGACCAGACAGGCCATACAGAGGGCCAGACAGAGAGCCAGATAGGCTATACAGAGAGGCAAACAGTGACCCAGACAGGCCAGGCAGAGACCCAGACAGAGAACCAGAGAGGCCAGCCAGATGGCCAGACAGCCAGACAGACAGACAGGCAGACAGACAGACAGACAGACAGTCAAAGATCAGACAGTCCAGACAGTGGGCAAAACAGGCTAGCAAGAGAGGCAGACAGAGACCAAGACAGGCCAGACAGAGACCCAGACAGAGACCCAGACAAAGACCCAGACAAGCCAGGTAGAAAGCCAGACAGCCAGACAGCCAGACAGACAGACAGATAGACAGGCCAGACAGACAGACAGACAGATAGAGAGCAGACAGTGCAGACAGAGGTCCAGACAGCGGGCCAGACAGGCTAGACAGAGAGACAGACGGAGACCCAGACAGGCCAGGCAGAGAGCCAGACAGAGACCTAGACAGGCCAGACAGAGAGCCAGACAGCCCGTCAGAGAGCCAAACAGACAGACAGACAGACAGGCAGAGAGACAGACAGAGACACAGACAGGCCAGACAGAGGGCCAGACAGCCAGACATAGAGGCAGACACACAGACACACAGACAGAGACCAGACAGGCTAGACAGAGAGGCAGACAGAGACCCAAATATACCAGGCAGAGAGCCAGACAGAGACCAAGACAGGTCAGGCAGGGAGCCAGGCAGAAAGCCAGACAGCCAGACAGTCAGCCAGAGACCAGACAGGCCAGACAGAGCGCCAGACAGAGAGTAAGACAGGCTAGACAGAGAGGCAGAAAGAGACCCAAACATGCCAGGCAGAGAGCTAGACAGAGACCCAGACAGGCCAGGCAGAGAGCCAGACAGCCAGACAGACAGCCGGACAGAGGGCCAGACAGGCCAGCCAGCCAGCCAGGCAGCCACACAGACAGACATATACCAGACAGGCCAGACAGAGGGCCAGACAGAGAGCCAGACAGAGAGGCAGACAGGCTAGACAGAGAGGCAGACAGAGACCCAGACACGCCAGGCAGAGAGCCTGACCGACACCCAGACAATCCAGGCAGAGAGCCAGACAGACAGAGAGACAGGCCAGACAGACAGACAGACCATCAGGCAGACAGACAGACAGACAGACAGGGACCAGACAGAGGGCAAGAGAGAGAGCCAGACAGGCTAGACAGAGACCAGCCAAAGACCAGACAGGCCAGGCAGAGGGCCATACAGGGAGCCAGTCAGTCTAGACTTAGAGGCAAACAGAGACCCAGACAGGTCAAGCAGAGAGCCAGACAGAGACCCAGACAAGCCAGGCAGAGAGCCAGACAGCAAGACAGACAGAAAGAGAGAAAGACAGACAGACAGACTGGCCAGACAGACAGACAGACAGACAGAGACCACACAGGCCAGACAGAGAGCCAGACAGGCTAGACAGAGAGGCAGACAGAGACCCAGACATGCCAGACAGAGACCCAGACAGAGACCCAGACAGGCCAGGCAGAGAGCCAGACAGCCAGACAGCCAAACAGACAGACAGACAGACAGCCAGACAGGCAGCCAGACAGGCCAGATAGGCCAGACAGATGACCAGACAGAGAGCCAGAAAGGCTAGACAGAGACCCAGACATACAGGCAGACAGACAAACAGACACACAGACAGACACCAGACAGGCCAGACAGATGATCAGACAGAGCGTCATACAGGCTAGACAGAGAGGCAGACAAAGACCAAGACAGGCCAGGCAAATAGGCAAACAGAGACCCAGACAGGCCAGGCAGATAGCCACCCAGCCAGACAGACAGACAGACAGACCTACAGACAGACCAGATAGACAGACATACATATATACAGACAGACAGACAGACAGACAGACAGAGACTAGACAGTGGGCCAAGCAGAGAGCCGGACAGAGACCCAGACAGGCTAGACAGAGAGCCAGACAGCCAGACAGACAGAAAGAAAGACAGACAGACAGACAGGCCAGACAGGCCAGACAGACAGACAGAGACCAGACAGGCAAGACAGAGGGCCAGACAGAGAGCCAGACAGGCTTGACAGAGAGGCAGACAGAGACCCAGACAGGCCTGACAGAGACACAGACAGAGACACAGACAGGCCAGACAGAGAGTCAGACAGCCAGAAAGACGGAAAGGCAGACAGACATACAGACAGACATATAGACAGACATTCAGACAGTGACCAAAAAGGCCAGACAGAGGGCCAGACAAAGAGCCGGAAAGACTAGACAGAGAGGCAGACAGAGACCCAGACATGCCATGCAGAGAGCCAGACAGAGACCCAGACAGGCCATGCAAAGAGCCAGACAGACAGACAGACAGACAGACAGGCAGCCATACAGACAGCCAGACAAGCCAGACAACCAACCAGACAGACAGACAGACAGACAGAGAACAGACAGTCCAGACAGAAGGCCAGACAGAGAGCCAGACAGGCTTGTCAGAGAGCCAGACAGAGACATAGACAGGCCAGGCAGAGGGCCAGACAGCCAGACAGCCAGACACACAGGCAGAGACCAGACAGGCCAGACAGAGGGCCAGAAAGAGCGCCAGACTTGCTAGACAGAAACCTGACCCTGTATATTGTCCCTTAATACAAGCCCGTATATACGATTTATGTACAAACCTGAACCTGAATAGTGTCTCTTAATTAAAGTCCATACGTAATATGTGCAAACCTGACCCTGACTATTATTCCATAATACAAGCCCATTCATACACATTATGTACAAACCTGACCCCGGATATTGTCCCGTAATACAATCCCAAACATAAATCTAATGTAGAACCATGACTATGTTCCCTTAATACACGCAGACAGAGACCCAAACAGGCCAGGCAGAGAGCCAGACAGCGACCCAGACAGGCCAGACAGGCCAGACAGAGAGCCAGACAGCCAGCCAGATATGCCAGACAGAGTGCCAGTGAGCCAGCAAGCCAGCTAGAAGGACAGACAGACAGACAGACATACAGACTTACAGACAGACAGACAGACAGACAGACAGACAGACAGACAGACAGACAGACAGACAGACAGACAGACAGACAGACAGACAGACAGACAGACAGACAGACAGACAGACAGACAGACAGACAGACAGACAGACAGACAGACAGACAGACAGACAGACAGACAGACAGACAGACATACAGACAGACATACAGACAGACAGACAGACAGACAGACAGACAGACAGACAGACAGACAGACAGACAGATATACATATAGACAGACAGGCAGACAGAGACCAGACAGGCCAGACCGATGGTCAGACAGAGAGCCAAACAGGCTAGATAGAGAGGCAGACTGAGACCCAGACAAGCCAGGCAGATAGCCAGACAGAGACCTAGAGAGGCCAGGCAGAGAGCCAGACAGCCAGACAGAGGGCCAGACAGAGAGCCAGGCAGGCTAGACAGAGAGGCAGAAAGACAGACATACAGACAGACACACATACAGATAAACCTGACCCTGACTATTATTCCATAATACAAGCCCATACATACACATAATGTACAAACCTGGCCCCGACTATTTCCCTTAATACAACCCTTTACATGAATCTAATGTACAAACCTGATCTGGATTTAAGCCCAAACGTATTACTTATGTACACAGCTGGCCCTGACTATTGTCCCGTAGTACAAGCCCATGCATATACATAATGTACAAACCTGAACCTATATATTGTCCTTTAATTCACGCCCATATATATACCTTATGTACAAACCTGACTCTAACTATTGTCACATAATACAAGCCCATACATATACATAATGTAAACACCTGACCCTAGATATTCTCCTTTAATACAGGCCCATGTATATATACTTTATGTAGAAACCTGACCCTGGATAGTGTTTCTTATTAAAGACCATACATATTAGGTATGTACAAACCTGACCCCGGCTATTGTCCCGTAATACAATCCCAAACATATATATAATGTAGAACCATGACTATGTTCCCTTAATACACGCAGACAGAGACCCAAACAGGCCAGGCAGAGAGCCAGACAGCGACCCAGACAGGCCAGACAGAGTGCCAGACAGCCAGCCAGACAGGCCAGACAGAGAGCCAGTGAGCCAGCCAGCCAGCTAGAAGGACAGACAGACAGACAGACAGACATACAGACATACAGACATACAGACATACAGACAGACAGACAGACAGACAGACAGACAGACAGACAGACAGACAGACAGACAGACAGACAGACAGACAGACAGACAGACAGACAGACAGACTGACAGACAGACATACAGACAGACAGACAGACAGACAGACAGACATATAGACAGACAGGCAGACAGAGGCCAGACAGATGGCCAGACAGAGAGCCAAACAGGCTAGATAGAGAGGCAGACTGAGACCCAGACAAGCCAGGCAGATAGCCATACAGAGACCTATAGAGGCCAGGCAGAGAGCCAGACAGCCAGACAGAGGGCCAGACAGAGAGCCAGGCAGGCTAGACAGAGAGGCAGACAGACATACATACAGACAGACACACATACAGATAAACCTGACCCTGACTATTATTCCATAATACAAGCCCATACATACACATTATGTACACACCTGGCCCCGACTATTTCCCTTAATACAACCCTTTACATGAATCTAATGTACAAACCTGATCTGGATTTAAGCCCAAACGTATAACTTATGTACACAGCTGGCCCTGACTATTGTCCCGTAGTACAAGCCCATGCATATACATAATGTACAAACCTGAACCTATATATTGTCCTTTAATTCACGCCCATATATATACCTTATGTACAAACCTGACTCTAACTATTGTCACATAATACAAGCCCATACATATACATAATGTAAACACCTGACCCTAGATATTCTCCTTTAATACAGGCCCATGTATATATACTTTATGTACAAACCTGACCCTGGATAGTGTTTCTTAATTAAAGACCATACATATTAGGTATGTACAAACCTGACCCCGGATATTGTCCCGTAATACCATCCCAAACATATATCTAATGTAGAACCATGACTATGTTCCCTTAATACACGCAGACAGAGACCCAAACAGGCCAGGCAGAGAGCCAGACAGCGACCCAGACAGGCCAGACAGAGAGCCAGACAGCCAGCCAGACAGGCCAGACAGAGAGCCAGTGAGCCAGCCAGCCAGCTAGACAGACAGACAGACAGACAGACAGACAGACAGACAGACAGACAGACAGACAGACAGACAGACAGACAGACAGACAGACAGACAGACAGACAGACAGACAGACAGACAGACAGACAGACAGACAGACAGACAGACAGACAGACAGACAGACAGACAGACAGACAGACAGACAGACAGACAGACATACAGACAGACAGACAGACAGACAGACATATAAACAGACAGGCAGACAGAGACCAGACAGGCCAGACAGATGGCCAGACAGAGAGCCAAACAGGCTAGATAGAAAGGCATACTGAGACCCAGACAAGCCAGGCAGATAGCCAGACAGAGACCTAGAGAGGCCAGGCAGAGAGCCAGACAGCCAGACAGAGGGCCAGACAGAGAGCCAGGCAGGCTAGACAGAGATGCAGACAGACAGACATACAGACAGACACACATACAGATAGACAGACAGACAGACAGACAGACATAGACCAGACAGGCCAGACAGAGGGCCAGACAGAGAGAAAGACAGGCTAGAAAGAGAGGCAGACAGAGAGCCATACAAGCTAGACAGAGAGACAGACAGAGACTCAGATAGGCAAGGCAGGGAGCCAGACCGAGACCCAGACAAGCCAGGCAGAGAGCCAGACAACCAGACAGAGAGACAGACATACAGACAGGCAGACAGACAGACAGACAGACAGACAGACAGAAAGAGACTAAACATGCCAGACAGAGGGCCATACAGAGAGCCAGTGAGTCTATACAGAGAGGCAGACAGATACCCAGAAAGGCCAGGCAGAGAGCCAGACAGAAGCCCAGACAGGCCAGGCAGAGACACTGACAGATAGACAGACAGACAGACAGACAGACAGACAGACAGACAGACAGAGACCAGACAGGCCAGACATAGGGCCATACAGAGAGCCAGTGAGTCTAGACAGAGAGGCAGACAGAGACCCAGACAGGCCAGGCAGAGAGCCAGACAGCAAGAAAGAGAGCCAGACAGACAGACAGACAGACAGACAGACAGACAGACAGACGGACAGGCCAGACAGACAGACAGACAGACATACAGACAGACTGAGGCCAGACAGAGAGCCAAGCAGGCTAGACATAGACTCAGACAGGCCAGACAGAGAGCCAGACAGAGACACAGACAGGCCAGGCAGAGAGGCAGACAGAGACCCAGACAGGCCAGGCAGAAAGCCAGACAGCCAGACAGACAGAAAATCAGACAGATAGACAGACAGACAGACAGACCAGACAGACAGACAGACAGACAGACAGACAGACAGACAGACAGACACGCCAGACATACATACAGAAAGACAGGCAGACATAGACCCAGACATGCCAGGCAGAGAGACATACCAACACGCAGACAGGCCAGACAGAGAGCCAGACAGGCTAGACAGAGAGGCAGACAGAGACCAGACAGGCCAGACAGAGGGTCAGACAGAGAGCCAGACAGGCTATAAAGAGTCCCAGACAGGCCAGACAGAGAGCCAGACAGCCAGACAGACAGACAGGCCTGACAGATTGACAGACAGACAGAGAGACAGACAGAGACAATACAGGCCAGACAGAGGGCCAGACAGAGAGCCAGACAGTCTAGACAGAGAGGCAGACAGAGACCCAGACAGGCCAGGCAGAGAGCCAGACAGAGACCCAAACAGGCTAGACAGACAGACAGAGAGACAGACAGACGAGCAGACATACAGACAGACAGATATGCCAGACAGACAGACATACAGACAGACAGAGACCAGACAGGCCAGACAGAGGGCCAGACAGAAAGCCAGACAGGCTAGACAGAGAGGCAGACACACACAGACACAGACAGACAGACCGACAGATAGACAGACAGACAGAGAGAGACCAGACAGGCCAGTCAGAGGGCCAGACAGAGAGCCAGACATGCTAGACAGAGAGGCTGACAGAAAGACATACAAAAAGACATACATACAGACAGACAGGCCTGACAGACAGATATACAGACAAACAGACAGACACGCAGACAGACAGACACACTTACAGAGATCAGGCAGAGACCCAGACAGGCCAGGAAGAGAGCCAGACAGAGACCCAGACATGCCAGACAGACAGACAGACATACTGACAGACAGATATACATACAGACCAACAGACAGACAGACAGGCCAGACATACATACAGACAGACATACAGACAGACAGACAGACAGACAGACAGACAGACAGACAGACAGACAGACAGACAGACAGACAGACAGACAGACAGACAGACAGACAGACAGACAGACAGACAGACAGACAGACAGACAGACAGACAGACGGACGGACGGACAGACAGACAGGCCAGGCTGACAGACATAAAGACAGACAGAGGCCAGACAGAGAACCAGGCAGGCTAGACAGAGACCCAGACAGGCCAGGCAGAGAGCCAGACAGAGACGCAGACAGAGAGCCAGACAGGCTAGACAGAGAGGCAGACAGAGACCAGACAGAGGGCCAGACAGAGGGCCAGACAGAGAGCCAGAAAGGCTATCAAGAGACACTGACAGGCCAGTCAGAGAGCCATACAGCCAGACAGACAGACAGACCTGACAGATTGACAGATATACAGACATACAGAGACAAGACAGGCCAGACAGAGGGCCACACAGAGAGCCAGACAATCTAGACAGAGAGGCAGACAGAGACACAGACAGGCCAGGCAGAGAGCCAGACAGAGACCCATACAGGCTAGACAGACAGACAGAGAGACAGACAGACTGACGAGCAGACATACAGACAGACAGACATGCCAGACAGACAGACAGGCCAGACAGAGAACCGGACAGAACAGTGGGCAAGAGAGCCTGACTGGACAGACAGACAGACAGAGAGACAGACAGACTGACGAGCAGACATACAGACATACAGACATGCCAGACAGACAGACAGACAGACAGACAGAGACCAGTCATGCCAGACAGAGGGCCAGACAGAGAGCCAGACAGGCTAGACAGAGAGGCAGATAGACAGACACACACACAGACAGACACACAGACAGATAGACAGACAAACAGACGAACAGAGACCAGACAGGCCAGTCTGAGGGCCAGACAGAGAGCCAGACATGCTAGACAGAGAGGCAGACAGAAAGACATACAAAAAGACATACATACAGACAGACATGCCTGACTGACAGACATACATACAGACATACAGACAGACACACAGACAGACAGACACACATACAGAGATCAGACAGAGACCCAGACAGGCCAG
Source organism: Cyrtodaria siliqua (assembly GCA_037043455.1). Classification (NCBI taxonomy): domain Eukaryota; kingdom Metazoa; phylum Mollusca; class Bivalvia; order Adapedonta; family Hiatellidae; genus Cyrtodaria; species Cyrtodaria siliqua. The sequence continues at coordinate 357,185 of JAWPHD010001039.1, forward strand.
GCAGAGAGCCAGACAGAGACCCAGACAGGCCAGTTAGAGAGCCAGACAGCCAGACAGAAAGACAAATATACAGACAGACATACCGACAGGCCAGAAATACAGACATACAGACAGACAGAGACCAGACATGCCAGACAGAGGGCCAGACAGAGAGCCATACAGGCTAGGCAGAGAGACAGACAGAGACCAGACAAGCCAGAAGAAGAGCCAGACAGAGACCCAGACAGACAGACAGTCAGACAGACAGACAGACAGACAGACAGAGGCCAGACATGCCAGACAGAGGGCCAGACAGAGAGCCATACAGGCTAGGCAGAGAGACAGACAGAGACCAGACACGCCAGAAGAAGAGCCAGACAGAGACCCAGACAGACAGACAGACATACATACAGACAGACAGACATACAGACGGACGGACGGACAGACAGGCAGACAGACAGATAGACATACAGACAGAAAGACAGACAGATAGACAGACACGCCAGGCAGAGAGCCAGACAGAGACCCAGACAGGCCAGACTGAGAGTATCAGAGCCAGACAGACAGACAGACAGACAAACAGACAAACAGACAGACAGAGACCAGACTTGCCATACAGAGGGCCAAACAGAGAGCCAGTCAGTCAAGACAGACATACAGACATACAAACAGACAGACAGACAGACATACATAAAGACAGACATACAGACGGACGGACGGACGGACGGACAGACAGGCAGACAGACAGACAGACAGATGGACAGACAGACAGAAAGACAGACAGATAGACAGACACGCCAGGCAGAGAGCCAGACAGAGACCCAGACAGGCCAGACTGAGAGCCACAGAGCCAGACAGACAGACAGACAGACACGCCAGACAGACAGACAGACAGGCAAACAGACATACAGACAGACAGAGACCAGACAGGCTATACAGAGGGCCAGATATAGACCAAGACAGGCTTGACAGAGAGGCAGACAGAGAGCCAGACAGCCAGACAGAGAGACAAATATACAGACAGACATAACGACAGGGCAGACAGACAGACATACAGACAGACATAGACCAGACATGCCAGACAGAGGGCCAGACAGAGAGCCAGACAGGCTAGACATAGATACAGACAGAGACCCAGATAGGCCAGACAGAGAGCCAGACAGAGACCCAGACAGGCCAGGCAGAGAGCCAGACAGACAGATAGACATACAGACAGAGACTAGGCAGGCCAGTCAGAGAGCCATACAGACTAGACAGAGACGCAGACAGAAAGACATACAGACATACACACTTACAGTAACCAGACAGGCCAGACAGAGGGCCAGACAGGCTGGACAGACAGGTTAGACAGAGGGCCAGACAGAGACCAGGCAGAGAGCCAGACAGAGAGCTATACAGAGACCCAGACAGGCCAGGAAGACAGCCAGATGGACAGAAAGACAGACAGACAGGCAGACATGCCAGACAACCAGACAGACATACATACAGACAGATAGACAGGCAGACAGACAGAGACCAGACAGGCCTGACAGAGGGCCAGACAGAGAGCCAGACAGGCTAGACAGAGAGGCCGAGAGAAAGTTATACAGAAATATATACAGACAGACAGACAGGCCTGACAGAGGGCCAGACAGAGAGCCAGACAGGCTAGACAGAGAGGCCGAGAGAAAGTTATACAGAAATATATACAGACAGACAGACAGGCCTGACAGACAGGCCCGACAGACAAACAGATAGACAGACAGACAGACAGACAGAGACGAGACAGGCCATACAGAGGGCCAGACAGAGAGCCAGACAGGCAAGACATAGAGGCAGACAGAGACCCAGACAGGCCAGGCAGACAGCCAGACAGAGACCAAGACAGGCCAAGCAGAGAGCCAGTCAGTCCGACAGAGAGCCAGACAGACAGACATACAGTTATACAAACAGACCAGACAGACAGACAGACTGACAGAGAGAGGCTAGACAGAGAGCCAGACAGGCCAGGCAGAGAGACAGACAGAGACCCAGACAGGCCAGACAGACCGACAGACAGGCCAGACAGATATATAGCCATACAGGCTAAACAAAGACCCAGACAGACCAGACAGATAGCCAGACATACAGACAGATATACAGGCAGATATACAGGCCAGACAGACAAACAGACATACATACAGAGACCAGACAGGCCAGACAGACAGGCCAGACAGAGAGCCATACAGGCTAGACAGAGAAACAGACAGAGACCCAGACAGGCCAGGCAGAGAGCCAGACATAGACCCAGACAGGCCAGGAAGAGAGCCAGACATCCCGACATAGAGCCAGACAGACAGACAGACAGACAGACAGACAGACAGGCCAGACAGAGAGACAGACAGACAGATAGACAGACAGACAGATATCAGACAGACCATACAGAGGGCCAGACAGAGATTCAGACAGGCTAGACAGAGAGGCAGACAGAAAGACATACTGAAATACATACAGACAGAAAACCAGGCCTGACATACTGGCCTGACAGACAGACAGACAGACAGAGACCAGACAGGCTAGATAGAGGGCCAGAGAGAGAGCCAGATAGGCTAGACTGAGAGGCAGACAGAGACCCAGACATACCAGGCAGAGATCCAGACAGCCAAACAGCCAGACAGACAGACAGACAGATAAACAGGCCCAACAGACAGACAGATAATCCGACAAACAGACAGAGAAAGGCCAGACAGAGGGCCAGACAGAGAGCCAGACATGCTAGACAGAGAGACAGAGACCAGACAGGCCAGACAGAGGGCCAGACTTGCTAGATATAGAGACAGAGACCAGACAGGCCAGACAGAGGGCTAGACAGAGAGCCAGACAGGCTAGACAGAGAGGCAGACAGAGACCCAGACAGGCCAGGCAGAGAGCCAGACAGAGACTCAGACAGGCCAGGCAGAGAGCCAGACAGCCAGACAGACAGCCAAACAGACAACCATACAGGCCAGACAGATAGACTCAGACAGGCCAGGAAGCGATCCAGACATCCCGACAGACAGACAGACAGGCCAGGCAGACAGACAGATAAAAAGAGAGACAGACAGAAAGACATAGACCAGACAGTACAGACAGAGGGCCGGACAGAGAGCCAGACAGGCTAGACAGATTGGCAGACAGAGACCCAGACAGTCTCGACAGCGGGCCAGGCAGAGAGCCAGACAGCCAGACAGCCAGACAACCAGGCCTGACATACATGCCTGACAGACAGACAGACAGACAGAGATCAGACAGGCTAGACAGAGGGCCAGACAGAGAGCCAGATAGGCTAGACTGAGAGGCAGACAGAGACCCAGACAGGCCAGGCAGAGATCCAGACAGCCAAACAGCCAGACAGACAGACAGACAGACAGATAGACAGTCCCAACAGACAGACAGATAAACAGACAGACATACAGAGACCAGAAAGGCCAGACAGAGGGCCAGACAGAGAGCCAGACATGCTAGACAGAGAGACAGAGACCAGACAGGCCAGACAGAGGGCCAGACTTGCTAGATAGAGAGACAGAGATCAGACAGGCCAGACAGAGGGCTAGACAGAGAGCCAGACAGGCTAGACAGAGGGGCAGACATAGACCCAAACAGACCAGACAGAGAGCCAGACAGAGACTCAGACAGGCCAGGCAGAGAGCCAGACAGCCAGCCAGACAGACAGCCATACAGGCCACACAGATAGACCCAGACAGGCCAGACAGACAGACATACAGACAGACAGACAGACAGGCCAGACAGACAAACAGACAGATATACAGACAGACAGACAGACAGACAGACAGACAGAGACAAGACAGGCCAGTCAGAGGGCCAGACAGAGAGCCAGACATGCTAGACAGAGAGCCAGACAGGCCAGGCAGAGAGCAGACAGAGACCCATACAGGCCAGACAGACAGACAGACAGACAGACAGGCCAGACAGACAGACAGACAGAGACCAGACAGGCCAGACAGAGGGCCGGACATAGAGCCTGACAGTCTAGACAGAGACCCAAACAGGCCAGGCAGAGAGCCAGACAGAGACCCAGACAGGCCAGGCAGAGAGCCAGACAGACAGACAGACAGACAGACAGAGACCTGACAGGCCAGACAGAGGGACAGACAGAGAGCCAGACAGGCCAGGCAGAGAGCCATACAGGGACTCAAACAGGCCAGGCAGAGAGTCAAACAGCCCGACAGAGAGACAGACAGACATACAGACAGACAGACAAGCCAGACAGAGAGCCAGACAGACAGACAGACAGACAGACAGAGACAATATAGGCCAGACAGAGGGCCAGACAGAGAGCCAGACAGGCTAGACAGAGATACAGACAGAGACCCAGATAGGCCAGGCAGAGAGCCAGACAGACATATATACATACAGACAGGACCAGGCAGGCCAGTCAGAGAGCCATACAGACTAGACAGAGACGCAGACAGAAAGGCATACAGACATACACACATACAGTAACCAGACAGGCAGACAGAGGGCCAGACAGGCTAGACAGACAGGCTATACAGAGGGGCAGACAGAGACCAGGCAGGGAGCCAGACAGAGAGCTAGACAGAGACCCAGACAGGCCAGGCAGACAGCCAGACGGACAGAAAGACAGACAGACAGACAGACAGACATGCCAGCCAGCTAGACAGACAGACATACAGACAGATAGACAGGCAGACAGACAGAGACCAGACAGGCCAGACAGAGGGCCAGACAAAGAGCCAGACAGGCTAGACAGAGAGGCAGAGAGAAAGTTATACTGAAATATATACAGACAGACAGATAGGCCTGACAGACAGGCCCGACAGACAAACAGATAGACAGACAGACAGACAGACAGAGACGAGACAGGCCATACAGAGGGCTAGACAGAGAGCCAGACAGGCAAGACAGAGAGGCAGACAGAGACCCAGACAGGCCAGGCAGACAGCTAGACAGAGACCCAGACATGCCAAGCAGAGAGCCAGTCAGCCCGACAGAGAGCCAGACAGACAGACATACCGATATACAAACAGACCAGACAGACAGACATACTGACAGAGGCTAGACAGAGAGCCAGACAGGCCAGGCAGAGAGACAGACAGAGACCCAGACAGGCCAGACAGACATACAGACAGACAGACATGCCAGACAGACAGACAGATATATAGCCAGACAGGCTAGACAAAGAACCAGACAGACCAGGCAGATAGCCAGACAGAGACACAGACAGGCCAGGCAGAGAGCCAGACATACAGACAGATATACAGGCAGATATACAGGCCAGACAGACAGGCCAGACAGAGAGCCATACAGGCTAGACAGAGAGACAGACAGAGACCCAGACAAGCCAGGCAGAGAGCCAGACATAGACCCAGATAGGCCAGACAGAGATCCAGACAGCCCGACATAGAGCCAGACAGACAGACAGACAGATAGACATACAGACAGACAGACAGACAGGCCAGACAGAAAGACAGACAGACAGATAGACAGACAGACAGATACCAGACAGACCATACAGAGGGCCAGACAAAGAAGCAGACAGGCTAGACAGAGAGGCAGACATAAAGACATACAGAAAGACATACAGACAGAAAACCAGGCCTGACATACAGGCCTGACAGACAGACAGACAGACAGAGACCAGACAGGCTAGACAGAGGGCCTGACAAAGAGCCAGATAGGCTAGACTGAGAGGCAGACAGAGACCCAGACATGCCAGACAGAGACCAGACAAGCCAGAAGAAGAGCCAGACAGAGACCCAGACAGACAGACAGTCAGACAGACAGACAGACAGACAGACAGACAGAGGGCCAGACATGCCAGACAGAGGGGCCAGACAGAGAGCCATACAGGCTAGGCAGAGAGACAGACAGAGACCAGACACGCCAGAAGAAGAGCCAGACAGAGACCCAGGACAGACAGACAGACATACATACAGACAGACAGACATAACAGACGGACGGTACGGACAGACAGGGCAGACAGACAGATAGACATACAGACAGAAAGACAGACAGATAGACAGACCAACGACCCAGGCAGAGAGCCAGACAGAGAGACCCAGACAGGCCAGACTGAGAGTATCAGAGCCAGACAGACAGACAGACAGACAAACAGACAAACAGACAGACAGAGACCAGACTTGCCATAACAGAGGGGCCAAACAGAGAGCCAGTCAGTCAAGACAGACATACAGACATACAAACAGACAGACAGACAGACATACCATAAAAGACAGACATTACAGACGGACGGACGGAACGGGACGGACAGACAGGCAGACAGACAGACAGACAGATGGACAGACAGACAGAAAGACAGACAGATAGACAGACCACGCCAGGCAGCAGAGAGCCAGACAGAGACCCCAGACAGGCCAGACTGAGAAGCCACAGAGCCAGACAGACAGACAGACAGACACGCCAGACAGACAGACAGACAGGGCAAACAGACATACAGACAGACAGAGGACCAGACAGGGCTATAACAGAGGGCCAGATATAGACCCAAGGACAGGCTTGACAGAGAGGCAGACAGAGAGCCAGACAGCCAGACAGAGAGACAAATATACAGACAGACATAACGACAAGGGCAGACAAGACAGACATACAGACAGACATAGACCAGACATGCCAGACAGAGGGCCAGACAGAGAGCCAGACAGGCTAGACATAGATACAGACAGAGACCCAGATAGGGCCAGACAGAGAGCCAGACAGAGACCCAGACAGGGCCAGGCAGAGAGCCAGACAGACAGATAGACATACAGGACAGAGACTAGGCAGGCCAGTCAGAGAGCCCATACAGACTAGACAGAGACGCAGACAGAAAGACCATAACAGACATACACACTTACAGTAACCAGAACCAGGCCAGACAGAGGGCCAGGACCAGGCTGGACAGAACAGGTTAGACAGAGGGGCCAGACAGAGACCAGGCAGAGAGCCAGACAGAGAGCTATACAGAGACCCAGACAGGCCAGGAAGACAGCCAGATGGACAGAAAAGACAGACAGACAGGCAGACATGCCAGACAAACCAGACAGGACATACATACAGACAAGATAGACAGGCACAGACCAGACAGAGACCAAGGACAGGCCTGACAGGAGGGCCAGACAGAGAGCCAGACAGGCTAGACAGAGAGGCCGAGAGGGAAAAGGTTATACAGAAATATATAACAGACAGACAGACAGGGCCTGACAG